>OY728156.1:1878309490-1878909490 GCA_963277665.1 Viscum album | reverse complement strand
ACAACTCAATCAGGTTATGAATAATAACCTTACTCGTATGTAGAACCCTGATCTACAACGTGGAGGATCAATGTTAGACCGCTTCATGAGGTAATAACCACCAAAATTTAATGGGGGTACAAATCCATTAGTAGCTGAGAAATGGATAAACTCCTTAGAAAAAATATTCCATGCCTTGGGGAGTAGCGAAAGGGAGAAGGTTGTCATGGCAGTCTACTGCATCACTGAAGATGCCGATCAGTGGTGGTCACTGATTCAAAACACAAAGGAAGATGATGACGTATCGAATATGGAATGGAGGGAGTTCAAAGAGCTTTTCTTAGAAAAATACTTTCCTCGTGACCATCGAGAAGATATGGAAAGGCAATTTCTGAGTCTGAGACAAAAGGAGGATGAGAATGTCGTAAAGTATGAGGCCAACTTTACAAGGTTGGAGAGGTATACTGCAGATTATATATGTAACCCAAGAGGTAAGATTGATCATTTCTTTGATGGGTTAAAACCATTTCTCCGTCGAGCTTTAGTATCACAATCCTTCTCATCGTACGAAGATATTGTCTCGTGTGCTATCAAGACAGAAAAGGAATTATCTAAATCTTATGAGAATAAAGTAAATCAAGAGAAGAAGAGAATGGTGGAACAAGAGACAGATAAAGGGAAAAAGGAAAAGAAGGATTTTCCATTATGCGATAATTGTGGGAAGAATCACCCCGGTACTTTCCTAAAAGGAATGGGAGTTTATTTTAAATGTAGAGAAAAAGGTCACCAGGCTCGTGATTGCAAGGGAAAGAAAGGGGCTATCAATGTTGAATGCTACAATTGTAGGGAAATGGGGCATTATGCAAATGAATGTCCTAAGCGTCAGGGAAACTTACCTCAGAAAAGGCCAAGGGATGAAGGCCAATATTATGCTATTAATACAGTTGAAGTGGAATAATTTATGTATCGGTGCTTTTGGACTCAAGGATTATATTTTGGTTATAAGAATAATGTGATATATATAAGGATTGTACTGCAGTACTTGTTGTTTCAGTAAGGTTTTAATATGATGAAGGTAATCATATTTTAGTATGTGACAAAAAGAGAAACTTTAATTTGTTTGGGGAATCTGATGTTACAATTGATTTTGAAATTTAGAGACCTTTTAGAGAAAGTCTGGACAGAGGTATTTTGGATAACTATTAAGGTTGGAATGGATTAAGTTGAACCTTGGATAGTATTGTTTAAGGTTAAAACATTTCTAAAGATTATTTTTGGAATATTATAATACTATAGTTTTAGGAAAAGGACAACCTGTAGGGTTGGGCATAACCCGTTGCGTCGGACAAAGCCGCAAGAATCGAACCCACAACCATAGTGCGACGGGCCTTTATTACCTACCACTAGCCTACAGGAAGTCCCTGGTTATTACAAAATAGTTTTACTAATCTAAATGGTTTGTGTTAATATTTGGAACCTTATACAATTAGGATAAATAGAATATTTTTGAGTTCTATTACCTTTTAGAGTGAAAGATGGGTTTGTGGTAAAAATTTATTAAAGAATGAAAGTCTACATGACAAGTATATATATTCCCTTACGTTCTTAGTAAATCTCCTAAATAAATTCCTCAACTTTATAAAAGGTAACTTAAAACAAAAACGTTGTCTGTTAACTTTTCCAAATGGGGATTCAATGACTATTTAACCAATCACAAGTTTGTAATTTTCTTATGGTTAACTTTCTCCTAATCCAGTTTTCTACGACTCTCCATCAGACCTTAATGGTTTGTTTTTATTCCATATCCATATTTTCATAGAATCCTAGTATGGGATATCTCGAGTGACCTTTGTACTTATCTTTCTATCTTTTAAAGTTATATTTTTATTAACCTTATTTCCAATGTGGGTTTTCCACAAAGGTATTTTCTATTTTCAACCTTTTATTTTCAAAGAAAAATTTCAAATTGTGGGACTCAATTTATTGAAGGAGGGGATAATGTAACACCCCGAGATTCTATGATATGCTTATCATTCAATAATGCAATAGCTTGCATTGTACGCAATTTCGAGTTCTAACACACCGCAACTAATCAAAGTAGTCATTATGAATAGTAATACCCACTTTTTGAAATTATATAAATTTTATATTTCAAAATGGACTTCATTTTTGGATTTGGAATATCAAAATTAGCCTATGTTGAATTTTTGGTATTTTTCTGAGAACTTCCAATTTTTTATGAATAATGAAAAATACTTAAAAACAACTTTTTTAATCAAAATAATTTATAGTGATAAATTATACTATTGAGTAGTTTTAAAGTATAATTAGAATATATTTTTACCATTTTATCCAATGGTGGTCATTATAATTAATTTTACTTTGAAATTGGACATAAACAATTGTCAATCTTTTGATATATATTGTTTCTTAAAAACACGCTATTTGTTGTGACAACGGGAATTAATTATGAAATTAATTAATGCAACTTATATTTTTGGAATTTTGTAAAATAGACATCATTTTTGAATTCGGAATATCAATTATAGCTTATGGTGAAATTTTGGCATTATTCTGAAAAACATCAATTTTTGATGAATAGTGAAACCACTAAGTGGTAGTTAAAAAACTAATTTTTCGTTTAAATGAAACATTACCACTTCTGTGATTTGATTTTCAAAAATCCAACATACATGGTTGTAATTATGAAGTAAAATGCGTTTCTATGAGATTAAAATAATTTTTTGGTGAATAGTAACTTTTAAGTTTAATTAATCGCGATTAAAGGTAATTAGTGAAATTTAAGGTAAAAATGATATTATAAAAATATGAAAATACCTTTACACTTGTCCTACCCCTATTGGATGTGTCATGACCGACCAAGATAATCTATGGGTCAACTTGGGGACCCCATGGATCCACTTTGGTAGGAAAATGACATAAATAACTTCTATTTAAAGTTAAAATAAAAATGTCACAAACATAAGTTGTTTTACTAAAAGAATTTTTAAATGGGGTTATACAAGTCATATTTTTGACTATAAATATTAATTAGAAATCTAAAACAATTTCCTATATCATGATAATTTTTTTTATAATTTTAAGACATTAAATAAATTAAATTATTTATGACACCATGATGATGCAGCGATTACCTCATTAATTAACGATTTAAATAAAATGAAAAGATAATGTAAAATCCAAGGCTTACACTTGTCAAAAACCTATTGGATGAGTATATTTCGAACCCGTATCACCTTATCCTCGAATTATATAAGTGTGGGACCTTTAAAATCCGAAACTCCTTATATAATAAAGTAATATTTCATTACTTTCCAAGAGTGCCCCTCCTCTCCACTTATAAAAGGCCCCCACCACTACCACCTTACTCACACTTTCAAAGCCTTTTGGCTAAGCCAACCTCTTCCAAAATACTCTACCAAATTCCCTCCCTTAATCCTAGAAGCCTCAATTTGGGAATAATTCTTCCCAAGGAAGCCTTTGGCTCAAATCAAAAGAGTTACTCGATTTTAAGGTAATGTCTTCTCTTTTGTTATTTTATTTTATTTTGCTTATCCAACCCACTAAACTCTTTTTATTCATTTATTTTGTAACAAAACCAGTATCATCAATATACTAGGATGTTTTTATAAGAATTATTTGAGCTACACTTACACACACCTACATCTAATGGTTAAAGAACATACTGTTTCTGTGGATGGAGAATTTCTTCCTCACGAAACGATGATTGTTCAACACTCATATAACACCTCTAATGGTGGCCATTTTGATGACACTATTTTCATATATGATATATATATATTATGTTTATGTTTTCCTTATGCTTATGTATTTCTCATTTGTGGCATACTTTTTGATTTCCATTATGGGTAAAAGCAATAATTTCATTTTAGGAAGTGCGGACTACCGCCCCCTCAAAGTGATTTGAATCGTTAATGCCATATGTGGGATGTATAAATGATGGAGTAAATGGTATTATAAATTATATTATACTGGAATTATATTATACCTTTATATAATTATAACTTCATTCCATTAAATATGAAATAGAAATGAAAGTAGTGTTCATGCGTACGTACGGCTTACCGTCTCCATGAACGGTGCATTTCATTTCTTACCTCTAAACGTTATGGAATATTATAAATTCATGTATATGCTGGATATATATGAGATATATGATATCAATATCATGAATATAATTCTGTATATAATGGATATATCACCACATGAACAACTTGTAATTATAAGAAGTTTATTTTTGACTCAAGTACCAAAGATCGACAAAACGACCGTTATTAACTTAAATAATTACATAATGTTCATAACATGGTAATAAGTGATATAAAAGGAATAATGAACTTGAAAAAGGTTCTTAAGAAGGTATATATTAACTCTAGTTTATTATTCAGGAGATCAAATAATGGTCGAGTGAATTCAGACACGAGGTAAAGGAACTTCTTAACCCAATTTCCATTCTTTGGGTTAATCTCCTATTTTAAAATTATGTCATGATATTATTATGTCCTATCTTGTATTTATACATTCTTTATGTGTACATATAGTGAATACACATAATAGATCTAGTTTATTTAAAAAAATGATATTTTTAAGGGACTTCGTCTAAATCTCCATTCATTGAAGCATATTTTGTTTTATACACAAATTTATTTTATACAGTGTATAAACACCTTTTAATTTTACATTTATTCAAAAGGAATCTTTTTATACAAATCATTTTACTAAACGACAGAATGGAATGTTTTTCTTGTCGTACGTATGCGGCGACAATGAATTCTCCGCCGCCGTGACCATTATTTGAGTTTCATCTTCCTCTACAAGCCATAACTGTTTTTTTAAATGAAAAGTAAATACAAAGTTTTAATTTTATTTTGGCATTGAAAATGGTTTTGATAATGCTTTTATTATATCAATGTGTTGTATTGATATCTTGTGATTGAAATGTGGAAATGTTATGTTTCCTTTATGCATGTTTTATGTGATATGATTATGTTATGGTTTATGATATGTTTAAACCTGTTCATATGAGGAATGCATTGGACTTAATAAGTGACGGGTGGAGCCCGCTATAGCTCCTCGATGCATCGGTAGGTCTCATGAGACAAACTAGTGTCTTGGGACGAGGCCTTGACAAAATATTATTTGTGGTCTTGGCACGAGGCCTTGGATATGTGGTTATGATAGTCTGACATTATGCATTCCATCATTATGAAAGTGGTTATTGATATTGCATGTGATTATTCGACCAGTAGAATATCCATGTGAAGAAGTAAATGGCATTATCTCATTTTACTTTTGCCATATTATGTTGAAGTTCAAGTTTAAAAGGCTTTTGTTTTAGTTATAAATTTCCTTAAATGTTAATGTTTATTTACGAAAGATTCCGCAATATTGTTATCCTTACTGAGCATCTAAGCTCACCCCTTTCAATGTTTTAATATTTTCCAGGATGTGAAGAAGTATTTTATGAATGACCTGTAGAGATAGTAAGAAGAGGATATGAGTGTGGACTATGGAGACTTTGTTATTGTATTTTTTCACTTTATGATTTAATGTAACATTTATGAATGTATCTAGTGTTTCTAAGGCTACTAAACTAATCGGTCTTTCGAGACTTGATCCTTTGTGATCATGCCAATGTTACGAATAATGCACCGACTCTGGGTAGCTGGGGTCGGGGAATTACACCACTCCACCTTATACACCATTGTGGAATGGTGTTAGAGAAAGGGGGAATCATACCTTGCCTGACAAGGTAAGGTCTATGAAGATTCATACAAATATTCCATTATCATTTTTCAGATATTCATTACATGACACAGTAGACATTTTAAAACCAAGTACTAACTAAGGTGTAAAATGAAATTCCTTAGGATTTAATATATGAAATAAAATATGTGTTGTCACACACTCATGTATAGGGATCTAAAGAATTTTTTAAGTCCATATTATGTAAAAAATACCACCCTAAGTCATGAATTGTATTTTTATATGGTATTTCAAGGAAACAAGGAGATATTATCTATAAAAACCCTTATAACAGAAACTAACTATCAAAATATAGGTAATGTTTCTTGAAAGGGAGAAAATACTCAAGAATTATAAAGATTTACCTCAATGAAGTTGATGCTCAAGATACAAAAGAGTTAATACAGAACAAATTCCATAAGTACCCATTAGATAATTTATTCTTGAAACACAAGTACTTCATAGGAGCAACAGAGTGGTAATAGAACCATAACGATATGGTTTTATAGTCACCAAAGATGGTGACTCATTTTTGGTTGACAATAATGATCCTGTATTCTTAAAAGAGGATGTAGAGAGATAAAAAGTATTAATATAGAAAGAATACATGAATTTATATATGGATCTCTTGTATCAGAACCATGTTTGGGTTCTGGTTGATCCACTTATTTATGTAGAGAATGTTGGTTGTTAATGAGTATTAAAGAGAAAACTAGACATAGAAGGTAAAATAATTACCTAAAGATCCTGACTAGTGGATAAATTGTTTAAAAAACATCAAGGCATTGAATATGATGGAACCTTTTATAAATTTTCCATGTTAAAATCCATTATAAATTTACTTGCTGCAATCGCTTTACATGACTATTAAATTTTTCAGATAGTTGTTACAACAAATTTCCTTTGTAGGCTGATTTAGAAAGATATATATGAAACAATGAGAAGGGTTTTTGAATCCAATTAATGATTTTTTTTCAATTTATATAGATCCATTTATTGATTAAGGAAAGTATCCAGATCATGGATCATTCATCTTAATGAATCTATAAAAGAATTTGGTTTATTTATGAATGAATGTGAGCTATGTGTTTACAAAAGTTTTAGTGGGAGTGAGGTAATTATAATATTTGTATATGTTTATAGAATATTAATTATTATAAACTATGTTCCAATATTACAGTCAATTAAGGATTCGTTAAACAAGTGCTTCTCTATAAAGGGCTTAGGTGAAGCAACCAATATTCTTGGGATCAAGATCATTCATTAAATATCTAATAGGTTTCTTGGACTAATTCAAGGTACATAAATTGACTAGATACTAAGGATGTTATTTTGTCAGTTATTTGAAAATCCAAATGGTTTTTAATGTTTTAATATGAGAGGATATGGGGTGACCTTTTATAAGTGGGGGAGAGGACACACATTTATCTTTGGAAAAATCAGTTACACCCATGTCTTTATCATGGAAAAAGCCTAAAAATGGGTCATCATTGATACTTATAGGTGATAAAGTCAGAATATTTCTATAAAATGGGGTTCTTAAAAGTTGGTAGATCATCTTAACCCTTTTAGTTTTTAGTTTAACCCCTTTGTAAAACTGTTTTAACTTTAACCATTGTAATTAATTTTTACTGCTTTTACTATTCATAATGGTTAAAAATTAAGTTAAACTTAATAGATAATATAAATTATTATTATTTGAAAGATTAAATCCATTTATCCAAATTCAATTCACATAAGTGAAAAAATACAATTTAAAATAATACCTGAAGATGTTACGAACAAGAGGGTTTCCAAAGATAAAATTCTGATAAGTATAGAAAATTTTAATATCAAAATTCAATATGAAATTGTTTAAAATGACCTAAATTAGATAAATTTTAATATAATTGAATTAATTTAAATTTAAAACTAATTTAAAATATAATTTATCCTTATAAATTATTTAAATGAAAAGGTAGTTTTCAATAATAATTAGTATTTTTCACTATTCATAAAAAAAACATTTCAGAAAAATACAAAAAATTCACCCTATGATAATTTTGATATTTTGATTTTAAAAATGGAGATAATTTTATCAAATAAATTTTCTATATGTGGTTAAAATATTTATTTATTATCTATGAAAATTGTAACTAAACCACCTTTTATAAAAAGTACATTTTTTTAGAAAACATTTCTTTTTTATTTGAAATGATTACTATTTTATTTATAATCAATATATAACCAAAATTTTCATAATTTTGTTAGTCCTATTCAAATCCTACAACATAATGGTTAGGTTATAACAGTCACATTTTAAATAATAATATTTTAAAAGAGCATTGTGTTTCCTTTATACACGGTGTTGCGTGCATTGGAAACTATCAAGGAGGTTGATTTTATTTAAAAATAAATATATTGTAAAGTATCGAGGTGTTACATTATATTATAATTTTGGTGTTGCATGTCATATATTCTATTGAACATGATGTTCAACTTTTAAAATATTAGGGTGTTAAATCCCACCCAGACCTTTTGTATCCTTGGATTTAGTTTCCATGTTGCTACTCATTGGGAAATCTTTGTTTGCTTATGATTTGGATATTTTAAATTTTGGAAATTTTTTGTAATGATTTGAATGATTTGAATAGAAAAATGGTTTCATTTCATGTTATTTGAAAATTGGTTTGTTTGGAAAAGGTTTGGTGATCTGTTTAAGGGAGTTAATTTCCATGTTTTGATATAAATTGTGAAAGATTATCTCATGACTTTATTATTGTTAAATGAAAATAATTAGTTTATCTTATAAAGAATGCTTACTTTGTGGGATCATATTGGGATTTTTCTCACACCCTACACATACCTTCAAGTGTGTATAGGTTATGTTTTATTTGATGCTGGTAAGGGAAAGGTGCCATATGGTGGTCATGGGTATCTGTGTTAGTAGAGTGTGGGACTTTAGAGGTGAAATGGTAGGATATTGACCCACAGATCACATGGATATGGGTTGTATTTTGTTTTGAGTACTTTGGTTTACTAGTTTTTTTGAACCTATTTTTCATGGTATTATTTTGACTTTCACAGTTTGAATCTATGTTGGCATTTTGGTTTTTTATATATTCCATTGTTGGTTCCATTTATTTTAATATTATTGGAGAAATCATTACCAAAGGTATTTCTTATTTCCTAGGAACTTATTTCTAGACCATGGGGATCAAGAATTCCCTTTGATCCTTTCCACAGACCGACTTGGGTATCTCGTTCAAGAATGACCTATATCAATTCATGAAAAATTGGTGTGAAAGGTTGTGTTATTTCATGTTCATTATATTTCTGTCTTAAGATGTTTTAGTAGATAAGAGATAGGATTTTTAGGACTTAAGGAGTATTTTATGAGCAAGTTATTGTCTATCTCTCATCAAAATCAACCTTATGTTTCCAAGGGATTTTATAAAGTTTGTGTCTTATGTTAAGTTTTGTTCTTATCTTAATTCCTTCATTCTTTTCTCTTAACTAAAACTAATATTTATCTTTTTATTGAGGACTTATTTCCTACCATTACCATTATAATACTTCCTATAGTTTCATAGGAGGGTTCTATGGATGATGTTTCATGAAGAAACCCTCAAATTGAATAGAATCTTAATGAAGAGCTAGTATGAGGAGTCAATTCCATAAACCATAATGTTGTATCTACCGTAACTCAAGAAAGATTGGTATATCCAAGAACTATAGGAGATAAAGATAATTACTAAGAGTTTCTCCATTATAAATCACCATACTTCCAAGGGAGGAAGAATCACTGGGAAGCGGGAGACTAGTGGGGGAATATTGAATGGATTTTTGAATTTATGGAAACTCTAGACTCTGTAAAGGTAAGGTGTGTTACCTTTAAGCTTTAAGGCACTAACATGAGATATTGGGACATAGTAGTTCAGGATAATAATCATGATGGTTTGGAGTAGAAATACTTCAAGACTATATTTTTCCAATAGTTCTACCTTGAATCAATGATGATGGCTAGATTTGTGGAGTTACTCATCTTTAATCAGGGTGATTAAACTATGAATGAGTATACCAACTATTTTGATGAGTTGGTTAATTTTTCTCCTAAGGTTGTATCAAATGATAAGTTAAAGTCTCATAGGTTTTATATGGGTCTGTGATAAGATATCCATTATCAATGTTTCATGTTGAATATCGGCTTTTATGCTTAGGTTATTGATTGAGCAATGATGAAAGATATTGACAAGGTGAGAAAGTCAGGGTTGGTTGGAATTCCTCTTCCACCTTGTGGTATTTTCAGTGGATCCCAAAAAAATAATAGGAAGTTTAATGAGGCTCATAAATTTTATAGTAGTGAAACCTAGAAGAAGGATTATACTATATCTTATATAACAGTTAGTAGTGTTCTAATTTGTTACAAGTATGGAAAGATCAAGCACATGAAATTATTTTTCCCCACACCTTTTAAGATTTATAATTCATGTGGATACCATAGTCACTTATAAAAATTATGGCTCATTATTTATAATCCTCATTATAGCTCATGTTTTTATCCCCAGAAGGATCCATGGTACATTTTTATGCTTTAGTATCAATAGTTTTCCATCCAAAGGCCTCTAGAATGAATATGTTACATTCATTATAATTCTTTGGTGGAAGTTGTTTCATGTACAATGATAATGAGATGTACTATATTTATTGATTCACATTTAGTGAATAATTTATTTGATACCTGTTCCCATCAATTTTTTATATCAACCTACTTTTTGAATCTTTTAAAACTCCCAATAGAACTCATTCTTTATATGATGGAGCTGGAGATGCCTCTTGGAAAAAAGTGGGTGAAATGTTTTTGATGTCCATCATGTTCTTTTTCAATATCTGAATTTTAGATATCTTGGGACATCCTTATTCTTAACTTATACCTCTTTTATGTAATTATTGATATGTATTGGTTGATCACCCATAAAGTGAATATTTATTATTATCATTAGTAGGTGTTATTTATTTCCTCTGATAGGTGCTCTCAGATATTTTAAGGAGAGTGGGATCCAATATCTAGTCAAATAGGGACCTCCTCTATTGAAAAATGGTATATTTATGTCTTCTATATCAATTGAAATTAGAGTTAAGGACTTAGTTTGTGATATTCCTAAAGTGGTGATGAACTTATTGACATTTTACTGAGGATGTTTTTTTATTTGCCTATAGAAAGAGACGTAGAATTCTTGATCGAGTTGATTGATTGAAGTTAACTGATATCTATTCATTCTTGTATCATGAAACCAACTAAATTGATAGAGTTTAAGATTAAATTAAAATATATGAATTAATAATGTTCCATTGATCCTAGAATATCATCTTGGGAATCTCCTATGATTTCTTCTAATAAGTATGATGAAACTCTTCATTTTTGTGTTGATTTTTAAAAATATTTACTAGATAAAAATTAAGAATAAGTACACTTTTCCTTGTATTGATGATTTTTTTGAATAGTTGAAAATAAAAAAATTAGTTTTTTTAAATTTTTATTCTATTTGAATATCAAATGATCATATTTAAGGATTCATATATTATAAATACCACTTTTAGGAGCTATTATGGCTACCTTTAATGCCTTGTGATTCAATTTATCCTGACAAACAATACTATAGTTTACATAGAATTGATGAACCAAATATTACACCAGTACCTTTATTCCTTTTCCATAGTATTTATTGATGATAATTTGGTTTTAAAATATCTATAAAAGAGAATGACATTCATCTAAAATATATTTTTAGAATCTTGATAGATCACCATGTTTTTTCTAAATTATCTAAATACCATTTATGGATTTAAGAAGTTAAATTCTTATGACATGTGGTTTTATAATAAGGATTCTCAATTGATCTTGAGAAGGTGAAAGTTGTCTTGTTTTATAAATATCCATAAAATATCTTTGAGATTTAAATTTTATTGGGTTCAAAAGGATATTTTTAGTGGTTCGTAAAGGGTTTCTTGAAACTTTCACCATAGTTGAAAAGTTTTTAATATAATGAGGTGAAATTCATATGAAATTTTAAGTGTTGGATTTACTTTGATGAATTGAAATGATACCTGATATTTGATATTATTTTGATCTTACCTAAATCCAATATGTGATATATTGTATATTGTGATTATTTAGGTTTAGGTTTGGGAAGTGTTTTGATATAGGGAGATCATATGGTGGAATATAACTCATAAAAATCTTCCTGTTGAAAAGAATTATACCACTAATGACCATGAAATCATAATAGTTATGAATCTGTTAAGTATTGGAGACATTAATTTTTTGGGGAAAAGTTTATATCCTATTATGATCAAAAGATTTTAAGTTTTATCTTTTCTCAGAAGGACTTAAGCCTCAGTAAGAGGAAATGGGTGGAGTAACATTAGATCATTGACTTCAACATCACTTACTCCCTAGGAAAGGGGAATATTATTTCTGATTCTCTCAGTAGAAAATTACATTCTCAAGTTGTGATGGAGTCAAATAATAAATGAGAACTCATGAGACTCTTTACTTAGATGAACCTGAATACAAATTTAGAAGAGACTGGTATTGTTCTGGATAACACATAGTTGATTCCATATCTTATTGAGTTGATCCTTCTAGAGAAGAAACTATATTATAAGTTTAAGAGTATTAATATTTTTTATATGGTGGGGATACCATCAATGAATGGTCTCTCTCTTTAGAAGGTGAACTTTTCTTTAGAATATGGTATGTTTTTCTAGTATTTTTGATAAAGGCTCTAATGTAGTATTGTAATTATTCTCAGTGAGATATTCACCTAGGTACTATTAAAATATATCATGACATGAAATATAAGTTTGAGTGTCTAAGTATGAAGCGTGAAATAGATGATTTTTTGTATCATTGGTATACTTTCCATCAAATCAATACTGAACACCAAAATTATTTTCGGTTTCTTTAGTCACTTCCTATATCTATGTGGAAGTGGGATGTTTTTTCCATGGATTTCATTATTAGACAACTGTAGACTCCCTAAGTAAATAATTTCTTTTTTTGGGGGGGTATTTATCAATTGACCAAGTCCACCCATTTTATTTTTATTCGATACATCACTAAGGCTGAGGATTTGGGAAAGCTGTAGAAAAAAGTGATCATGAGTTTTCATGAGGTTTTTTCTTCTATTATCTTTGATAGGGACCCAAATTTACCTCTTGATAATGGAAAGAACTCTAGAAGGTTATGGGTTCTAAAGTCAATTTGATAATGGATTACCATCCTTAGATGGATTGAAAAACAGAGCATCCTATCCATATTTTATAATACATTCAATGTTATTTTGTATTTAAATTTTTTTCTTGGGATAGGAACTTAGGGATAGTTGAGTTTTTATATAAAAATATTTATCATCCATCCATTAAAATGGCTCTCTTTTAGGCCCTTTATGGTCACCCTTTAAAATCACCTCTTTTTTGATCAAATGTTGGAAAATATTCATTGGTTGGACCAAGCCTTATTCAGGAGATGACAATGAAGGTTCATGTTTTACATCAATTATTGGTGACTAATCATAGCCGGTAAAAATATTATGTGTATCATAAACATTATTCTTTGTAATTATCTCTTGGAAACTAGGTATTATTGAAAGTATTTCCTTGGTTGGGTCCCTATTGACATGAGAAACATGGAAAATTGGTTCTAAGATATGTGAGATCATTTTATATCATGAAGCATATTGAAAAGGTGGATTATCAATTGGATTTTCCATCTTAGTTTACTTTAATCCATGATTCATTAATCATTTCTTATCTTAAGATGTATCATCCTGACTATTCTCATGTTTTGAACTAGTAGGAGCTTTATTTGGAACTCGATGTGTCATTGGTTGAGCAAACAATTTGTATTGTTGACTCTTAAATAAAGTTTCTAAATGGTAAATATATTCCATTAGTCTGAGTCTTGTGGGAGAATATAATGGATTATCATGATACTAGGGAACAATAATCTATGTTGAGGTAGCAATGAACTCATCTCTTTATGGATTAGTCTTTTTCGGGTTCACCTTTTAAGGACAGAAAGTGTTATATTGAGGAGAATTATTAGACTCAGATGTCACTTTCAGTTACTTACAATATTTTATTTAAACCATCATTAAATATAAAATTTCATCTTGTTTTTTTGGGTATTTTTGGGAGTTTTGTTTTGGTCATGCGCATGATCGGAACATGGTTAGGGAAAATCATGCATATTTTCCAAGAAACCAAGAAACTTGTTTTGGAGTCATAGAGGAGGGTGAACAATTAAGCCAAACCATGTGATGTTATTGATAAAACCATGAAACATGGGATGAATTAATTTCACATGGTTTATGCATGATTATAAACACCATGTGTCCAAACCTTTATTCACCTCTATATATCTTTAAAAGGGGCACATTTTTAGAGTATTTTTTTCCAAAAAAGTGATTTTAAACCATGTAATGTGGATTAATTAATCCAAAAAAATATTTTATGACATGATATATCCATTATCGACTTCATTAATCCTCCAAAAACCTAATATATCGACCCTAGGGATTTCTATTGGATATTTTGGAGATCCCAACACTTCCAGAGATTGATTCTGATGGATCAATTGGTGATGGATCTTTGAAATCAATGTTATGGATTGTTCTTCATCATTATTCAACATTTTTCAATATTTCATATCATTATCTTGAAATGAATCTTATATTAGGGGTGTTTTCACTGAATCTATGTTTTTTATTTTGATCTAATAAGGTTTCTATTAGATTAATCATTTAGAGAGGATGTAATCCTCAGATCCTTTGATCATTGAAAGAACCCTTTAGGGTTTTCATAGTAAGTGTTTTCCATTAACCATTGTTATTGTAGAAATTTATGAAATGGATATTCATGATTATGAATTCAGAGTTTATGGTTATTCCTTATTTGATAGATCCCTCTATCCTTCTTGGCTTGGGCATCCCATGAAGGTGTTGGAAAAATAAGTTTTTTAAGGTAGTCAGTTTCATAAAAAGCCTTTATTTTATGAACTATTCATGATTTCTCATTTTAAATTTGTTATCTAAATTTTTTAATTGAATTATTTATAATTATTTATTTTTGGTGAATTTTGATATCTTTGTGAAAATGGATTTCTCCTTTTTTAATGAAAGTTTGGTTTTAAATCACCCTTGGTTTGTTATGTAAATTTTTTCAAAACATGAATTGGTTTGGATTATGAAATTGGAATGCCTAACATTGTAGAAAGTGTAAATAATTAATCGATTTAAAATGAAAATTTCAAATCCCCAAGTGTGGGTCCTGGAACATGGGACCCTGGGGTACTTTGGAGGGGGATAGAATTGGGTCAAACATGCTAGACATGGTGTGTTTTTATTAACAAAAATACATGATCACAACACTAAATGAACAATGTTTGAGGTAGGGAGACACTTATAGGAGTGAAATTCCCCCTATATGCCTATTTTCCTAGGGTAATGTGCACACCCATTATTCTTTTATCAATGATATGGTGTGAAGATCCAAGATAACCCAGACCTATTGTATCTTTGGATTTAGTTTCCATGTTTATTCTCTTTGAGAAATGGTTTTTTTTCTCATGCTTTGGATATTTGAAATGTTTGAAATTCACTATGATTATTTAAATTATTTTCAATTAAAAATAGTTTCATTTAATGTTCTTTTAAAATTGGTTTATTTGGAATTTTTTTAACTATTTAAAGCGGTAAATTTCTATGTTTTGATATAAATTGTGAAAAAATAATCTCATGATTTTTTTGTTAAATGAGAACAACTAGTTTATCTTATAAATAATATTTATAAAAAACTTATAAGGATCCTAATAAGATTGTTTTATCATACCCCGAACATAAAATTGGGTGTATACAAATATTTTTTTATCTAAAACATGTAAAGTAAAGGTGTCACATGGTGGCAGTGGGTAACCGTGTTAGTGAGGTTTGGGAGTTTGGTCATGAAATGGTAGGATATTAACCCACATATCACAAGGTGATGAGTTTTATTTATTTTTGAGAACTTTGATTTACCTATTTTGGTTTGGATTTTTTTCCTTTTATGCTTTTGACTTCCACAATTTGAATCTATTAGCATGTTTAATTTATTTTATATATTCCATTATTGGTTCCCTAAGTTTTTCTTTTATTTAAAAAAACCATTCCCAAAGGTAGTTATTATTTCCCAGGTTCTTATATTTAGCCCATGGGGATCATAAATTCACCTTGGGCCCTACCATGCATCATCTTGAGTGTATAACTTATTTATAACCATAATAGTTTGTGACAGAGCATCTTAAGGAGAATCTGGATAGTAATCCTATTCACTATTTTCCAGAATAAAGAGTTATGTTTAATGTTTTATACAAATATTTTTTCCTTGGATTAGTTATTATTCTAATTTATCATAGAGAAATCATATACTATAGGTCTCGATATTTATGATCACACGAGAATAACTACACTACCCATGATATAGAGTTTGATGCAATCATTTCTTCCTTAAAGTTGTCACAACATGATCTCATTGGTGAGTGATTTGTGGTATTCATCGATCAAAAGAGTTTGAAATATATATTCTTACAAAGTGATTTGAACTTAAAATTATATATATGGATGGAATTAATATACGAATTCAAATTTTAGTTTTCTTATACAATGGGAAAATGGAATTTTGTTGTTGGTGTGATGAGAAGAAAGTCACATGGTGATGTTGTTTGTGAGTCAGGGGATTCTTGGAGAGTTATAGAAGAGATTAAAATGATGTATCTTGATATGATAGAGGTTGATGGAAGAGTGTATCTATTGGATGAAAGTTAATTAATCCTTGGGGTAACAGGATTAGGAATATCAATTGGGGGATTCTGAGGTAGAAGTTTGGATGGAATATATTGTTTTTGGTGATTCCCATGAGGGATAGTCAGAGGATGGTCAATATCAAGTGCTATTTTAGGGGGTGGATCTTCATTCCCTTGATGAATCATGAGGATATTATTTATGAGTTTTATAAATTTCCATTTGTTTCACATCATGGTGTGACTAAGATGTATCATGTCATGATGGATCATTTTCAATGCTCAAGGATGAATAAATCATTTGTAGAGTTCATATCATAGTGTCTGGTCTACCAAAACATAAAGGCCAGACATCATGTTCCAGATGCGTTTCTTTAGCCACTAGATGCCTCTAAGTAGAAGTTGGAAGACATTTCAAAGGATTTTGAGACTTTTTTACCTCATACTCAATGTGGATATGATTCTATCTTGATGATCATATATTTTTTTAATAATTTCAGCTCACTTTTTAGTGATCAAGAAGTTTAGAATAGAGGATATCCTACTAAGGTTGTATTTAGGGAATATTGTGAGGATCCATGGGGTTTTGATGATGATCATATCTTATCTTAATTCTCATTTTACCTCTCTAGTGTGAAAAGTTCTGCAACATGATTTTATATCCCAGAAATGAATCCTTATAAATTTTCATACATATATATATGGTCATAAAAAGTTGACTATCCTAACCATAGAAGACATATTTTATGCATACATTCTAGATTTCAGTGGTATTTGGGTGAAATGCCTACCCTTTGTTGACTTTTCCTATAATAACAACTATCACTCAACTATTATTTTGGTTTCATTCAAAGCATTGTATGGTCAACATTTTAGATATCCATTTTGTTATGCTGAGGTGGTAGAGTGAACAATTCTCAAACCACAATTGGTGAAGGGAATAAAAAATAAGGTGTATGTGATTCATGAGTAGATGAAGACAACTTAGGAACTTTAGAAGTACTATACTGATAATAGGATGGGACCTATTAAGTTTAAAATTAGAGATCACGAATTCTTGGAGGTATCTCCTCATCATGGTCATCAAAGTATCAATTGTGAGAGTAATAATTCTCCCTAATTTTTTGGACCTTTTATGGTGTTGGAGTGCATTGATGAAGTAGTGTATAAATTGGTTTTCCCTCAATTTATGGATCAGATCCATGATGTTTTCCCCATGTTGTAGCTTATTTATTATCTTCATGATGACTCCAATGTAATTGATAGGAGGTGAGTTGGATTTTTAAGATGATGCGATGTTCATGGAGTGGACAATTAAGATTCAAGTCCATGAATAGAGGGCATTTAATGGGTTCTATATTCCTTTTGTTCATGTCTTATGGTGACATAGTGTCTTAGAATATGAAACTTGGTAATGCGAGACATAAATACCTAGTGAATATCTTGATCTAGTTAATGATTGATTTTATTGATATGATATGTTCAACCTTGGGTTTATTTCTGATGATGATACTATGTGATTTTGTGTCATTCCATTATGATGTGTCAATTGCTCTCATATTATAGCAAGAACCATGTATGATAGGTATCTCATGTGGTGTTTTTTTTCGATAACACATTTCTATTTATTTTCCATAATTGGTTTTGATTCTCTATAATGATAATCATTTGTGTGGTATTTAATTTAAAGACCCTAGTTTTATGTGTCATTACCTAACCCATGCTAGGGCTTGAGCCACAACTACCCCAAACGCATCTCCATTGGCCCTGGGGTGGTGACAAGCACTGAAGTCATAACTTACTCACGAAGTCCTTTTTTGAAGTACCTATATGCACACAAAACACCAACTTGATGAAAAAGTGTAGAGGGAAAGAGTAAAATATGTAACACTAATATAAATTGAACCAATCATGCATGAACCTCTAGACAATACAAAAGCACAGTAGTTTAAAATGAAAAGTAAAGAGAAGAAATACATGCCCAACTAGAAACAG
Source organism: Viscum album (assembly GCA_963277665.1). NCBI lineage: Eukaryota > Viridiplantae > Streptophyta > Magnoliopsida > Santalales > Viscaceae > Viscum > Viscum album. The sequence continues at coordinate 1,878,890,910 of OY728156.1, read as the reverse complement.
TCCCCAACCTGAAAAAACTGGAAAAGTAAATAGTTGAAAGAGATACATGAACCTGAATCACAATCTATGACCACTGTAAATGGTCTAATCACCCAGTATCCCTAAGATCTTATATAGTCATGATTGACCTATAATTTATCTTCATAATACACGACTTGTGTGGGAAAATCCCATGCATGGGTGAGTATATACATACCCAGAAGGACACCTCGAAATATAAAGGGGGAGTAGTAAGAGATACAATAGGAAGACAAAGATAATAGATAGCACATGGTATATGGAAAGATAATAGATCAAACCAAAAGGAGAGTTAAGGTAATATCACCATAACATTAGGGGATAAACATTGTGAGTAGATGAACTAACCATCAAGTCTTCTCCACTTATAATATGAGAGTAGATTCATCCAACCAGGAGAATATAAACATGAAAAGAATTTGGAATAACCCACACATCTTCACCTATCCTAAAAAGAGAGTAACCAAATCCAAGGTGTAGATAAATAAGAAGAATATATATATGCTCATTCAAAGAATCCAAAACTGAGAAAGTAATGGGATCTCCATCTCATAACTTAGCCCAAGGAGAAGAGTATCCAAAAGTTCCAAAATTCCATTAATGATGCCCAACATCTCACGTGTCTATCCATAAGGTAATCATCTAATCCAAATCATTCCTTGACATTGTTCCACACAGTCAAGGGGCACAATCTCTATATAGGGGACCCATGACTTGGTACAATAGGAGGGTTCCACTCTGATGGTCGAGGACCCATGCTCAACCCATCTGGAGGGTGCCACTCTAGATAATCAAGGACCCATGACCTCATATCACAAGGGAGTGAAAATTAAATGGTCAAGGACCCATAACCATCATGGATGTAGGGTTCCACTCTAATTCATCAAGGACCCATGCCCTACCCCATAGGATAGTGCCACTCGGAAGGTGTCTAGTGATCCTTCATGATCACTTCCATCTTCGAGAATCGCCTAAGAAAGAATCATGCAAGAAATTTTTTCATAGAATCTTAAATTCCACAACTGAGGGCATCATTGCATTCTATGTGGAAAAACACTTCGGACATGCTTCTTGTGGTCCAAAATCCAAGTTCAAATGATGGAGACACAACTGATTGAAGTTTCCTAAAAAAGTGTCAAGGGGTACATGATGTGTGAGGGGACCCACATGGTGTGCGGTCCCACTCCACTTCCTGGTTATGCCCCTAGATAGTACACAAATCCCTATATTTGTATCAGTACATTTCATGTAGGTGGAATACATGGCGTGTCCAGGCTAATCAGGACTAGGTCTGTGTCTCTGATGGCTGTGTCCGTGTACTGGAGTACACAGATGTGTACATCCACATGGTTTCTAGTCTGTGTTATTCATCACATGGGTTTTTAGACTAGGTAAGGGTACATGAAATATAGAAGGAATAAATTCCATGTCATCCTTAAGTTTTTTGAAACCCCATCCACCACCACTGAGAAGAATACACACCATGTATATTTACACATGAAGTGCAGTCGGATTTTCACCAATTTTCCAGATCCGCTTCCTGTTCCCAAATCTACTCAATCCAGCTTCAATTTTGACCCTATTTCCAGATAAAATTGGTTTATCTAGTAAAAAATCATGGATCTCAACCATCATTCAACAGAAAATAGCTCCACTTGTTATCAAGGGTTTCACTGGTCGTTCTGTATGCCACCATGGCTTCCAAATTTGATTTCTTGATCTAAAACCATAAAAATGATCATGAAAATCAATATGATCCCAAATATATGATATTTTCTTTAATACATTCCATATTTATTGATCCATCATGGTTTCAAGGGTCTGATCAGGCTTGGTACCACCCAGTAAGGACAAAACAGGACCGTGAGGTCCAAATCGGTGAAGAACAAGAATCTATGGGGGAGAAAAGCACCATAATAAAATTTTAAACATTATTTCTCCATTTGTTCTTGGAAAATGATAAAAAAGGTCATCCATGGATTAGAAAAAAAATAAATTAATTGAATTTCAATACTCGGGCACATGCAAAGGCATCAAAAAGGGGAATAGATTGAAGAATGAAAATCGATCTACTCAACTATTTAATCAAAGGGTGTAAAAACACCAAATAATGAGTCCTACCTTGATTATGGATTTTGGGTGATGATTAATGTGTCTACCAATGATTTGAGAAATGTCTATGCATTAATTTTTTCCTGATAAGCTCTGATATATATTTTCATCGTCGTTTGATGTGATCCACCAACGGAGGAGGGAGTAAGAGCTCTAGATTTCTCTTAGGGTTGATGTGGATAATCCTGGAGAAATATGCATGGAGATACTCTTATAGAGTTATCCATTTTACTTAAAATATACTAATTAATTAATTTAATAATTTATTAACACATTAATTCCACCGTCTATGATTGAGGGGTCCGAACATCCCATACTGACCAATTTTATGTCACACAAAGGGTAAAAAATACATTTTGGACTCAACTGTGGTATTAGATTTTTGATATGAGATACCATTTAAGAGTTATCTAATTTTCTTTGAGAAAACATGAACACATAATATATAATATATTTAATATTTTTATAAAATTAATTACAGGAGCATTGTGCCTTAGAATCACATGCCATCTCAACACCTAGCTTTGGATATATATATAGAAAAATTTCCTTGTCTTACTGGGAAAAAATCAGGTCTCTACATCATTTCCTCCTTTATTATTTTCATCACCAAAAAGAAAAAACTAAGATAAAAACATGGGATAATGAGACCACACTTGGTTCTCCTTCTCCCAGTAACTCTCCTACACATTCGTACTCTACCACAACATACAAACCAAAGGGATTGTCTATCCAGATAGGGACCTCTCCTATCAATCCTCAATTTCCATCGGGTGTCTTGCAAAGGTGGATCCATCTTCAATGTCCAAATTTCCTAGTCGATGATGTGCAAGGGGTCCTATACATATTGCCTGAGCTACAACATATGGAAGACGTCGTGCACCTGCTCTAGCTGTGGGGGTAGGGAGAAACATTAAGCAACCTCACTAACCCTCTTCATAATATCAAATGGCTTAATGAACCTATAGGATAGATTGCCTACCTAGACAAATATTTGAATTCCTTATCATGGGGAGACTCTCAAGAAATCATGGTCTCCCAACTAAAACTCCAAATGCCTATGAAAGAATTTTGTGTAATATTTTTTTCTATTCTGGTCCATCCTCATCCATTCAGGGATGGCCTAGAATTTCTCCATCATCACCTTCACCATCTCTGGTCCCACAAGAGATGACTCACCAATCTATATCCAACACAAGGGTGACCTACAGGATCTCATGTACATGGCCTTAAAAGGTGACATACTTATGGTAGAATGACAATTGTTGTTGTACGTACCAAGGGAATGTGATCCTCCCAGCTCCAACTAAAATATAACATGCAAGCCCTTAGTATATCCTCCATTACCCATATAATGTATTATGTTTACCCCTCAGTATGGGGGTGAAATACCTAACTCATCCTCATATGGGTCCCATAATCCTCCCATATTCCTCTCTATTATCATGACATAAATTTCACATCATGATCAGAGACAATTGTCGAGGGTACCCCATGAAGGTGAATGATCTCCGGTATATACAAATTTCTCAAACTCTCCACCAAAATCTTCTCCCTGATAGTAAGGAAGTGCATAGACTTCTTGATTTGGTCAAATATCATCCATATGATGTTATAACCCTTCACTGTAAGTGGAATACCTGTGAAAAAGTCCATAGATATTCTTTCCCACTTCCTCTATGGGATTTCATGGGGCTACAAAAATCCTGCCAGAACATGGTGCTTAGCTTTCACTTGCTGATATGTGAGGCACAAGAGACTAACTCATCTAATCTTAATTGCATGGAGGACCAAAAAACTACTACTAAAGGTCCCTATACATATTTCCCACATCAGGATGTATAACTTTGAGAGAAGTGTGGAACTATTGCTTTATCTCCTCCCACATTGCGACTTGAAACACAGTTCTCCCATGGAACAAGATGATGTGATAACCTCCTTCAAAATATCTATTTGGTGATTCACCTATGGATATATAATAACATAATACCTTGTTATTGATATCCCCTAAATGGGAATCTCTCACATGACCAAGAAGCAAAAGATTCAACACCATCAACTATAGAAAAGTTTTACCCTCCTGCTCCACTAGGGCCAGCTTCAGGGAAGCTAACTACTCTGAATATTCTTTCAATAAGAGAGACTGGGATTTCATAATAAGGTAAACTGCTATAACATTGACCTTCCTTAGAGTATAGACTACCTCAAAGTCATAGTCATACAAAAACTCCATCCATCGTCTCTGCCTCAGGTTCTTGTCTCACTACGTGAAGACATACCTAAGACTATGGTGGTATGAGTAAACCATAAAGTGCTCCCCCAGAAGGTAGTTCCTCCATATCCTTAGGACTAAGAATACCACTTCCATCACTAGTTCATGAGTTGTATATTTTTTATCATGGGGTCCCAACTGCCTCAACTCGTATGCGACAACTACTTGCCTCTACATCAACATGCAACTAATCCCTGCTTCTGAGGCATTAGAATACACTACAAACTCCACACCTTCCTCTGGTAGTCTCAAAATTGGATAACTAATTATCCTGAGGCTCAAATCCTCAAATCCTCTCTGGTACTTCTAAAAATAGCCCTTTCCACATAAGGGTGGTCAAAGGGGATGAAATTATGGATAATTCTTCTACAAACCTCTTATACTACCCTACCAAGCCACGAATGCTTCACACCTATGACACAATCTTGGGTGAATCAGAAGAAATAATTTCATTTATATTTTCTGGGTCCATGGATAAACCATGATCATAAATGACATGTTGAAGAAATTGAAACTCATAAATCCATAATTGTAACTTCAAGATCTTTCCATAATGATGGTTCTCTCAAAGTAATCTAGGACCATCCTAAAGTTATCTTCATGCTCCTCCTCTGATGCAAAGTAGATGAGTATGTCGTTGATAAAGACAACAATAAAATGTTCCAAGAATGGATGAAATATCTGGTTCATTAAATCCATAAACAGATATGGTGAATTTTTCACACCAAAGAGAATCTCTAAAAACTCATAGGGTCTGTAGTGACATCAGAAATCCTACTGTGGAATATCAGCCTCACAAACCCTCAACTAGTGGTAGATAGACCTGAGATCGATCTTCAAGAAACATCTCATGCCTCGTAACTATCCAAAGATGTCATCAATCCTTGAAAAGGTATAATTATTCTTTATTGTGGCCTAGTTCAGGTGACGATAATCCAAAAAAGCCACAAAATATTAAATGTATTTTTGAATAACAACACTAGAGCTTCTTAGAGGGACACACTAGGTCTAATGAAAACCTTGTTGCAAAGGTCCTCAAACTGCAAAAGCAGCTCCCATAGCTTGTTAGGGGTTATTTGATATGCGGAAAAATATTTTTGATTGGTTCCAGAATGTAAGTCAATGGAAAAATCTATATACCACCTTGGAGGTAGTCCTAGAATGTCCTCATATAAGATATCCATATAATCCTACTTAACTTAAGGAATAAAGATGTATGAAGATAATGATGCACCAACAGATATACTCTCTAACTGATGGGTGATAGGATGCAACCTCCTGCTCTTAGAACCCAATTTCCCTTCCATGATATCAATCTGACTCGAAAAAATAGAATCTCATCCCATCAGCACATATGAATATAACTTGTCTATGGTGATAGTCGATCTGGGTTCAGACCATGGATAGCCAATCCATACCCATGATAACATCATAGGTTTTCATCATGAAAAACAATAAGTCCCACATTAAACTTTCTCCTCTAAGCGATATATTGCACTACCAGTAGATGAAATATAAAAAATAAGCTTTCCCTATAGGAACATCAATATGAAGCTTCTGGGATAGTGCCTCAACTAGGATCTCTTGATCTCTCACCTAGAGTATTGAGATAAAGGAATGATAGGAACCAATATCTACTAAAATTTAACTAAGATTATAAAACACATATATTATACCTCTTATCATCCCATGCTCTGTGAGATCATAGACATCAAAAGTCTATAACTATCCATGACCCTAGCTGCCAGCTCCTTAAGCCTGAAATGGGACACCTGGTGGTGGTGGTGGAAGGGTCTCATAATGGAATCCACCACCCATAACTCCTCCTAATCCTCTTTAAAATTCACCTCCCTAAGGACCACCCTGTCCTCACTTGGGAGATCCCAAATCATGGTGTTGCCTCTTCTGTGGTGGTCCATCAACAATCTTTCTGTTATGCTCAGCACATCAGGTTGGGTAGTCTCGTTCCCTGTGACCTCGCTCATTAAAAGTAAAGAACCACCCATATTTAGACTTACCTGGTCCTTTGCACTGCCTCTAACCACATTCTTTAACCTGATCATAGGAGGATCTCATATGCCGAGATCCTAGTGCATTGAATCTACTAGCTGCTACAGAAAACACAGCTCTGTGGTTTCCACTGCCAGCTCTAGCTATTTGGAATCCCTCTAAAAGAAATATCTCATCCACCAATGCCTACTATAACACCCTAACATATGTGGGGATACACTTTTAGTTTTCTGAGTTAAAAAAAAGACATTTATGGTCCTGATGAATGGATATGTCGACCGCCACACCATCATTGGATTCCCTAGTTGGAGAGATGCACTCAAGACACTTTGAAACTATTTCCCTCACCCAACCAAATCCTATTAAGGGGATACATTTGAAAAAATTTCCAAGGAATGAAATTTATCTGATAGTAATATTTAACAAAGTAGCCCAAGCTGGGGCTTGAGCCATAACTACCCCAACCTACGATCATTGGCCAGGGGGTAGCGACAAGTGATGAAGGCATAAATAACTTAGGGATGACTTTTATGAAGTACCTATATGCACACACACAACCAACTTGATGAAAAAGTGTAGAGGGAAAGAGTAAAAGATGCAACACTGTTATAAACTAAACCAAGAATGCATGAACCTCTAGATAATACAAAAGTATAGTTGTGTAAACTAAAAAGTAAAGGAGAAAAATAGACACCCAACCATAAATAGGACCCAATATAAAAAACTAGAAAATTAAACAACTGAATGAGATCCCAACTCTTGAATCCCAAGCTATGACCATTGTACATGGTCCAAGCACCCAATATCCCTAAGCTCCTCTATAGTCACTTTCAACCTATATTCCATCTGTATATGACATGACACATGTAGGAAAATCCCATACAAGGATAAGTATATACAAACCAAGTAAGACACCAAAAAATTTGAAGGGGAAGTAGTAAGATATACAATAGAAAGAGAAAGACAGTAGATAGAGAAAGGTACCAGGAAAGAGAACATCTCAACCCAAAAAGAGAGTGAAAGTAATCTCATCCTAACACGGGGTGATAAACATGATGAGTTGATGAACTACACATTGAGTCTTCTACACCTATAGCAAGAGATTAGACTAACCCAACCATGAGAAGCTAAACATAGAAAGCATGTAACATACCCCATGTGTCTTCGCCTATCCTAGAAGGACAGTAACCAAATCCAAGTTGTAGATATAGAAGAATATATATATATATATATATATATTATCAGTCAAATAAGCCCAAACTGAGCGAGTAATGAGATCTCTATCTCATAGATTAGCCTAAGAAGAAGTGTATACAACAGTTCCAAAATTCTATTAATGATGCCCAACATCTCACGTGTCTACCCATAAGGTAATTCTTCATATAAAACCACACCTTTACACTCTTACACATAGTTAATGGGAATAATCTCCATGTAGAGGACCCATACCCTGGTACAATAGGAGGGTTCCACTCTAATGGTTGAGGGCCCATGCCCATGTCAGCTAGAGGGTGCCACTCTATACCATCAAGGACCCATGCCCTCATATTGAAGGAGGATGCCACATGGAAGGTTGAGGACCCATAACCAGCCTAGCTGGAGGGTTCCACTATATGTCATTGAAGACCTATGCCTTTCCCCATAGGATGATGCAACTCCAAAGGTCTCTGGTGATCCCGTATGAACACTGCCATCATTGAATGTTTCATAAGAATGTTTTGTTCCTGGAAAATTACACATAATATCTCAAAAGCCACAACTGAGGAATCATCAAATTCTATATGAAAAAACACTCAGGATAGGCTACTCACGGCCCAAAATCCGAGTTCAAATAAAGTAGATAAAGATGATTTAAGTTTCCTTAAAAAGGGTCAAGGGGTACATGATGTGTGAGGGGACCCACATGGCACATGGTCCCACTCTAATGCCTGGCCATGTAATTGGATAATACATGTCTCACTATCTATTTAGTTGTACATTCCATATAGGTGGACTACATGGAATATCCAGGTTAACCGGGACTGGGGGTGTGTCTCTGCTGGTCGTGTCCATATACCAGAGTACATGGATATGTACCTATCTATGTACTTCCACATGGTATACCACCTATGTGATCAATCACATGGGTTTTCCAACTAGTAAAGGGAATACAACATGTATAATGACTACACACCATTTGATACTTAAGTTTTCTAAAACCCTTGCCTCTTCCACTGAGAGGGCTACATGCTGTGTGTTTCTCATTTCACACGGCATATAGTTAGGTTTTCACTAGTTTTTACAAATCCTATTCCTGTGTGAATATATGATCAATCCAGCTTCTATTTCAGCCCTATCTCCAGCCGAAATTGGGAGATCTTGATGAAATTCACTGATCTCTACTGTCATTCAACATAAAATGGCTATGCTCATCGTTTGGGGTTTCACCGCTCATTTTTCAGACCACCATGGCTTCAGATTTGATTTCTTGATCTCAAACCATTGAAGGGATCATCCATGCCTCTCTATAATCCCAAAAATTTATCATTTCATCAATATTTTCCTTATTTATCAATCTATCATGGTTTTTGGAGTTTGATCGGGATTGTTACTTCCCGAAAAGGTTGAACCGGGACCACAATGTCCAAATCGGTGAATTAAGTGAAGCAATAAGGGTGAAAAGCACCATATTTTTTTTAAATGATCATTGGCCAAGGGTTATTGGCCAAATACCAGTAATAGTGAACCATGTATTTGAAACCATATAATTTAATTGAATTTCAATACTTTTCCACATGTAAAGGTTGTAAAAAGGGGTGCAGATCGAAGAACGAAAATTCATCTACTCAACTATTTAATCAAAGGGAATAAAAAACAAAATGAAGATTCATAAATTGATTATAAATCAATCTTAAATGAGTAATGTGTCCCCAAATGATATGAGAGATTTATCTATGTTTACTGCATCCCTCTTTGTTCTGATCTAGAGTTTTATCATCGTGTCACATGATCCTCCAATAAAGGAGGGAGGAAGATCTCTCAATTTATCCTAGGGTTTATGCATCTAACCCTGGATAAATATGTCAGGAGATACTATTATAGAATGATCTATTGTGCTTAAAATAGATTAATTAATTAATTTAATAATTAATTAACTCATTAAATGAACCACCAATGAGCAAGGGGTCCAAACGTCCCGTGGTGACTCATTTTATGTTGTGCCTAGGGTAAAAATTGCATTCCAGAATCAACTATGATCTCATATTTAAAATTCAAGATATAGTTTAAGTGTTATCTCATTTTATATGAGTAACCATGCATCCAAAATATAAAATATATTTAATATTTTTATAATTTTTTTGAGTACATTGGGCCTCAGAATCACATGCCATCTTAGTGCCTAGCTTTGGAAATATATATTTAAATATTTTAAAGTCTTATATGGAAAAAACATGTATATAAATTATGAACCCTTAATTTATTATTTTTCATGTTTATAGAGAGTCTGAGGATGTTTTTTTGTAGTCTTGGTGGTTAAGGGAAGGGAGTTGTTGCTAAAGTTGAGATTTTAGTTGGCAGTGTTGTGTGGTGACATGATGGTATGTTGTATTCTATGAGTGGTCAATTGGGAAGTTATGTCATAGTGTAAGGATGTTTCACCACATAGGGTGTAATCTATGATAGTTTAGTGTTTTTCTATCAAGGTTTGTGTAGCACCCTACAGTTTTATTATATAGTTATCTATAAATAAGTTTGATTTCTTTGACATCTTTATTTACATGCAACATCAAGTTTAAATGAACAATATTAGACTATTAAAATATTATTATTTAATGTGACAGTTCATTCCTATCCATTGGATTGGTGGGTATGGATAGAGATAAATAAATTATGAAAAAATATTGTTTATATATGTATGAATCAAATTCAATTGTTATCAAATGGTTATAAATGAAAATAGAAGCATTTGAAGGTAAACAAAGTTGTTTTTATAATTTTTTTATGATTACAGTATGTTTTTATTTAAATAAATTTGATTAATACCTTTTATGAATTAATTAATGAAATTAAAAGAAAACATATTCAATAAAATGTTTTAATATTCATCGAAATCTTTTTACTGAGCATAGAATAAGAAAAAAAATCTAGTTTTATGTTCAAATATGCAATTTTCTAAAAATGGTTTTATTATGTTTTATGCACTTATTGTAAAATTAATTAGTTCCATTTATAAGAATTAAAATTTGAAAAATTGATCACATATTTATAATTATAAGTTTTATATTTTTAAATGTACCCCTTTTAGTTTTGTTCGTCATGAATAGTAACCTTGGTAAATAGTTATTACATAGGTAATTGTAAAATGGTTAAAATATGGTTAAAACTTTGGGATAAGACTTTAAAATTTCTCTAAAAATTACTTTTATCCTATTTTATAGGTGGATATCAACCATTCACAACCATTATTTTATAATATTTCTACTTTGTTCCAAATTATTGGATTTTAACCTTTATATTATTTTAAAATTAGGATTAATACAAAATGTCGCTCTCTTGACTTTAATATCTCTAATATTATGTCATAAGGATAAAAAAGATGTTATGTTAGGTTATAAATGTATATTTGAAAGATAAATTATTTTTTCATTATAGTAATTTATTTTAATTTTTTAGTCATTGAATAATTACCTTAAATTTACATGCAAAGCTAACATAATATTTTTTCAATTAATATAAAAATAAAATAAATGATTTAAAAAATATTAAAAGTAACACAATTTGGATTAATTATTGTGTTTCATTAATTTTTTAGATAAATATAAGTTATTAGGTATGTGTTAAAGGTTTATATTTTCATTCCATAACAATATTGATGACTTTATAGTCAAAGTACATGAATATTTCTAAAAATGAAATTAATGATATTTTATTATAAAAAATATTTTATTAAATGATTTAAAATTCATAAAAATCCTATATTTGTCCATGTGAATTGGAAATGGTTTAAACTATTAAACATGTTATATTTATGGGTCAATTTTTTTTATGTTAACATTATTGACCTTTAAATACTAAAAAACTATGATATTGTGGTAATTATCAAAAGGATTAATATGGGTTAAATCAGAGCGATAAGGGTGAAAATATCACCTAAACCTGTTAAACTTTTATTTTATGAGAGGATGTAGACTCATCATCATCTTATTTTATAAATATATAAATTTTTTCCTTCTTATCCATGATAATTAATTTATATTAATTTAATACTTTAAGTAATTCCAAGAGTTCCGTTCCTCTCACTTATTAAAGGGAACCTCTTCTCCTCTCTCCCTAAAATTTTAAGCCTTATATTTCATCCAAGACCTCTCATAATACATTAATTTATTAATTAAACATTCCCTAGATATTATGGTCTTTCTAAAATAGCATCCATTCAATGATTATGGAGTAATCCAAAAGAGGTTTCTCAACGAAGAGGAATAACTCTTAATTGAGTACTTTCAATTTTATTTTTTTCCAAAATTTATAAATATTTGGTATTAATTATAAAAAACTTAAATATATAAATTAAATATAATTAATTTTTATTATTATTTAAGAAACATTATCTACATCTTTTTAATCATATTGGAAAAGAATACGTTGCTCGTGCATACGTGTAGACTACCACCTCCACAAAGCGATGCATTTTTTTCATCCCCACTTCACATTTATGGTTATAATTATGTAATTAATGAATATATATAATATATAATATATTATTATTATTTTTAAAAGTGAATTTTTATTATCCTTTATTTTTTTCATCCATAGATAAATGGGAACATCACTCGTGTGTATATACAAATTACCGCCTCTACAAAGTGATGTAATTCATTTTTCACCACAGATTTATATGAATAGTAATTAAAGTGTATATAATTATTACATATAATACTAATGAAATGATTAATAATCTATATAATTTGTAACCATGATCAAATTATAAGGACCGAGACTACTAAACCAAAACCTTCATGAAAAATGAAGTAGTTATCACCTGGAATAATGAATTTAATAAAGAATTTTTAATAAAAAGATGATATGATGTTATAAGTAAATCATATCAAGTATGATATACATGAATAAGGTTATACAATAAATTTATAATATATTTATATTTACTATACATGAGTCTTGAATGTGTGTAAATAAATACGAGACTTGAGGTAAGGGATTTATGTTATAATCACATTTTAACTAGGATTGTTTATGCATGAATTTCTATTGAAGAAATTTTATGATCCTTATCTGATAAATTAATTTAATTTTATTATCCTATTGATATTAAAGTAATTTTAAATTAATATTACCATTTTACTCTTTTTGGTACTGAAAATGATCGGAAAAATCTTTTTGATAAAAACTTTATTTCTTATTTCATTAGGAATATTTTTCTTCCATGTGAATGTTTTATTTAAAATATTTTCAATTTTTTTACTATTACCCTATAAATGATTAAAGTATTTTTCCCAATATTTATTTTTTATAAAAAAATCAATGGAATCTTCTTTTCAATTTCCAAATGAGGTACTTTTAACTACTTTACCAAAAATGAGAATGGTATCTTTGTTTTAACATACATGATATAAATATAATTTCCCCTAAAAATGATTAAACAAAGATTTTTAGAATTATTTACAAGTTTCCATGGTTATTTTAAAAGATTTTTCCCATAATATTTTTGAAATTTTTATATTTTAAGGAAATTATTTCAAAATGAAAAGGGTATTTTCCACAAGAAATAATCTAGTGATCTTTTAATGGAATTTACATCTTTGATAACATCATTTGATTTTAATTATGCTTTATTAAGTATATTATCCAATAATACCATCCTTATACCTTCTATAGATGGTTTATTATTATTATGATGATATTTTTATAAATCACATTTATTTTCCATGGGTTATTCTATGATGAAATGATGAAATATTTATGAAACCTATTATATTTTAACGAGTTATATTATAATGTTATGAGGATTTTTTATAATCTTACAACACGAAAATTCATGGTATAAATTATTTAATGGGTGGTCCTGGAATTATATATATCTCTAATTCATTGGTTAAATCTTTATATATGATAGGATAATTAAGGGAAATTCGTTTATGTGCTTGATATACAATGATAAATAGACAAGGATTCTTGATCCACTATGGGAAATAAGTGGTGATGATTGATCCTTTATAATATGGGAAATAGGTGTTAATTATTAATCTATTATGATTTGATGCTATCAGTAGTTAACCATGGCATATGAAATAGTTTTGATGCCTATGAAGGTGCCACACTTCTATGCATATGATTTGAAATTGTGGTTCCTAACCGATTAGTGGTTATTTCTCACTCTTATGATTTATGTCTTTCAAATACTAAAGATTTATGATTATGATTAAATATAAATTGGGTATGTACTTTTTATTCTATTATCATAATCTCACACCCTTATTCTGATCTTATTATTTCATATAATCATTAATTGATATATCCATTGTTTACCCTTACTGAGAAATTGAGTTCACCCTTTCTTATGTTTCCTTTCCATGGGTTATGTAGAAAGGTTTTAGATTGGGTATATAAATAAGGGTAAAGTGAGAACAAATATATATTATATGATGTATAGTGAGCTTAAATAATATTTTTATGTATATAGTCTCTGAATATAGTAAACTGTTATAGTTCTAGAATGGATCATAATGTTATGTATTGAATATTCATCTAAATGATGTAATATTTATATAAAAAAATCTTTGGACACATCTTTTGGTATCAGATAGGGGTGTAATCAATATTTAGAGATGAGGATTAGATAATTTTTTTTAAAACCTTGGAGATAAGTATATGTATAGTGTAACATATTGAAGTTTTTGTAAATTAGATATTGTGTTAATTTCCTAAAAGGTACATCTATGTATAGATACTACAAAGCGGATATGTATGTCGAATATATGTACCTTGGAGTAACAAATTTGCAAGGGGAATATTGAGTATTATATCAATCATCATTGGTGCACAATGAGTGGGCCTAATACTATACACTTGGCTAGACACTCCTAGGGGGGCATGCTTGGATTCACTCATATTTCTCTTTATAAACCATTATGCTGGATTTTTATAAAAAATGAACATGGACAACCTAATTTAAACCTAAGGTTCCATAAATTTCAAATAAGGTTTCATGGTTTAGACATATTATGAAATATTTTCATGATTATATGACTTATAATTATGATTAATGATTATTGATGGTCATGATAACCATGTTGGTTTTAGTAAGGGAATGAAGATTGAATGATAAAGTTGGGGTGGTGATAGGTTTGATCAAATACTAAAGTATATTATTTTGTCTTAGTTATATAAATTCCTTTATATCATTATTTTTTAGTAATTCCAATTCATATCCTCAATGATATATGTTGAGTTAGTGGTGAAAAATCTTAATGGTATGATGGTCTCATATCAAGTCTATAGTTCCTCTCTAATTAAAGTTTTTGGGTATATGCTTCCAGAAAATCTCGTGTTTCTACATTTTGTTAAATTTTATGAAATTCATGGAATTAATTGGTTTTCCTTATATATTTCCCATATCAATTGATGAGTAAGGTAAGACACATTTCATATTCTGAATAAACCTATTACTATTTATCAGCATAAGGATGAATAAAAAATTTCAATGAAAATTACTTCTATCATGTGGGTAATAATTTCTATCCATGAAGGCTTTATATCTTATATGGTTAGTGATAAATTAAAAATTTGGGATATTCTTATTTTATGAGAGTTTGTTGATGTATTTTCAAAATATTTTCTTAGTCTTCTTATAAATCATGAAGAGGAGTTTTCTATAGAACTCATACTTGGTGCTACACCTATTTCAAAGAGTCCTTAGATAATAGACCCAATTTAATTATAGGAATGGAAGAAGAATCTCTAGGAGATTATTAATAAGGGATTCATACACAATATAACATCCCCTTAGGGTGAATGTGTTATTTTTTTTATAAAGAAATATGATTCAATGCATCTTTGAATTGATTAATTATAACTTAACAATATAATTATTAGTAGAAAGTATCATATACCCTATATTGATGAATTGTTTGATAAACTAAAAGGAGTCCTATATTTTTCAATGATTGATCATTGATCTTGAAATTATTAATTGAGGGTCAAAATTGAATACATACCCAAGATAACATTCCGTGTAAGGTATGGACACTATGAATTTACATTTATTCCATTTAGTCTTACTAATTACTCCAATATATTCATGGATTTAATGAATAGAGTATTTATAGAATTTTTTTATTGATTTTTAGTAGTCTTTATATATTCTATTATTATATATTTCAATATTAAGTAAGGTAATGAAGATAACTTGAGAATTTTACAAAATACACTGATGAAGTAGAATCTATATGAAAAGTGTGAATTTTGGATTTAGAAAGTTTCATTATAAGGTCATATAATCTCATGTGAGGGTATATCAGTGGATCCTTAAAATATGGAAGTTTTTGATCAATTTCCTATACTAACCATAGTAATTAAAATCCATAGTTTTCTTAGGTTAAGTAGATACTAATGATGTTTGGTGAGATATTTATCATGACTATCAAATCCAATGTATAATTTCACTGGTAAGGGGGTTATGTTCTTGTGAATATATGAATATGAAAATAATTTCATTGTGCTAAAGAGAAGTTTGGTCAGTGAACTTATACCCAAACTACATTGTAGAGACTACGGTTTTGTGATCTATAGTGATTCATCAAAGAAGTATTTGGGATGTGTACTCATGTATAATGATATGGTGATTACATATTCTCATTTCAATTGAAAATACATGAGAAAAATTACATGAATCATGATTTGGATTTAGAATTGGTAAAATTTTCATTAAATATATGAATGAATTTTATCTATGGTGAAAGGCGTGACATATATAAGGATAATAAAATCTTAAATTATATATTAAAAAAGAAAGAGTTGAATATAATCTGGATAAGATGATTTTGATTAGTCAAACATTATGGGTGATCCATACATTACCATACTTGAAAGGTTAACATGGTGGATGATACTCTGATTTGGAAGGACTATGCTAGTTTTTCCATAATAAGGATCAAAATAGATCCAATACTTATGGATTTATAGAATATAAAACATGAAATATATAGGAAAATGGATAGATCCTATCTTTATCAGATGAATTTTCAAACAACTATCCATGTGAGGAATAAAAAGGTGAATAAGAAAGATGTGGAACTATAGAAGAAGGTAAAAAATGTTCTTGAGATCAACCATAACTGTGATGGAATGATAAGTTTTACAATTAGTTTACGTGCCTCATAAATATTAGAAATGAAGAAGGAACTATTATACAAGGCTAATAGATCACCATTATCTATTCATTATATATGTATAGAGATTTATAAATATCTAAATAAATATTTCTTATTGTAAAACATTAAAAGGGATATTGCAAAGTATGTATCTCGATTCTTGGAATGTCTAAAATTTAAGGCTAAGAGATATAAGTCTAAGAGTATGTTTCAATAATTACCCATACCAGAATGAAAATTAGAAAAAATTTCCATGGATTTAATCATAAGAATCTCAAAAATATAAAAGGAATAATTCTATTTGGGTTGTAATCAACCACCTTATAAAGTTAAAATAATTTATTTCTATAAAATAATATTTATCTCTTGATTAGATTTACAGGTTATGTATTAAAGGAGTGGTGAGATTGGATGGAGTACCAATCTCAATTGTGTCTAATCAGGATCTAAGGTTTACCTTGAATTTCAAGATAACTCTTTTGTAGTTTTTTGATATATAGTTGAGTTTCACTACTGCATATCATCCTTATAAATATGGCCAGTTTGAGAGTACCATTAAAACTATAGAATACATGTTGAAAAATTTATCTATTTATTTCAATTTTTTTGGGATCAACACCTTTATATGATTGAATTTTCTTACAACAATAAATTTCACTCAATCATTCAGATGACCCCTTATGAATCTCTCTATGGTAGGAAGTGAAAACCTCTAACTTTAATTGGATAAATTTAGAGAAAGAAAGATCTTGGAACCTAATTATTCTAAGGATATGGAAGATAAAGTTAGATCCATTCGTCAACACTTAAGAGTATATCATAGTCTGTATAATTTTTTTTTTAAAATCATTTGTGAGATCTAGAGTTTGAATTTGGTGACAAGGTATTCCTATGAATATATCCTTATAAAAAGGTTATGAGATTTATAAATAAGGGAAATTTATCCCTAGATATATTAGTCCCTTTGAGATTCTTGATCACATCAGGGATTTATATTATAGTATGGAACTTATATCAAATCTATCTCACATCCATAATGTGTTCAATGTATCTCTCATGAGGAAGTACATAGCTGACCCTTCATAAGAAATGAACCTAGAGTTTCTACCACTAGAACATGATCATTACTACGAAGGAAAACCAGTATAACTATTTAATCAAAGAGAAAAAGTTTTATAGAACAAGACTACTCACCTGGTTAAAGTTCTCTAGAGGAATGAAAAATTTGAATAAGCTACTTAGGAACCTGAGGATATGATGAAACAAAACTATTCTTAATTTTTTATCGTAGTGATATAATTTCACGGGAGAAATTAATTTTAAGGTGGGTATAATGTAATACCCTTAGATTTTATGATATAATTTTCTATAAATAAATTTGGTTTCTTTGATAGATTGATTTACACATAGCACCAAGTTTAAAAAAACTGTGTTATGCTATTGAAATATTATTATTCAATGTGATAGTTATCAACTATATATTAGATGATGTGTATAAATAGAGCTAACTAAATTATAAAAAAATATTTATTAAATATGCATAAAATAAATTCATTGGTTATCAAATTGTGAGAAATTAAAATAATAGTGTTTAAAGGTAAATAGAGTTGTTTTTATAATTTTTTTTTTCACACAATGTGTTTTATTTAGATATATTAGAATAATATCTTTTTATGAATGAATTTAATGAAATAAAAAAGATAAAATGTTCAATAAAATGTTTTATTATTCATCTAAATGTATTTATTGGGCACAAAATTATAATAAATAAAGTTTTATGGTCAAATATTTATTTTGTTTAAAAACAATTCTGTTTCATTTTTCACACTATTGTAAAATAAATTTCTATAAATTCTAGAATTGAATGTTAAAAAATGAATCCCATATTTATAATAAATTGGTTCAATTTTTTTTAAATAGGACGTTTTTATTTTTTTAGATTGTGAAATGTTACCTTTGTAAACATTTTTTCACCTCATTATGGTGAGAACATGTAAAACATGGTTAAAACTTTGGGATAAGCCATTAAAATTTCTATAACACTTGAATTTATCTTATTAGACGAGTTTATGTCGACCATTATAATCCAATTTTAAAAAATATGGCCACATGGTGCATTTTTTATTTGATTATGACCTTTATATTATTTTAACAAATAAATAAATACAAAATGTCACTCTCTTGACTTTAATATCTAAAATATTTTTTCAAAAGGATAAAAATTGTCCATGTTTGGTAATAAATTTTTGTTTGAAATATAAATTAATTTTTTATCTCATTAATTTAATTTTTATTTTTCGTAATCAAATAATTATCTTAAATGTTTACACAATGCAACACAATATTTATTCAAATAATAGAAAAATAAAATAAATTATTTTAAAAATATTAAAATGAAAACAATTTTGGTAAATTATTATGTTACATGAT
The DNA here is from genome assembly GCA_963277665.1 of Viscum album. NCBI lineage: Eukaryota > Viridiplantae > Streptophyta > Magnoliopsida > Santalales > Viscaceae > Viscum > Viscum album. Next base: position 1,878,871,701 of record OY728156.1, on the reverse strand, counting down.
TTTTTTGGATAATAATGACATCTTAGGGATATTTAATATTTTATATTATAATTCCATAAATATTTTTTATGAATTTCAAGTCATTTTAATTGAGTAGTTCTAAAAATAACATTAATGATATTTTATAATAAAAAACATTTTATTAAATTATTTAAAATTTAAAAAAATCATATATTCACCCAAGGGAATTTGATATGGTTTAAAATATAAATCATCGTCAATTTATGTGTCACTTTTATTTTTTTGGTAACATTATTTAGCCTTAAATAGTAAAAAACTTTGATATTGTGGTACTTGTAAAAAAGGTTAATGAGGGGTTAAAATAAAGAGATAAGGGTCAAATAATCACTTAAACATTTACAAATTTTATTTTATTATAGTATTTAAAATCATTCTATTACTAGTTTTTAAATAGACAAATTTTGTTCCACTTTCCCTTGAAAATTAATTTATATAAATTTAATAATTTATGTAATTCTAAGAGTGCCCCTAACTTCACTTATAAAAGAGAAACTATTATTTTATATTTATCATAAATTTTGAGCCTTTTTTCTCAAATTTCTTAGATCATTTTTCCTTAAAAAAACCATCCTTTCAAGGATTAAGGAGTAAGTAAATAGAAATTTCTAAATAAAGTGGTATAACTATAAACCAAGTACGTTCAATTTTATTTCTTCTTCTACCCATTCTAAATATATGGTATCCATTATAAAATAATTAATTCCTTATATTTTATATACTGATTTTTATTACTATGGAACAACTATTATTTACCACATTTCCATAATATGGTAAAAGAAAACACCGCCCATGCGTACGTGTGGACTACCACCTCCACAAAGTGATGCGTTTCATTTTTCCTCTCCACATAACATTAATGGTTATAATGATGGAATTAATAAATATATATAAATATATATGATATCTATTATATTTTTATGGTTCTTTAAAGGTTAATTATTATTTTACTTTCTTTCATTCCATCCATAAAAAATGGAAACATCACTCGTGCATATGTATAGAGTATTGTTTCCATGATGTGATGGGATTAATTTTTCATCATCACTTTATATTAATAATTATAAAAGTGTATATAATTATTAAATATGATAATAATTAAATGATTAAAATTATTGATATTATATATCCATGATAAAATTATAAGGGTCTGGACGTCCAAACCAAAATATGCATGAAAATGAAGTAGTTATCACATGGAACAATGATTTTAATAAATAATTATTAACAAACATTGATAAGATATTATGAGTAAATCATATATGTTTTTAAATATATTATTAATGTTCTTAATTATATATATAATAAATCTATATTGATTATAAAGTAGGTTCAAATACATATGAAGAAATAGAAGACTTTAGGTTAGGGATTTATGTTTCAATCCTGTTTTAATCAAGATTATTTATAATTGAATTTTTGTTTGAGTAAATTTCATGATCCTTATTTGATAAATCCATTTTAATCTTATTCTACTATATTTAATCATTTAATTTTCATATAATAGGTACCTTTTTTCTATATATTCTACATAAAATGATATGAATTTTTTTTGAGTTATTTCAACTTTGGTAGAGAATATTTTTCTTCCATGTCTATGTTTCTTTTAAAATGTTTTTATAAAATTTAACTATTATCCTATGAGTGTTAATTAATTTTTACCATCATTTTAGTTTTTATTTAATTTTTCAAAGGAATATTCATTTCATTTTGCGAATTTGGTACTTTTGACTTTTGTCTAAAAATGTGAAAAAATATTTGTTTAACATACATGACATGAATGAAATTTTCCACCATCAGGACCAATCAAATATTTATATATTAATTTAATTTTTTTACATGATTTTCAAATAATTTTTTTCCCATAATAGTTTTAAATTTTTTATATTTTAAAAAAATAATTTCAAAATAAATGTGTATTTACCTCAAGAAATATACTAATGATCTTTAAAAGTAATGTTCATCTATGATAATATAATTTTATGTTAATTATACTTTATTAGGGATATAATTTAATGATACCATGCTCATTATTTCTGTAGATGTTTTTATTATAATGGTGAGATTTTTTATGAAAAAATTTATTTTTCAGGGGTCTTGCTATAATGAACTGATTAAATGTTTATAAAACCCATTTAATTTCCATAGGTTGTGTTATGATGATATGATTAATTTTTTATTATCTTATTGAACACATATGTATGGTTTTACTTATGTGACACGGGGGCCTAGAATTATATATCACTAAAATTAATTGGTAAAATATTTATATATCATGATATAATTTTGGGAAAAAGGTTGATGTGTTTGATACACTATGGGCAATAGGTAGGGATTACTAATACAATATAGGAAATAAGTGGTGATGTCTAATATATTATGATATGTGAAACATGTTTTAATCCCTAATACACTATGATTTTATGGTCTTTATATTTAACCTTGACATATGAAATTTTTTCTATTAATAGATAGTGAAAAACTTTTATTCTTATGATATAGAGTCATGGTTAATGATTGATTAGTGACGATTCATCACACTTATTTTTTATGTATTTAAAATGTAAAAGATTTATGTTATGATCCGTGATTATGATCCATGATAATTTGGGTATGATAATTTTAAGTTATAATTCTAAACTCACCCCCTTATTCTTATGTTATACTTGAATATGATCATTGATTGATATCTCTGTTGTTTACCATTATTGAGCATCTGAGATTGCCCTTTATTATGTTTCCTTTCCCTAGGTTATGAATAAAGGCTTTAATTAGGGTATTTAAATAAGGGTATACAGTGAGAATATCCTTATTATAGATGATGTAGAATGTACCTAAATAACATGTTTATGTATCTAGTATCCAAATTCACTAAAGCTTTAGGGTTATAGAATGGATCATTATTTAATGTATCAAATATTCATATAAATTCATGTAAAATGTAGATTCAATTAACTAGGATTTCCTCAGATGGAATTAGAGTTGAGTTTAGTTAATATTTGGATATTAGGAATAAAGAAATTTTGTAAAAACCATGGGGATAAGTACAGGTATAAGATACCATTATAATGTTTTGGTAAAGTAGATATTGTTCCCAATAAATACATACATGTGTAGATACTAGAAGGTGGATGTGGATATGGAATAAATTAATTTAGGTGTAAAAATATGAAAGGGGTGGATTGAGTATTAAATCGATCAATGATGGTGCATGCTGATTGGACCTAAGACTACATACCTAGTTAGAAACTCCTATGGGGATATACATGGATTAATTCACATTTTTATTTATGAATAATTATGTTTTACTAGTATAGATAATGAGCATGGATAATGTAGGTTAAAATTAAGGTTGCATCAATTTAAAATAACGTGTCATGGTTTAGACATCCTATTAAATATTTCCATGATTATATTATTGATCACTATGATGCTTGTTGGTCATGATTACAATTTTGGTTTGAGTAAGGGATTGAATATAGAAAGATAAAGTTGAGTTGGTGATAGGTGCACTAAAATATTTAATTATCTCATTTTAATTTAGATATATGAATTAATTTATATCATAAAAACTATTTAGGAAATATTAATATTTATCCCCAATGATTAGATGTTTAGTTTATAATGGTACGATGACTGCATGTCAATTATATAGTTCCTCTCTAATTCAAGTTTGTGGGAATGTGATTCATGTAAATATTGTGATTCTTCCTTTTGTTGAATTTGATGTTATTGTTGAAATATATTAGATTAATTTATATAGATCCTATATCAATTTCTGAGGAAGAGAAGTCACATTTCATATTTCAAATGAACCTATGATCATTTATGAGTGTGAGGATGAATACGAACTTCTAATGGAAATTATTTATATATTATAAGTCTTAATTTTTATTAATTAAGGGTATCTATATAACAGGGTTATAGAGAGAATCGACATTGAATATATTTATATTATATTAGAGTTTATTGATATATTTCAAAAATAGTTTCCTAGTCTTACTCTGAATCCTAAAATTGAGTTTTCTACCGAACTCATACATGGAGATTCACCTATTTCAAATAATTATTATATAGGGTCCCCTATTAAGTTGTTGGAATTAATGAAGAAAATCTAGAAGAATCCAAATAAGGGATTCATATACCATAGTATGTCACATTGGGGTGCACCTATTCTTTTTGTTTAGATGAATGTTGATTCAAAGCATCGTTACATTGATTATCAGGAACTTAAAAAGATCACTATCTAGATAAAGTATCCTCTACCCCATATTGATTATTTATTTGATCAATTACAAGGAGATCAATATTTTCCTAATATTTATCTTCAATTTGAATAATATCAATTGTAGGAAAAATCTAAATATGTTCCCAAGAAAACATTCCGCTTGAGGTATGGAAACTATGAATTTATTGTCCTTCTATTTGGTTTACCAATGTCCTATTATATTTAAGGATTTAATGAATGGTGTCTATAGAGATTAATTTTATTAGTTTTTGGTAGTCTTTATAGGTGATATTATTATATATTTTGTGAGTAAGGAAGATCAAGAAGATCACTTGATAACAGTAATAAAGATCCTAAGGAAGAAAAAGTTATATGAAAAATTTACCTAGTATGAATTTTGGATTCAAAATTTTTAATTCTTGGGTTATATAATCTCAAGTGAGGTTATATCAATCGATCCTTCAATGATAAAAGTTATTGGTAAATGTCCTAGACCGACCATGATTACTGAAATCCATAATTTTTTTAGGTTATATAGATAATATTGAAGTTTTTGTAGAGGTTTCTCATGGATATCTAATCCAATTACTATATTGACACATAATGGGATGAAATTCTTATGAAAATATGTATGTGAATAGAATTTCAAGGAGCTAAAAAGAATCTTGTTCAGTGCACCTATTATTACACTACCCTATAGAGGAGAATGGTTTTTGATATATAGTGGTGAATCAAAGAAGGAATTAGGATTTTATTCTTACATAATGATATAGTGATAACATATGTCTCATGAAAATTGAAAAGACATGAGAAAATTTTTCAGTAAAATGATTTAAAGTTGGAAATAGTAATTTTTTAATTAAATATATGGATAATTATATTTAGGGTAAAAGATATGAAATATATATGGATCATAAAATAATTAAGTATATATTAACATATAAAAATATGAATATTCATTAGATAATATGGTTGAAATTCATTAAATATTATGACTACTCAATACATTACCATTGTGGAAAGGTGAAAAAGGTGGTTGATCCTATGAATTGTAAGGAACATAAAAGTTTATCCTTGATGAGGATTGAAAGAGATCCAATACTTATGAATTTTAAAAGATGGGACTTGTAATCCAGATGAATAGGGAGATATCCTATCTTCCTCACATGAATGTTCAATCTATCCATGTGAGGATTAAAGAGGCATATAAAGAATATATAGAACTAAAAAAGAAGGTTAGAAATGTTATTGAGTTCAAAGATTATTGTGATGAAATGATAAGGTTCATAGATATAGTATGTGTCCTATAAATACCAGAATTGAATATGGAACTGTCATATAAAACTCACTATTCTTCCTTCTCCATTCATCATGGATGTATAAAAATCTATAGAGATTTGAATGAATATTTCTAGTGGGAAAACATGAAAAAGTCTATTTTAGAGTATGTATCTTTATTCCTATTATTTTATCATGTTTAGGTGGAGAGATAAAAGTTTAAGGGAATGTTACAACCATTAATATGGATTTCATCATCAGACTCCCCAAAACATCTTAAGTAAAAAATGTTATTTGGTTCGTAGTTGACCAGTTTATGAATCAAACATAGTTCATTTCCATAAAATAATATTTCTATCTTTATCATATTATCAGGATATACATTTATGAGTGATGAGATTTTATATAGTACCACTTGAAATTGTATCTAACCAGGATCTAAGGTTTACCTAGAAGCTATAGAGAAGTCTTCAGTAGGCTTTGGATATTGAGTTGAGTTTCATTATTGTATACCATCCTATGAAATATGGTCAGTTTGAGAGGAACATTTAAACAATATAATTTATGTTGATATATTTATATATATATATATTTAAAATGTGGTTGGTATCAATAACTTTCTATGGTTTAATTTTCTTACAACAATATCTTTTACTCAAGAATTCAGATGGATCCTTATGAATACCTCTATGGTAGGAAGTGATGAAATACAACATAAAAGGATAAAGTGGTAGAAATAAATCTCTTGAGACTATCTCTTGATTAAGAGATGGAAGATAAGGTTAAATCTATTTAGTATCACATAAGATAAGCTCAGACTCAATAGGAAAGTTATATTGACAATAATCTATGAGGTCTAGAGTTGGAATTTGGTGACATGGTATTCCTATGAATATCTCCTTAGAAAAAATTTATGATATTTGGAAATAAGGGAAATTTGAGCTCTGGATATATCAGTCCCTTTGATATTATTGATTACATCAAGACTATAGTTTATCTTTTTCCACCTCCACTAAATCTCTCTCAAGTTCAAGATGTGTTCCATGTATCTCTCCTGAGGAATTACATACCTGATGCTTCACATGTTATGAACTTAGAGGTTGTACCATTTATAAATGATCAATCCTATAAATAAAAACTATTATAAATCTTGGATCATAGAGATAAAGTTCTATGGATCAAGATTAATAACCTAGTAAATGTTTTCTATAGGAATTTTAAATTTATAGAAGCTACATGGTAACTTGAGGATGTGATGAAATATAGATATCCTCATTTACTTATATCAGAGTGAAGGAATTTTGAGGGTGAAATTTATTTTATGGAGGTATAATGTAACACCCATATATTTTATGATATAGTTCACTATAAATATATTTTATTTCTTCGAAATCCTTCTTTACGCATAACACTGAGTTTAAACGAACAACATTATACTATTGAAATATAATTATTCAACGTGAATGCTATCACCTATCCGTTGGATTAGAGGATATGAATAATGATAACTAAATTGTAAAAAAATAATGTTTACATATTTATTAAATAAAGTCATTATTTATCAAATGTATATAAATGAAAATATAAGAGTTTGAAGGTAAAAAGAGATGTTTTTCTAAATTTTTTTTATGCACCCCATGTTTTTTTATTTAAATAAATTAGATTAATATTTATTTATTGATGAATTCAATTAAATGAAATATATATTATTTAATAAAATTATCTTATATTAATATAAATATTTTTACTGGGAATGGAATAAGAATAAATCCAATTTTTTATTCAAATATAAATTTTTCTAAAAACAATTTTATTGTGTTTTGATAACTTATTGTAAAATGATTTTTTTAATATTCTAGGAATTTAATATTTAAAAATGGATACAATATTTTTAATCGTAAGGTTATTATTTTATATAGTCATCTTTTTATTTTTAGTGCCTATAAATAGTAACCTTGGTAATTTTTTTAAATAGTTATATTTTTATTTTTAGTGCCTATAAATAGGAACTTATTGTAAATATTCTTAAATAGTTATATTTTTATCCATTTGGTTCTATTTACCTTTGATTATGTCCTTTATATTATTTTAGGAAAATGACATATAAAAGTGACACTCTATTGACTTTAATATCTATACCATTTTTTCTTAAGGATAAAAGGAGGTTATGTTTAGTACCAAATATTTATTTGAAATATAAATTTATTTATTACATCTTTTTTTTAATTTTCTATGATTGAATAATTACATTAGATTCTTACACAAAACTGACATAATATTTATTCGATTAATAGAAAAATAAGATAAATGATTTTAGAAATATTAGAAGTAATACAATTTGAGTAAATTATTATGTTATTTAATTTTTTAGATAAATATAACAAATTAGGGATGTATTAAAGGTTTATATTTTTATTCCATAACTATCTTGATGACTTTAAAGTCAAAGTAAATGATTATTTACCAAAATAAAATTAATGATATTTTGTATATAAACAATATTTTATAAAATGACATGAAATTCATAAAAATCACATATTTGACCAAATTAATGGGATATTGTTGAAAATATAAAAACCTTTCAATTTATGAGCCACTTTTATTTTCTATGGTAACATGTTTTGACCCTTAAAGAGTAAAAAACTTTGATATTGAGGTAATTGTCAAAAGGGTTAATGGGGGGGGGGGGGGGTTAAAACAAAGAGATATGAGTGAAACAATTACTAAAAATTCTCTAAATTTTATTGTATGAGAGGATTTTGACCATCCTCATCATATATTCTAAATATATAAATTTTTTACACTTTTACATGAAAATTAATTTATATTAGTTTAATACTTTAAGTAATTCCAAGAGTGCTCCTCCCCTCACTTATAAAAGGAACCTCTTTTACTCTCTTACTCAAATATTTTGAGACTTCAATATCAGCCAAGACCATACTAAATACCTTTATGGATTCCTTTACCACATCCCAGAGCTTTTTTATATACAAAATACCATCCTTTCAAGGATTAAGGTGGAATCCAAAAGAGGTTTCTCAATGAAGAGGTATAACGCTTAACTGAGTACTTTAAATTTTATTTATTCCTATAAATCTTATAAATATATAGTATACATTATAAAATAATAAATTCAGTATATTCAATATAATTAATTTTTATTATGATGGATCAACCATTATTTATAGCCTTTCCATCATATGGGAAAAGAAAACACTGCTCGTGCATACGTATGGATTACCACCACCACGAAGCGATACATTTTATTTTCCTTCACCACTTCACATTGTGTTCATAATGATGTAATTAATAAATATATAAAAAATATATTATATTATTATAGTTCTTTAAAGGTGAATTATTATTTACCTTTCTTTCGTTCTATTCATAAAAAATAGAAACATCACTTATGTGTACATACGAACAACCGTCTCCACAAAGTGATATAATTAATTTTTCATAACCTCTTTATATGAATAATTTTTTTTGTAATTATTAAATATTATTAATTAATTAAAATTATATAGATGATGTAACCATGATCAAAGGATAAGTACTAGGACTTTCAAACCAAAGCATTCATGAAAAACGAAGTAATTATCACCCATAACAATGATTTTAATAAATAATCGTTAATAAAGATGTGATAAAATATTATAAGTAAATCATATATGGTATGATATATATGAGTATGGTTATTTAATAGATTTATAATAATATATATTTGTTATAAAATATTTTCAAACATGTATGAAGAAGGACGATACTTGAGGTATGAGATTTAAGTTTCAATCCCATTTTAATTGGGATTATTTATGCTTGAATTTTTGTTGAGTAATTTTTATGATAATAATTTTATAAAAATATTTAATTATATTATCCTATATTTCTTAATTTAATTTCCAATTATTAGTATCATTTTCCTCTATGTGATACTTAAAATGATAGGAAACACATGGGCCTCAGCCCAGTTGGTGAGGACTCCTTAAGTGAATCCAAGAGACCCAGGATCAAATCCAGGTGGGGGATAATTTCCGGGGTACTGTAGCAGTACTGTAGTGAGAACTATTTCGAACTGTAGCAGCAGGGAATATGCGCCCATTTGGGCCTTCGGGCCACCGATTTGGTCCTCGAGTCCTTCAAGGCCTTCGGGCCACCCAAGACTTCGAGTTAGTAAGGCCTTCAGGCCACCTCAAGGACTTTGGGACACCTTAAAGTACGGATGCAAACCATACAACCTACAAGGAACAAACTTCAGAAGGGGGTGGAGCAAGGAGCATTCACCATAGTAGAAGCTAAAAGGATTGCAAGAATGAGAGGGTATGACACCTGCCATCGGGACAAGCCTGTTTATGCATGGGAAAGCCTAGAGGAACACCCATGCGAAGGTGGAGAGCTGATTTCACGATGAAGATTCTGGGGAGGAGCAGTTCCAAGTAGTTAGTCTGGGTTGTATGTAATGTTTGAAGCCTACTGGCAATGAATTCCTCTAAGACCTATGGACCATGTAATGATTACGCCTACGGGCCTTTTAAGGGTTCCACCTCACCCCTTGAAAGGTGGATTATCAAAAATCAATAAAAAATGAAGTCCTTCGGGCCATTGGAGGAGGATAAGAAAAATTATTTTGAGAAAAACATACATTATTTCCTCTTTGGTCAGGAATCTTTTTCTTCCATGTCCATATTTTATTTAAAATGATTTCAAGATAGTTTTAGTATTTCCAAATTATTGTTTAATTTAATTTCTAACCATGTTTAAATTTTTATAAAAATGTTTCAAAAGAATATTGTTGCCATTTTTTGAATGAGTTACTTTTGAATTTTTACCAATAATGTGAAAGGATTCTTTGTTTTATCATACATGACATGAAAAAAATTTACCACCATAATAAACAATAAAATATTTAAAGATTACTCTAAAATTTTCATTGATTCTTTTAAAATAAAATGTTTTTCTTAATATTTTAAATTTTTTTATATTTTAAATAAAATATTTCAAAATAAAAGGGTATTTCCTTCAAGAAACATTGAATTAAAATTATAAAGGAATTTTCATCCATGATATCATATTTTGTCATTAACTATGATTTACAAGGTAAATTATATAGTGATACCATTTTTATTCTTTCTCTAGAAGGTTTATGATTATTATGATGATATTTTTATGAAACCATTTTATTTTCCATGGGTTGTACTATGATGAAATGATGAAATGTTTATAAAACTCATTTCCTTTCCATGGGTTATGTAATGATGATATGATGAATGTTTTATGATCTCATGGATGGAATATGTATGGATTTAATTAGGTTATGAGTGGGACCAAAATTATATATCCATCCAATTCATTGGGAAAATATTTTTATCTCATGAGATAATTATGGAAAACTAGTTGATGTTATCAATTAACTATTGGAAAAAAATAATGGATTCCAGATCTAATATGGAAAATATGAGGTGATGTTTGATCTATTTGAATATTGGAAAATTATTATTTCTAGATCTCCTATTATTTCATTATCTTAGTAGTTTTCATTTACTTATGAAATGGTTTATATGACTATTATGGTGACACAATTTTATGATTATGATTTGAGAATGTGGTTCATGATTGATTAATGATGATTTTTAACTCTTATAATTTATGTATTTAAAATGATAAAGATTTATTTCATGATTCATGATTATGATCCATGATAAATTGGGTATGACCTTTGTAAGTTATAATCATAATCTCATACACTTATGACTATATTATTCTTTCATATGACCATCGATTAATATCTCCCTTATTTACCCTTACTGAGCAGCTGAGATCACCATTTCTCATGTTTTATTTCCATGGGTTATGAAGAATGGTTTGAAGTAGGGTATGCCAAGAAGGGTATAAACCGAGAAGAACTTTATGACAGATAATACATAATGTACCTAAATAATATATTTTTTGAGTTTAGTTTCCAAAGACACTAAAAATTTGTGGTTCTAGAATGGATCCTAATGTTATGTGTTTAATATTCATCTAAAATGATGTAATATTTATGTACAAAAATATTGGGTTTCTCAGGTTCCAAGTTTGTCTATGGAAAAGTTGGTGTGATCATAACATCAAGGGTATTGAAGATAATTTTTAAAAAGATAAAAATGTTACACATGGATAAATTCTCTTACATATTTCTCTTTCAACTTTTCTAGTTGTAGTATAAAGTAAGTATATCATGATGTGAGGTCTTGGAGGTTTAATTCTTTTGTTCTATCTCTCTAGGAGTCATTGTAGCATGGTTCATGGTCAATGTCATGAGATTGGTCTGGGGTTGGTTGGGAAGTGGTAGAGGATTATGTGTCATTCAATGATTTCTTGAGGTTTAAAGATTATGACATGACTCCCTTAAAGACACCATATACCTCTATATTCTCATCAAGGAAATAGTCATTGACCATGTGAGAAAGTTTGTATCCATGTGGGAAGATCACACCTTAATCTTTAGATCATTACCATTATGGTGTGAAAAATCCCAATCTTGGTATGAAATAGTTCCTTATAGATTTTTAATAAACTTAGTATCTCCACATTATATTTCTTACTTATTCTCTCAAACCCTAGGAAAATATGGCAATATTTTGGACATACATAGGCACCTATAATTTATCCTTAGCATTTTATTTCTGTAATGATTATATTTGATTTAAGGTATTTCTTTCCCTATCTTTTATTTTTTGACACACACTTGTACCTTCTTTCTAAGTCTTGGAAGTTCCATCCTATTGATTTTTGGGTTCCTTATTGATTATTGATAGAATTTTCATTATTGGGTGATTTATTTAGGGTTATTGGGTTTATCATTAGGGTTCATGTCAATGTCCTTCATCCATCATACCATTCTAGTTCAATTATTGTTGAAGATTTATATCAAGGAAGGAGATTCAATACTTATCCTATTTATTTATGTGAAATTGTGGGATTATCATGACTTTTTTTTTCTAATTGGTAAATTATAGATATTTACCTAAATAAGTTAGTAATAAAGAATTAAATAATTTGAAGGGATGGTTGTGTATATTCACATATGATCTTGAATATACTTTATGTTATCACCTTGTGATATTTTTTAGGTAGTGTGAAATCACAGGGCTGTGATTATCAATGATTCCCTTACATATCTATCGTGAATAAAAGTTAATAAAAAAACTAAATAAAATAAGTCAATGGTGATAATGGACAAGTTATTTATTGAAGTTGTAATTCTTACTTATAATTTCCTAATATGATAGAGTATTACATTGAATGCATTTATCTGAATGATTATTGCTACTACTAGTTTATATTATATTAATTTTTTTGAAACATTTTCATAATGATTTTATTTAATTAATATGGTAAAAAGATGATGATTTATGTAATAAATAATAGTGGCCGACTATGTTCAATAATTATTTTCTATAGGATTGTATACACTGTTTAAAGTATTTTTGTATTTTTATTGACAATATTGATACTAAAATTATGATTTACTTCCATATATATTTTATAATATATATCCCTTGTTCGATTTAAATGGAAACCTGGTATGGTTGGTTGATATTATGAGGGAGGAGGTGCGCTGATAATTTTGTGGTGGTAGCTTGATATAATTATTGGTGGGATGGTATGGATAGTGTAGAAATGTGTTTGGTATGTTGTTTGGATATTTGACTTGAGTTGAGAGTTTTTATTGGTTGATTTATGCTTATTTATTGCCACTTTTTTCTTATATCATTCATGTATATCCTTTATTGAAGAAGGTATTGTTATTAATTAGTACCCGAGATCATGGATGATCACAATTGATGAAATAATTAAGAAGTATATGGTTATTCAATAATTAATGATGATAATTGTATTATAATAAGCACAAACCATGGATTGGGTAAATGATAAAAAAATCATGCATATAAAAACCCAAATTATAATGTTTAATAAAATAAAATTTTATTTAGATAGTTAATGATAATTTTAATCCATAATTTATTATGGGATATTATAAAATTATTTTTAATTGATTAATAATAAATTATTATGATTAGTAATAAACCCTGATTCTTTTTGTGTTCCTAGGAGAGTTCCAGCTTTCTTGTTGTTTGTGTTGGCATCTGGGTTATCATATGATACGTTATCTATAGTTTGAGTATGGGATTATATAGTTACCCTTATATGGTGTTGTATCATAACATATTCATCATGTATTATTATTTATTAATCCCCACTATCCAAGTTAGATAATGCAACTTATATCTATACAAGACCTTAGGTTCTAAGTTCTTTCCCAATATCTTGGTTGTTGAAGATAGGAATGGATGACTACTCCCCCTACCAAACTCTATCTTCCAGATGTAGTATGGTATATAAAACTTTCTAAGAAATGGTAGATTATGTTTATTGGGTACATACTCATACAGTTTGTAGGGACTCATGGTTATGAAATACATTTATATGTAGGCTGTGGAGGTTTAAGATTATAGTGTATATGTGTATTTTGTTTGTAATGGATCATAGTTATTACACGTGTTTTTATAAATGGGTTGCAATGTATTAAGTTATTGTGTGTATATTTTATATTTATATGTGTTGTAATAGCTCGTAGTCTTAATATGAGATTATGGGGATACAAAAGAGTTTTTGTTATGATTATGTGGATGTGGTTGTGGTGATCTTTCAAGTATGTGTAATATGACATATATAGGGGATGATATCATTATGATGTAAGATTTTTGGGTTTAGAGAAACTAGTTTAGTGATAAAGTTGAAGTGGGGAACCTTTATTCTATATATTAATATGATATTATGTTATCTACTTATATGCATCATTTGGTAAGTGAACCTTGGTGAGGTTGGGAACTTAAATGAAAAAATTTAGGTAATGAGTTTGTTTCATTGTTCATTAACTATGGATTTTGTATACTTCCTCTAAATTTTCATGTGAGGTTTTAGGGAGGATCCTATTGAGTATAACTTTATGCTTTTCCTTACATATATAAATCTATTTTCAGGTTTTTAGGTGGGAGTTGATGATCAAGATGCGCCTTATCAGCTCGTGGAGGTTGTTTATGGGTTGTTGGTGATCATGGTCACTGCCATATGATTTTCTTATCTAATTTTTTATTTTTTGAATTTCTTTTTATGAAATTACATGTATTTGGATTACTTTATTTATTATTAAGGTATTTATTGGTGTATTATTTATCATTTTATTAGAATTTTTAGGGTAATTCCCTATATATGTGTATGTTTTATACCCTCGATGGTAGTCACCAACCCATGACCTATTAGAGGCGGGATTCATGGGTTACTTAAATATTTGTTTACAACCCATGAGAGGTACCAGTGAAGGAGGATCATAATATTGTTTAACATAAGTATCAAAAAATCCTATAAATATATAGGTTTACTATCTTTATATGAATAATAATATAATATATGAACATATAAAATCAATCAAATATTTTTTTTAATTCTATATTAATATAATCTCTTAGATCTCATAATAATCCTATCACTACATGGTATATTATAGTGAAATGAAAAATGGTTGGGAAAAAATATTCGTAACGGGATAAAATATGATAATAATGGGGTGAGATATCACATGATTAAAAAATCATAACATAGAATAATAAAAGAAATGGATCATAAAATATCACATGGAATATTTTTATAAGACAAAAAATTTAATAGAAGAATGATAATCATGATAATCATAATATTTGGAATAAAGAAAAGGAATATAATCATAAACATAGGTCAAGGTTAACCACCAAGACATCCCAACATTATGGAAAAAGCTTACCATATCATTCCCACATATAACATTGTGGGAACAACTAACAATATCATACCCACACATAACATTATAGGAAAATATAACTATATAATTCCCTTGCATAAGGATCTCATGAGATAAAAATCATTACATAATATATCTGGGGGTATTATAGTTATTAGTGCACCCATCATTATAACATGTCATTATTATGTGTTCCACGTAGAAAAAAATATCCAAAGCATAAACTCAAAATAAAACTATAAAAAATAAATGGTAACATAATAAATACATAAATATTTAACCACTGAGGTATCATGTAAGATCCCAATAAAATAATGGGTTAAGGTATCTTGGACATTTAATATCAAACAAAGGATCATGTTTTATAGAAATATACATCCAAGTGAATGAAAAATTATATGAAAATATAAATAAGAAGTCATGAAATTAAACTCATTAATCAAAATTTTAAGAAAAATAAAAAAATATTTAAAATGGTTAAGAGAATAAGTTTTCCCAAAAACCATAAATATATCATCAAATTATATTTTAAAATAATATAGTTTTTTATAGAAAATTATATAATAAAAATAATCCTTGTAAGAGTAGAACATGAAAAGGAATAAGAAATAGAAGTATTCCCTTTATCTTGTTTAAATTAAAAGAATATATAGGAAGGAAACTAAATATACATGCATATACCTAGAAAAAGTAAGGAATAAAAGTACAATTAATATAAAATAATCATAAGAGTAAGAGAAAAAAGAGGAATAGAGAGATAGAGAATGATAGAGAACATGCCCATAATAATGAAAAGAGTGGGAGATAACCTTACCTTGAATAAAAAATTTCCTCATGTGCTCTTATAACCACTAGAATAGTTAAGATACATTATAGGGTCCTGAAAAATCCAAAAAGGTGATTCTACCCAAGTCCCCCAAATAATTGGGGAAAATAATCAAATAAGGGACACAAACAGGACCAGTCCGTGAACCGGTCCCATCGAAACGCAACGTGGCCAAGCCCTGCGAAGTGCCCCTTATAAAAACCATTGTCATTCATGAAATAGAGGT
Organism: Viscum album; assembly: GCA_963277665.1. Classification (NCBI taxonomy): domain Eukaryota; kingdom Viridiplantae; phylum Streptophyta; class Magnoliopsida; order Santalales; family Viscaceae; genus Viscum; species Viscum album. The sequence continues at coordinate 1,878,855,305 of OY728156.1, read as the reverse complement.
GGAGAGCCTCCACGGTTGTGAGGAAGGATGGGCACTAGTCCGGTTCACCATCATGAACTGCCCCAACCGTGGACCATGTCGTCTGGTTCAACCCGCACCCACTGTCATTCGCGGAATGGAGGCGGAACCCTCCGCGGCTGCGGAGCACTCCTTGAGTTCGATTTGCGGAGGGGGGGGGAAGCGTTCAATACCCACCACAAACCGAAGACTGACCAAGTCAGCTGTAAACCAGGTATTTGGTTATGGGACTCCCCAAAAGGTTCCGTGTAGCCACGGATACATCCTTTTCCCAAATTTATAAAAGGAGACAAGGGGGGAAAGAAAGAGGGGTCGAAGAATTATAATTGGATTCGGAGGGATTGGTGATTCGGAAGGAGATCGGTTGAAGGAAGGCTTAAGATTTCACAAATAGTGAAATTCACATCTGTGAACCATAGTAGGTATATTAATTAACAAGGAATTGGAAAATTCATAATAAATTGGTGAACCGCAAACCTAGAATAACAAAAACAAGGATAACCGTGAACCATACCCCCTCTACGGATGACTTCCCCACAGAATAGGGAGTTTATGCCTCTTTTCCCATCCGTCGTACCGCGTAGCACTCTCCTATGCGGGTGGAGCCCCAACCGATGAGCCTCCGACCGGCACCGCCCTTGGCCACCGCTGCCCGCCTGGAACCCTCCGCAAACCACCCTGGTTCACGGATTGAACCCGAAGCCATTAACCACCCTAGTTCACGGGACACCAATCAGTCTGCGGACCACCCTGGTTCGCGGATGGCTTTTCCAGCCGCGTGGCACCTCCCCAGTGAAGGGAGCCACCAACCATACCTTTTGGTGGCTCTCCAAATACTTCAGTGTTACCATTTCCCGAGTCAGATAAAATCCTTTCGATCCAGCCAAGTCCTCCATGACTCCCTCATTGGCCTATTCATCGGCCCCGAGCTAAGGCCTCCACCAAAGCCACCGGATCTGTGTGGTGTAACTTTCAAGTGCATCAGTGCGCCATTTTGAGTTCACATACCCACAGTAATTAGAGGCAAAGGGGTTGCCTTGACACTTGAGCAGATTCCTGAAGCATTCTTGGGTTCACATTCCCACAGTAATGTAGAGTCTGAGCTCTGGAATCATCTTTCTAACCCTCCACTTGTTGAGGGTTCCTCGGAGATGGTAAAATAGCCATCAGAAGGAAGCCCTCATGCACTACAAGAGAGGAGATGGGAACAGGAGCACCCCCTTTCCCTCTCCCGTTGGGCTTTGTCTCCCCGGGCGTCCATCTCGGAGTAAGCCCCGACCTTATGGGCCTCCTCAGAGTGTAAGCCCCAATCCATCACCATGGGCGTCCACTTAGTAGTAAGGCCCAAATTAATGGGCCTCTCTGATGCGTAAGCCCCACTCCACTTCTCACGGATGCACCTTTCGTGACGTGATCCTCTGGTCCCTGCTGCCTCTTGTTTCTCACACCGAGCATGAATCACGTGGGGTTAGAGTAAGCATCGACCATGACATACCCTTATGGGCCTCCTCAGAGTGTAATCCCCAATCCATCATTCTGGGCTACCCTATAGCGTAAGCCCCAAGCCAATGCAAACTACATGGACTTTGATCCTTGCCTCCTAGGAAGGGTACGTAGGAAGCCTCCATGAGGTTCAAGACCACCACCCATCGGACCACCCGGTCCATCTTCATGTCAGTTCCCCGACACCTATGCGAACTATGTGGACTTTGATCCTTGGCTCCTAGGAAGGGTACGTAGGAAGCCTCCATGAGGGTCAAGCCCACCACCCATCAGGCCACCCGGTCCATCTTCACGTCGGTTCCCGAAACCTATCCAAACTATGTGGACTTTGATCCCTGTCTCCTAGACAGGGTACATAGGAAGCCTCCAAGAGGTTCAAGCCCAACAACCGGTTGATCTGACTCTCTTCATATCAGTTCACCGAGCTACTCCTATCACCGTCTCAATGAGTCTGGACTCCACAGGGTCATTAATCCAATGAGGAATGGTAAACCTCAGGCCTAAATGATTCCGAATTCCCTACGTCCAGATGACCATTTCCCACCAGGGTGAAATCCATGGATACTATGTTTGGGTTTAAACTAAAGATTCGCGAACATATGAATACGTCTTAAATCTATAAGAGAGTCCCAGAACATGCAAGATTCCCCCCCAAAAAGGGTGTGATGAGCCCGACTTCCCATCCTCTCAACCAATGTGAGTTCTTAAGAGTCTCTAGTTAGACCACCCGGCGAATGCCTGCCTTTGGAAAGTAGGTCCATCAATCATTGGATACAGAGCCATTGGGCGTTTCGAGGCTGAAAGCCAAAAAAACAAACGAAACAAAAAATGGTGAACCTGATGTGAATCTTTAACCAAAAATGAATAATTTAACCTAATCCCAACCTGTTCCCCCTTCACTCACAAGGAGGGCCAAGAATGGTCATTAATTACGCATGGGATCATGAGATGCTGCTTTGACGGGTTTGCTGCTTGTATTTTCTAAAATGTTTTGCAGGTACTACCTTCGGAACTCCCTTCGATCCAATGGCATCCCGAAGGAACTCACAAGCATGTGCTTCCAACAACGCAAGGACTGGAAATCCTCACCTATAGAGGACCCCATCACCCACCCAATGTATTCAATGCTGGGTCTCGGACGCGCTGATCCGAGAGTACCACATGAATGGTACTCTCCCAATGGTGGAGGCGGCCATGCACACCCTCCAATCCATCAGAACTTGCCAGTTGCCTGCCCAGCAGCGACCGCAAAGGTAGATCCATATAGTCCCTGTCACTTTCACCAACCGTTTCGGGATTCTATCCCCGGAACGGGACAATGCGTACCTCCCTTATCTTAGGGAGGCGGATGAGGTCGACATTGAGGACTTCATCCCCATCGAATGGGGGTTCAATTCCAAGGCCCCCGCTAGCAGATGTCATCGCGGTCAGGCTGTGACCCAATATCCTCACGCTGAGGAGGATGTCTCCCTGAGGATTCAGGCCCATGCTCCCCGAGCTCCGGCCCCTCGGACCGCCCGATGAGGGCGACATACATACAATCGGGGACCGATCATCACCCTGGTCCCTGAGTAGGAGCTCCGCTGCCCAGCCACGAAGACGTACCATGAACAGGCACTTACACATGTTCTCTCCCCCCGATCCCTCCATCTAGACATGAAAACATCGTATGAGCCGGCGCACATCCCCGCCGAGCTCCATCAAGCCTGTCGCTCACACAGGACGACACTTACCAGGTAGGCACCTCTCCCTGCCCAGGGTCATGAAGCCCACCAACCTGACGTGGTGGAAACCCGACACCTACAAGACCAGCTCCTAGCGGTTTCTTATAACTCTCTCCATCTTGATATGGTGGAGATCAACAAAGCCCACCACCCAGATGTGGCGGAAAATCATAGGCGGGCACATCTCCCCGCCAACAAAGGCCACCGACTCAATACGGTGGGAAACCAATATATGTAGGGCCATCTCTCTACGGATGCAAGTAAAGTCTACCATCCTGATGTGGTGGAAAACAGAGAGATAAACCAGCGTATCCCAGTATAGGGGAAGATTCATTCACCTACCCCGACACAAGAGAATTGTCAGTACCCACTAACCACTAGAGGACCAGAGCCAAATATTCCTGCTCTGATACCGGAATAGGACTTCATACCCGTTCCAGCCAAATATGTCTCTCTACATATCCTGGAAATGATGGAGGAGCAGGTATCGATCCCAGATCATATCTTGCAGACTTTCCAGAATGTAATTGCATCAACGACAACAGCAAGGAATCGAGCCCGTGAGCCCATCTCCCTAATTGAGGTGACTCATCTAAGAGACGAGATAGCCTCCTTGGAGCAGATCTACATCCCTGCTTCTGCCCAGGAGGGTCGCCAGCCATATTCCGCGATGCAAGTGTAACCAGATCGAGTAGCTTCACTCGTTCCAACTGGGGGACACCCGCCCATCACGGTGGATGCTCCAGAGCAGGAATATATCCCTGCTAAAATCCAGGATGTTCGTCGGCGTATCCCAGAAACATCATGGGACCCAATTAGATAGGCACCCAAAGGAGGTGAAGTCCGTTTTCAGTAGCATACGGTCCCCGATGTCTGCAAAAGGGTGCCCTGAATGCACTGAAGGCAGTCGGAAAATAAAGAGCGGGTTCATGACTCCTCTTTGCTGGAAGCTGGGGTTCTCGACACCACTAAGAACAAGTCAAAGGCTCGGAACCCTGCCCGCCCATTACCATATTATGGGAGCGGCAGTAGTAGTTGCGAAGGTCCTCCCCGCAATGGCACTACCAGCAGCTCTGAAGGTCCTCCCCAGAGAACCTACGGGGGCCTCCCCCACAGGAATATAATGATCGGTCACGAGAGCTTCTCTCTTGATGCGAGTCACGGAAACCCTCCACGTGAATAGAAGATCGAGCATCAAGAAGGTCTTCCACTTGCTGCGGTCCACCCTGAATGTCCTCCCCATGGTATACACTGCAAACACTCTCCATGCAATGGGACCACAGATTGTGATGGTAGTACTTGCTATCATAGTCACAACTACGGAGGCCCTCCCCATAGTGACGTCTCATCATGACAAGAAGGACCTCCCATTGTCGCGGCTTACCCTGAAGGTCCTCCCCAGGGGTTATGATGCAATGAAACTCTGCGTAGCCGGGCATCAAATCATGGTGGTAGTCCTCGCCACCCTAATAACAGAGGTCCTCCCCATAGAGATGTCAGGCAATGATAAGGCCCTCCCCTTGTTGCGGTACATTTTAGAGGCCCTCCCCAGGATGTATCCCGCATATATTCTCCCTGCAGCAGTAGTAATGGTAGTCCTCGCCATTGTCGTAGATGTGATGGTAGTCCTCGCCACCACAGCCACCATTGCAAAGGTCCTCCCCAAAATGGCCCCAAGCAACAAGAAGGTCCTCCCCTTGTCATGGCGTGTCCATAAGGTCCTCCCCAGGATGCACGTCAAACGTCAAGCCATGATGGTCATCCTCGCCATGATGGTAGTTGTTGCGAAGGTCCTCCCCATAATGACGATATGCAGCCAGAAGGTCCTCCCCTTACTGCGACACGTCTTGGAGGTCCTCCCCAGGGTGTGCACTGCAAAAGTCCTCTATACAGTGAAGTATCAAGCAGTAATGGTAGTCCTCTCCATTACGGCCACCATTGTGGAGGTCCTCCCCGTGATGACATATTATTTTGATAGGAAGGCCCTCTCCCTACCGAATCAAGAACCGAAAGGCCCTCATATGCCGAGGCACTCAGAAGGACGGGATCAAGCATGTTAGATTCCCATATTGTCGCTAGCGACACCCTTCTTCGATCAGGAGCCGTTCTAGGGCTGCGTTCATCCTCTAAACCACCTCGAAGTCACCCACAAGACAATTCAATACCTACCAGTCCCATTGCCTCTGAATATAGTGAGAGCCTTAGTTGGGCTGACCAGGTAGAGGAATCACTAGAGGAGGAGTATGCTGATATGCTGCACCTGAGTAAATGACTGGCCAGGAATGATATAACAGTTATGTTTTGGCCCATGACCACCTCTCAGTACGACATACCCAAGGAGTTGTTGGAAGAATGCATGCATGACATCTGTCATAATATATGGACGACCCTCCGCCAGGTGAAATCGAGCTTCCTACCCTATGACGGGTATGTAGACCACGTCAAGACAATAGAGGACCTCCTGCATCACATCGGCTTGGAGGCCCTTTCCTCGACGCGAAAACAACGCCCTAAGAGGCGCAAAGGGAATATGGAGGCATCTTGCCTCCGTGCACTACATGAGCTGCGCCGCCTCATCGGTGACGCTCCAACGGGAGTCCATATCAGGGTATAGGGGGAACACAGAGCTCTACATTTCACTCCTCTCCCCACCCAGAAGAACCCTTTCAGTATGGTATCTTGCAATGTAGTCACATCGAGACGACAATAGAGTGGTCCCCTTATTCAGGAAAGGAATCACACCCAACAGAGTCTGGTCTTGAGTAAGTCCCAGAAGCATCAGGCCCGATGGGAACAAGCCATTCAAAAACTCGTGAATCAGGCCACCGAGAGCATATAGTAGGCCTCTCACCTAAGAGAGTCCAATCAGCGATCTTTTCCTACCTCCCTAGAAGGGATTGATCTACAGGTGAATTTGGCACCAAATCCTGGTCACCCCTGAATGGGGGCACGTGAGATCAAGCAGGTCGTGATAGCAGTAGCCACTGCCGTAATCTAGGGTTAACCCCAGCCTGTAAAGCTGGGGGCATTTTTAACAACAAATGCCCCCGTAAGACCAATAAAACCGGGAAGAGACTCAATGTCTAAGGAATGGAGTCGACCGCAGCCCTCAGGGCTGGGGGAATTATTACCCCATCAACAACAACCCCCCCCCCACGAGAATCAGTATTCTCTCATCCAGGGAGTACAGTTAGAAGAGGAGTTTATTGTCCTATCCCATCATTTGAATCATCATCCCCTCTGAGAGGAAGGCATACCATGAGGTTGCATCAAAGAACTCTCCGCATAACCCTTCATCAAGAAGTCCGAAGGCAATCCCCGGACACAAAAGGGAAGGCCAACAGAAGACGTGGGAGATCCACTTCCCTTTTAGAGGATGACATCTTCTCGGCCCCGCGATATGCATCTATCAAAATCATAGAGGTTAACCCCACGGGTGAGACTAGAGATACTGCAAATCAGGAGGGATCAAGAGACAATAGTTTCAGACAGACTGTGACTCACAATGAACCACCGGGTGTGCACACCCGGAACCAGAGGGCTACCCTAAACATGGACACCCCTTCAGCTAACCTTCCTCCACCTACCCAGCGAGCTTCAAACAAAGATAAGAATAATGGAATGGTTACCCTTAACCCGTCCCCTTCTATTGACAAAAATGATCCACTCATGCTTGAAGAGAGGTTCGCTCGATAGGAAGAGGAGATGAAGGAATTGAGACGACTTAACGTCGAGCTACTCCAGAGGAATCACCTTATTGAAAGTGCATCCCAAGAAGAGCCACGTCATGCACTCCTAGCAAGTGAACCTCAAAGGCTAAGGCTTGCCCCGGAAAACAAAGCATGATCAGGGATCCTGCCCAATGAGGTGCCTGGTTCATCCAGCTACCTAAATGTGGATGATGAATACCAAGATTTCCCTCCACTCAGGAATAAACCAGAGTGAGTATGCCTGAACCATCTGAAGGTTCCACAAACGGCACAAGCACCCTTGGTGCCGGCCAACCCGGATCCTCAGGCAATGTCTCGGGCTACGCCTGCCCAGGACCGGGCCCAACAGGATGTAAACCAGGATCTCATCAACACCATCGAGGTACTAACAGCTCCATTGGAAGCAATGGAAGGACGATGCACTCCAATACAGCCGGAGCAGAAACCCTACCCCGATTGGGTGACCAACACACCACCTCCACCCAATTTTGGGAGCCCTGTATTCCCCATCTTCAATGGATCAGGTGATCTAGAGAAGCATTTGATGAACTACGCATAATATTGCGACCCTATGATGGGAAATCCGGAACAAAAAGAAGCAGTAAAACTCAGATGCTTCGTACGGACCTTACAAGGATCCGCCTTTGTCTGGTACACAAGTCTACAAGCCCAGTCGATAAAGAGCTGGGAGGACCTCTGACAGCAGTTCCTGTTCCACTTCAGCTCAACGCTGCCGAAAACAATGGTCAGCGATCTCATGAACTGCAAGCAGAGGTAGAACGAGAGGGTCTCAGATTTCATCACCATATGGAATGGTCTGACCTATTCCCTGAATAGGACAATGCCTCAAGATGAGATGCTATCCATATGCATCGATAATATTCGAGATGAGCTGCGAACACTGCTCATACCAGTAGAGTGCACCACTGGCTTCCCCTATCTCTCGGCCATTGCCCAGAGAATTGAGGACTCCCTACAGCAGACAAATTCAATGTCCTGAATAGCCTCACAGGCTCCGGTGAAAAGAGCTCCTAGAGCTGAAGCATTTATTGTCACACTCAAGTCGGACCCTGTGCCCGCTCTACCACTCAGGCCTCCACCAAATCATCAATGCCCCCTACATATCAGCGGATGCCCCCATCTAAACGGGGCGATCAGAGAGGACCAAAGAGGAACCAGTTTGAGGAATGAAGACAAAAAGTATACTCATTTTGAGATGATCAAGTCTGTGGCTACTTCATTACCGCCATGAACTGTAACTTGATCAGCCTCCCAGAGCCAAGGAAACCTGAAGAGGTCGGCCGCGATGAAAGTCCAGATTACTGCCCCTACCATCGGATGTTGGAGCATAGTATCTAAGAATGCTTTGTCTTCAAAGACCTCCTGTAGAGGATGATAGATTCTGGACAAGTCGAGCTGGGACCACCCCCAACACATGTGGCATGTATCTCTACCACCAACTCTGACAAAGAGGAGGGATGGTAGAAAGTCACCAGCAAACAAGGGCAGAAATATGACAACTGGATGACTTGGAAGACTATCAACCGAGCCCAGGGCATACTCCGAGCTCAACTACATCAGCCAGTGTTGCTACCAACAGCCCCTGGAGCTGCAGAGCTGACAACATCGGCCTCCCAATCCTCTACGAGCCGATCATCTGGGCGGAGTCGAAGGAGGAAACAATCACAAGAGGTGCAGTCCACAACGGGGCCAAAGTTAGTCCCGACCTTGGAAGATTTCATGCCCTCGAATTTGGAAACACGGGCACCGACCCTCCAAATGGAACCATTAGGGACAACCGACCAGGTTGACCTGTCAGAAGATGAAGAGACAATATTTGGTTCTATTAACATCATCCATCTTATGGAATCATTCCCTGATGAAGGGTATGGTTACAAACCCAAGTTCCCTGCACGAGGAGTCGGGAGGAGGAATCGTAGAGGTAGGGGATACCAGGGGAGGCGCAGTCGTAGATGAAACCAAACCTATGGCTGGACCCCGTCCCAAACCATTAATATTGCGGAAACCCATGGGAGGGCCCTTCAATGGACTCAGCAGGAGAAGTAACTCCCCTCCACCTCCACAAGTGGCCACTCTGGCCCTGTTGTTCTGCGATACCCACCAGAGGAGGAACAAGTGTCTGACTGCCTAGTGTACACAAACAGACCGGCCGGGCCAAGTCCTCAAAACGTGGGAACACCTTCAAAATCTGTCCCCACGACCGGTCCCTCCTCATCAAATTCTCCATCTCCCAAAGCACCCGCTAAGACTCTCCCACCAACGGAGAAGCGTCGACCGTTGGAGCAAAAATACAAAATCCTTAAGCAGCTAGTGTCAGTACCAGCCAAGTTGTCAATCATGGATGGCCTGGGTTTTTCAAGAAACCTTAGGTAGGTGCTTATCGAAACATTGATCAGCCCCCAGGAATTTCAAGCTGAGGTAGCTGCCACCGAGGTTTACCGGATGGAGACTGGCCCAGCTGAATGCAATGCGGTGATTTTCTTCACCAATTAGGATGAAGATTCCATCATGCAAGGACACATCAGACCACTATATTTGTCTGACATGCTGAATGATATTGAGATCTGGAAATTCTTTATAGACAATGGCTATGGAGTTAAACTCCTTCCCCTACAGACACTCTGTGAGTTAGGCTATAGTGAGGACGATCTAATTCCCTCAGCCACAACTTTGTTGGGTTACGAAAAGAGTGAGCATAAAATAATGGGACAAATTAAGCTAAAGACCCATTTTGGGGACCTGGCAGCCTACAAAGAATTCCTGGTGGTCCGGCAGAGCACAGCATTCAATGCCCTACTGGGAAGCCCATGGCTCCACAAGCACATGGCCATTCCTTCATCCTACCACTAGTGTATCAAGTATTGCATCAATGGAAAAATTAGAACATTGCATACTAACAAGGCCCCTTTTGAGATCTCCAAGTCACATTACATTGACATTAGGTTTTAAGAGAAAAAGAAAAAGAAGCCTTTGGTCGATGGTGTCGACTGGATCCCCACTCCAAATGGCCTGGAAATGGTTCTTGACGACCCCCTCAGGTGGCTTGGCAGAGATTACATCCTGCCCATCAACCACGTGGAAGGTAGGAGTTCAAGTCTGGACACGCACTCAGATGTCCTCATGACTTCATCCATAACGGCCGAGTGTGACAATGTGGGAACATCCATTGAACCTCAATCAGGGGGCGAAGGCTCGAGCAAGGACACCAACGACACCTCGCCTCCAGACTTCCAAGAACTCGTTTCAGGAGATCTTTCCTCATCAGACCAAGAAGGTGAGGATTTGGGAGTAGAAGATGGGGGAGATCTCAGGGATGCACCTCCCGCATTTGAGGAAGGTATCTCCACCACTGTGGATGAACTCAGGGAAATAAACCTTGGTACCGAGGAAGATCCGAGGCCCACTATCATTAGTACATCCATGTATTCTGAGGAACACGAGGTATATACCTCCTTTCTAAAGAAACATTAGGATGTCTTTTCCTAGAATTACACAGAAATGCCGGGACTCGATCCTGAAGTGGCGATGCATCACCTGGGTCTTCCAGAAGACCACCAGGGCTACAAACAGGCTGCCAGAAGGACGCATCCCTCACATGCCTCCAAAATAGATGCTGAATTTGATAAGATAATTAAAGCAGGCTTCATTTGAGAGGTCCAGTACCCCATTTGGTTGGAAAATATTTTCTCCTTCAAGAAAAAGAACGGACAAATCCACATCTGCATTGACTTCAGAGATCTCAATCGGCATTGCTCGAAAGATAACTTCCCAGTTCCAATCACCGAGTTGTTAATTGATGCAACGACCGGGTATGAGGATCTATACTTCATGGAAGGATATTCTGGATATAATCAAATCAGAATGGCCTGAGAAGATGAAGAAGCCACTGCCTTCAGGGCCCCTCAAGGGGTATTCTGTTATAGGGTCATGCCCTTTGGTCTAAAAAATGCTGGATCCATATATCAGCGCGCCATGCATCGAATCTTTAAACCGTTCTTGGGGAAATTCATTGAATGTTACGTAAATGACCTAGTGTTCAAGTCCATACAGTGCTCAGATCACCTGTCAGACCTTGAGACTATCTTTAACAAGCTTCGATGACATATCTTGAAGATGAACCCCTTGAAATGCGCCTTTGGGGTTGCCTTAGGGAAATTCCTTGGCTTCGTCGTACACCATCATGGCATTGAAGTCAACCCTGAGAAGACGAAGGCTATCCTGAGTCTGCCACCTCCCCAAAATCTCACTGAGCTAAGGGGATTCCAAGGACTCCTAGCCTATATTAGGAGGTTCATAGCCAAACTGGCAGGAAAATGTTTGCCCTTCACCAGGTTAACAAAGAAGGGGGTCACATACCAATGGACAGATGACTTCCAAGAGGCGTTTGACAACTTGAAGAAGTACCTATTAAGCCCATAGGTGCTCATTCCCCTGTTCAAAGGAAGACCTCTAATTCCATATGTGACAGCCCTAAAGCAATCACTAAGAGTCTTCCTCGCACAAAAGAATGACGCGGGCAGTGAAAACAGTCTCTATTACCTCAGTAGAACCATGATTGGAACTGAGACTCGATACTAAAATATCTAGAAGAGATTTCTGGCCTTGGTCTTCGCGGTTCAAAAGCTGTGACATTATCTGTAGCATCATGAAGTCCATTTGATCTCGCGGAGTAACCCACTCAAGTACATCCTCAGTCACCCGATGCTAACCAGATGCCTATCCCGATGGGCGGTCATCCTGCAACAGTTAGAAATTCGATTCGTACCTCAAAAATACATCAAGGGCTAGGCATTAGCATAATTTCTAGCAGAGCACCCTTCAACAGGGACCACTGCACCAGACGCCGAACTACCTGATGAAGATATCTTCTCGGTTCAAGAAGAGTTCCTAGCATGGGAAATGTATTTTGACGGCGCGTCCTGAAGCCCAACTGGGAAGAGGATGGAGGATCCCAAATTCAACAAAGTGGGCCTGGGGATAATACTCGTGTCCCCAGAAAAGGAAGTTTTTCCATATTCCTTCCTCCTGTCAGAGGGATGTACAAAAAATGAAGCAGAATATCAAGCTCTCATTGCAGGCCAGGAGCTCGCACTCCAGACACAAGTACAACACCTTAAGGTAAAAGGTGACTTAGAGCTGGTCATCAAACAAGTCAATGGTGACTATGCTATTGAAAAGGAGGAGCCGATCCCCCTGTTTGACCATTTTTGAGGGCTAATGGCTGAGTTCTCCACAGAACCAATGTTGAATTATATTCCCCGGTCCCAGAACACTCCGGATGATGCATTAGCCAACGCGACCACAACCCTAGCTGACCCAGACCTGGATGAAATGGTCATCAGCATTGCTCACCGTCTAATTGTATTTCTATTTGTTCAAGATAAGACAAAAGAAATCCATGAAGTCAGTCCTGTACCTGAGCCATATTATCCTGCCACCGACTGGATGATCCCCATCGCGAACTACCTTCAATGGGGAGAGATTCCATCAGACAAGGCCGAACAAGAGAAAATACGGAGAAGGGAAATCAATTTTGTCATATATGGTGGTGCAGGTCAGTAAGAGGTCCTCAACAAACGGGGACTCGATGGAGTGCTCCTCAGATGCATTGACGGAGAAGAAACCGTTGCCGTCATGGATGAAGTACATGCAGGAGCATGTGGATCACATCAACCAGGGACCAAGCTTTCCCATCAGGTTCAAAGGCTTGGGTACTACTGGCCTACAGTTGCACGAGACTGCGAGCGTTTTACCGCAAAATACCACTCATGCCAGATTCATTCCAACTTCATACACCAGCCCCTAGAGTTACTTCATCAAGCTAAGTACTCCTGGCCATTTTCCGTCTGGGGGATGGACGTCATGGGACCATATCCTCCCACCACGGCCAAAAAACTGAAATATATCCTCACGTAAACCAACTTATTTTCCAAATGGGCAGAATCCATACCCCTCAAGGAAGTCAGGGCAAGAAATATTGTTAGCTTCATGAAAACCAATATCATCACCAGATTTGGTGTTCCTCATACCATACAGATGAACAATGGCACCAATTTCTGCTCTGCTGAATTGGAAAATCTATACCATGAGTATGGTATCAAGGATAACCACTCATACCACTACCATGCAGTGGGTAACAGACAGATAGAAGCTTTCAATAAGACCCTATCCAACATCCTCTAGAAAATTGTGGACAAAGATAAGAAGTCATGGCCAGATAAACTCCTCCATGAATTGTGGGCTTATCAAACCACAATCTGCACCGCTACTCAGTCTACCCCGTACTCATTAGTGTACGACACAGAGGCAGTCCTGCCCATTGAACTCCAACTTCCCTCACTTCGTGTTGCCATCTATGATCAATTATCCGATGATGAGCAGTCAGAAAAGTGGCTAGGTGAATTGGAATAGCTAGGTGAATTGGAATAGCTAAATGAGAAGCGGTTTCACACTCTGCACCACATGGAAGTGTACCAGAACTGGATGACACGAGCCTTCAACAAAAAGGTTCGCCTCTGGTCTTTCTTGGAAGGAGAATTAGTGTTGGTACTTCGGACCCCAATGATACCTGGAAAGAAGCCTCCAAAGCTGGAGCCCAAGTGGGAGGGACCATATGTTGTACACAAGGTGTACTCCAAAGAAGAATATGCCCTAATCTCTATGGACGTGTAATTCACCACGGCTCCTACCAATATGAGATTCTTGAAGAAGTATTTTTTATAGAGACCAAGAAACATTTTTCCTTACCGCACGACAATAAACTACACAGAAAAAAACAGGTTGTACTCATTGTCCGAGCTACATGACATTAAACTACCAAGCACCCAATGGTCCAAAATCTATGACCTTAAACTAAGAGTATTTCGTCCTCACCGCATGATGTGAAACTGCACGGACAAGATGATTTAAAAATTCCCTCTTCCCCTGTGTACGGACCAGACCTACACGGGGTGTATCATCTTTCAGAGAACTATGTGAGGCTTGATTCCTTCCCTCCCAGGATATATAGTGATGCCAGAATTCCATACCCTGGCCCAACCACCTCAAAAAGAAAAAAACAAAAATGCCCATTCCCCCGTGTACGGACCAGACTTGCACGGGGTGTATTAACGTCCTCACCGCATGAAATTAAACTACATGGAGTCCGTCCTTAACACATGATTCTAAACTCCACAGATAATAAGAGTCATGAATGCTCCCTTCCCCCCATGTATGGGCCAGACCTGCATGGGGTGTATTCATTGTCCGAACTGCATGACATTAAACTTCCAAGCACCTGACCGTCCAAACTCTATGACCTTAAACTAGGGGTATCACATCCTCAACGCATGACGTTAAAACTGCATGGATTCCAGAGAACTACGTACAGCTTGATTCCTACCCTCGCAGGATACGTAGCGACGCCAGAATCCCCAGTCCTAGCCCAGCCTCCTGAATAAAAAAATGCCCTTTCCCCCCATGTGCGAACCAGACTGGCACGGGGTGTACTTCCCATCCTTTCTGCACAATGTTAAAATGCACAAACAATAATGTTAAAAATTCCCCTTCCCCTGTGTACGAACTAGACTGGTATGTGGTGTACTTCCCATCCTTGCTTCATGACGTTAAACTGCATAGACAATAATGTTAAAAATTCCCCTTCCCCTGTGTATAGACCAGACCTACATGGGGTGTATAATCCGTCCTTATTGCATGACGTTAAACTGCATGGAATCCGTCCTTACCGCATGATGTTAAACTGCATGAACTTTGTCCTCACCACATGATGTTAAACAGCACGGACTTTTTCCTCACCGCATGACATTAAACTGCATGGACTTCGTCCTCAACGCATGACATTAAACTGCACAGACTTCATCACAACCCACCCAAGACACAAGGCGATACGAGATGGAGACACTCCTTGAGTATTTGGATGCATCCTCTCCATACATCAGACTCCAAGACCCGGATAATTATGGATCTTCATAACCACTCATGGCCATCGGAAGTGGAAAGTCATCGACCCGTGGACACCTTTGCATGAATATGCATACCATGCCCTCAGCAGCTCTGCATAATGATAGCCCCTGTCTCTTCTACCAAAGGGAATATTTCCACAGGCGACAATCTTCCAAGCTCCGTACGCTTACTCGCCTCAGAGCCCCCATATCATACCTCCTGATCCAGAAGTTTATGGAGAAGTGGTTTACAAGTTCATCCCCCTTTTCACATCCAGGTGTTGCCAGGGTATCCCTATCTGGCTAGCCTATGTGTCTGTCAGTGGTTCACATAGCGACTTGCATCAACAAACATCAAGCCAGGACTAGGATACTTTGACTCAATGAACAATTGCAGTGAAGCTGTTTCTTGTATACCCGGACACTATTATCCCCACGTGCTGAACTTTGCACTGTGAGCAATCGCGGATTTTCATAATCATTCATGGCCATCAGAAGTGGAATGTTATCGACCCAGGGACACCTTTGTATGAATATTCATACCATTCCCTCAGCATCTCGGCATAATGATAGAACCTGGCTCGTCCATCAAGGGCAAGATTTCCTCAGGCGGTACTCTTCCTAGCTCCGTATGCCTATCGGCCTCAGAGCCCCCACACCACACCTCTTGATCCGGGAAAACTCAATGTTTCAGTTTACAACCTTCATCCCCCACCTTGTTCCAAGTATATCATAACATGTTGACTCAATTATACTTCAAGTGAATGCAACAATATTCTACCAATGGTCTGAGCTCTATGACCGATAAACTAGGAGTAATTCGTCCTTACCGCATGACATTAAACTGCATGGAATGAAGGCACACCCCTGCGAAAAAAGAAAAAAAAGAAAAGATCAACGTAGGGGCTCTTTGAAACTCAACAAGCAACCAGGTATGGATATCCCCGACATGTCCAGACATTCTTCATCCAAATGATAGACTTCATGGCCCAGATAAATGCGGATCCTCATAAACATTCATGGCCATCAGAAGTGGAAAGTCATCGACCCTTAGACACCTTTGTATGACTATGCATACCATGCCCTCAGCGAATCTGCATAATGATAGCCCCTAGATCGTCCATCAAAGGCAATATTTCCATAGGCGATGCTCTTCCTAGCTCCATACGCTTACCAACCTTAGAGCCCCCATATCACCTCTCCTGATCCAAGAGGCCCCTGAACCATGATTTACACCAATCAACCCCCCACGTCTGGGGAATGTTGAGGAATTCAAGCCCAGTTATATTCTAATGAAGAGCGGCCTTTGCAACTAAGTCCTCGCCGCATGACGTTAAACTGCACGAGATATCTTGGTCGCTTGGCATGAAACTGCAAAGGCCAAGCATTAACCATCCATGTAAATGCCTCCAACCGCAAGCGTTTTCACTGTATCAAAGAAAAAAATGCCCCTCTTCCTCACTGCATGATGTTAAACTGCATATCAACCCTTAAAAATGCCTCTCGTCCTTGCCGCATGACGCTAAACTGCACGGTCATACTCGTCATGGGTTCAATGAGAAACAAAGGCTTTTCTCTGTCCTTCAGTGCACGGGTCAGACCTGCACGAACCACCGCCTCACACCAGTGTGAGAAAGAATTACTTCACCCATTATCGGGAAGTTTAGTCTAGATATTTCCCCTGTATTCAGGCACCCTCTCATCATAATCCATACTCTGTACTCAGAAAAATCCAAACTCTCATAAGCCACCCTTGGTGGTCCCAAATCTCAACTTCCCTAAAGTTACTCGGCTATTGGAAGTGGATAGTTTTTTTGACTTAAGGACACCTTTGTACGACTATGCATACCATGCCCTCAGTGGCTATGCATATTGATCAACCTTGGACCATCTACCAAAGGCAATATTTCCTTAGGCAATGCCTCTCTCCATACGCCTCTTGACCTCTGAGCCCCCATTTCTATCACGGGATTCAGAAACCCTCTGAGCTATAGTTTACCAACCTATTCCACAATCCTAACTGAATGCGGAGGAACGTCTTTGACATGATTACGAAGAACCAGGAGAAGTCGTTCCACTTTAGATGATGTCCTAGCTGCATAACTTTAAACTGAACCGAGCCCCAACCATCCTTTACAATAGATAAATTCGTAGGATGAGAACCTTGCTTCCACACTCCTGATTGTTACAGATTTTCTAAAAACCTTTCAGAAATCACTTACCCTTTCTGAGCCACCCCCGGTGCTTTTCATTTTTTTTCCAAACCACCCATCTTTGTTTCCATGATCTGGGATTTCATGAAGTCCCCTGGCCATCAGAAATGGATAAGTATTTGACTTAAGGATACCTTTGTATGACTTTGCATACCATTCCCTCAGCGGCTCTGCATATTGATCGCCCCTGGCCCATCTACCAAAGGCAAGTTTTCCTTAGGCAACACTCTTCCTACCTCTGTACGCTGACACAACTCCTATATCTTGAGACATGCCCTGCATGCTGTTAAAATTTAAACATGTTTCCCCCCACGTGTGTCAGAAGAGTATTGAGACATCTTTTAATCAGTTGAACCCCATTGGGGCCCTCACCCCACCATATTTTCTCAAAGATGTTCGACCTAAAACATTAATAGTTATAGTCTTGACGGCGGGACTTTAAACTGCACACAAAAAGAGGCACAAAGCCTGTTAAGCTGAAAACCCGAAAAGGACGACCTAAGTAAAAGTCAGGCCATACCCGTTGGGCTCACACTATAAGAGGCCAGGAAAAATCATGGTATTAAAAGAAGAGACAAATAGTTTGTAGGGATTTTCTACAAACCCCTAGAAATAGTCAAACTATGCTCACTAGACCCTATGGTCTAGGAAAAAGTTTGAGTTTGTTTTCCTGGGTTATGATTAACTATGATTCGGTGAATCGTTATTTACACGACAATTGTTCTAAGTAGCAATCAAATTTCGCGGTAACAAGTAATTGATGGAGACTGTATTTTATTCAAAGAAAAAAGGGGGGAGGACGTCCACAAGATGGGGTATCTCCCTCACAAAATGGGGGGGGGAAGAGGGGTAAGTAAAACAGGGGATACAAAAGTGGCTCTGATAGTTATAAAATAGCCTGACTCGCTCTCCCCACCAGATCAGCGACCACGCGGTGAAGGTCATTGCAGGACTGTTCCAACACCGTCTTCTCCCTGGTTTCAACCTCAACCTCCAGACGGATATGCTCCACTGTGGTTTGGAGGTCATTGATCCCTTTTCTGGTAGCTTTAAGATGACTAGTCATAGCTAATAACTGATCCCTCAGCATTGCGTCCGGTTCTTCGCATTCATGAAACTCAGAGGATATGATAGCCTCCTGATCTCGAGAGATCTCCTCCTGTGCTATCAGTTTATGGAGATTTGTTGTGGTTTCCTCCAAGGTTAGGGCCCCACAATGAGTGGTATCGAAGTGAGCAAGCTTGCATTCATTAGTGAAAACTTCCTCACGGTCCATAAACACTTGGCAAGCAAAAGAATGGAACTACCGATAGTCAAAGCCACCTGAACCCAAACCCAGGAAGAGCTGACAAAGAGATTCGGTTTTCATTGCCATTTTGGCTAAAGGGGTTTCAGTGATGATTTCATAGATTCGGGGCCAAACCCACCTATGCACTGCCCGATGGTCCACCATGGTACAAGGATCTTTGGTATCCTCACTGGATGACATGAGAACGAAGTTTGGTAAGGCAGCCCGCACAGACGTGTGCTCACTAGAAGTTGACTTCGATGCTGGAAAGTATGGAGCCTCCAACCCCGGTTCAGGATTGGGGACCAAGTTTCTAAGCCCGATATCGACTGGAGGAACCTCCGGGGGGGGGGGGGGGGTCTCGCTGGGACCCGAAGCCATAGGTTCATCCTCATCCATGCACAAGAAGGATGAATTTTTCTGAACTACGGCCACCGCAGGGTTGGGAGAGGAAAGTTCTCTAAGTCACTTTGATCGACGAGCCATTAGTCCGTCCTCCCTTAAAACTGATGAGGAAGGCGTGGTGGATGCAGCAACCACCATACCTCCTGATTTGGGAACCTGCTGGACAACCATCCCTAGGATCCCATCAGGATAGTATTTTACCCATGCTTTTGCATACTCCATGAAAAGGCCGGCAGCCGCCCCCGTATCAGGCAGGGGAATGCTTGCGTTAGATCCCTCCCGTGTCAACATTATCCACCACTTACGAACTATGGATGGGTTGATTCCTTGAGCCCAAGAAGGGGGAAGGGAAACTTGGACTTTCATGCACCCGAATTTGCGAGAAAAGTGATACGGGACATACAACTCGCACAGAGAATCCCCGTCGATCCGTGCGGACAGAAACCCGTCACGCAAAGAGATCATGTAAGAGCACTCCTCCAGGCTCCCCCGACGGTTGTCAACTAAGACTCCAGAAGGGGTGGGGTAGGGAGTGAAGATGAACTGGGAGAAGTCGCTCAGAAGCTCTAGGACTTCACTAGAGTTAAGGGACTTCAAGAAAACTCCGTCTATATCCAGTAAGGTAGGCCGAAAGGTAGGAGGCGGGATGACCATGTTGTCATGATACTCATAACAACAACAATGATCCACCACCCAGCCATAAAAAAATTTAAATGGCCCGCTCAGACGGTAGGGTGACCCGCCCGCCTGCATGTGGCTTAGTAGCTCATAGATACGGGCCAAAGTGGGCACGACTAAATTCACCAGGCGGACCTCTACTAACTCAGCCGCCATCATCAAAGTGCAGGCCCAGACACCTGGGTTAACATACCGGGAAGGAAATAGCCATCCGCTGAAGAACATAGCAGACCGACCGGCCAATCGGAGCATAGGCGACACACTAGGGCACACCTCGTAAACCCATGAGAGGTAGTCGCCCACCTCCAGAACTGCCCAGTAGGAACCTGGGGAGGTTCGTGACTGTTGAGAAGGATGTGTCTTGGGGCGATTGATCTTTGGCACCAGACCAGTAGTGTTTAGAAAGAACCCTATCTAGGTACCATAGGGAATAAGAGAGCGGGCATGCAAGGCCTAACCCAGTGACTGGTCCGCCATGACCAGAAGATACCATTCTAAAAAAGGCACCTATTCATCGTCATCCTGTGCGTCGAGAGTGGGCAAATATTCGTCATACATATCTCCAGTAATCGACAGTGCTCCTATCTGGTAGATGTCCCATAGACTAAGGCCGACTTCACCATGGGCAAGGTGAAAAGTATTAGTACTTGAACACCAGCGGCTGAACAAGTTGGGTAGGATCAGAGATGGTGGGTAAACAACAAATTGGGAAGCCCACATTGTGGACTATAGATTGACTACTTCCAGTGATTTAGGAGACTCTCTACAATGATGATGGACCCAGAAAGCCCAGGCCCAATAATTTGATAAGAGACCGCCGGACTGAAGATCCCACCTGGGAACCCACCCTGCGTCAGGATCCCTTCGAGAAAGGTTGATAATAGAAGGTTAGTCCTTAAGGACAGATTTCTGAGAAAAGTCTTGAGTGCACCGATTGGTTTGGGTCCAGACAGAGCCCCTCAGAATAAATGTGTTTTTCAGACGAGAATTAGAGATTATATCCTAAGATTGGGTAAGGTTTGCCTGAATGCATTTTAACGATGCTTACAAGAAAGGAGAAGGGAGACCTGAGAAAGTATGGGGGATAGGGACGTCATCCTAAAGACCGAAGCCATAGAGCGAGAGTCGATTTGATAGTGGATAACTTAGAAGCTCAGGAGAGAGTCGGTTCTTCAATACACCATCATCAGGAATGATGGACCAACTAGGGTCTTCTTTGACACCCTTCGATCTGTGAATCATAGCCGAATGTCTCTCTGAGCCAATTGGGAGCAGCTCTATAGTAGGCCTCAGCACAGAACGAGGGGGAACCATATTTTCTCCCTGCACAATGAGAGCCAACAATAGGTTAGTCTGAAATAAAAATCTGGAAAAAATAACCAGATATATGGTTAAGGAGCCCTCATAAGAAAAATCCGTAAGGAGTCCTTGGAGGATGGTTCATGATGACATCATCCTATGAACCAGGCCTTTGTGAAATCCATCCGCGAAACCCTGGACCACGGAGCGTTGGCCAGGAAACCGTGAACCAAGTCACTATGTGGAATTTCAATCCCGAGTTTAAGTGATTAAGTTCGGAAGACTCAGACACTTTTAAAGTTCAAGAGATTTTAGTCCATGAAGCATCAAAACCTCAAAGAAAGTTCCTCCAAAGCCCATCATCACTTACTTTTTAATTCGTTAAGAGTAATGGTTCACGGTTGGGAAGTTGGTTTGCGGGTGAAGGTGACCACGAAGAAGGAATGGTTCGCAGAGGTTGCTGCTGGTTCGCGGAAGAGGCACTTCGTGAAGGAGCAAACATGCGGAGGCGAAGGATATCTGGTTTCACGAGGAATTTAGTAAAGGAAAAATGAAGGGCTCCCCGTATTTATAGGCATGGTCCCCTATTGGGTCCACCTCTCTACCGCAAACCATCTCAGTTTCAGGACAACTTTTCATCGGAATGGCCTCCTCTTTGTTCCGATCGGACCCCAATTCGATGGGGGGAATTTGTAGGGTCCTGAAAAATCTACAAAGTAGATTCTACACAAGTCCCCCAAATAATTGGAGAAAATAATCAAATAAGGGACACAAATAGGACCGATCCGCGAACTGGTCCCATGGAAATTCAACGTGGCCAGGCCCCGTGAAGCGCCTCTTCCGCGAACCATTGTCGTTCGCAAAATAGAGGTGGAGATCCTCCGCGGTTGCGAGGCAGGATGGGCTCCGGTCCGGTTCACCTTCACAAACCACCCCAACCACAAAAAACATCGACCGGTTCAAGAAGAACCCACTGTCATTCGCGGAATGGATGTAGAACCCTCCGCAGCTGCGGAGCACTCCCTGAGTTCAATTCGCGGAGGGGGGGTGAGCGTTCAATACCCACCGTGAATCACGGATTGACCAAGTCGGCTGTAAACCGGGTATTTGGTTATGGGCCTCCGCAAAAGGTGCTACGTAGCCATGGATACATCCCTTTCCCAACTCTATAAAAGGAGAGCATGGGGGAAAGAAAGAGGGGTCGGAGAATTGGAATTGAATTCAGAGGGATTGGAGATTCGGAAGGAGATCAGTTGAAGGAAGACTTCATATTTCACAAACAGCGAAATTCCCATCCACGAACCACAACAGGTATACAAATTAACAAGGAATTGGAAAACGCATAATAACTTGGTGAACCGAGAACCATACCCCCTCCGTGGATGACTTCCCCGCAGACTAGGGAGTTTATGCCTCTTTTCCCATCCGTCGAACCGCGTAGCACTCTACTACGCGGGAGGAGCCCTGACCAACGAGCCTCCGACCGGCACCGCCCTTGGCCACCACTGCCCGCCTGGAACCCTCTGCGAACCACCCTGGTTCGTGGATGAACCCGAAGCTATGAACCACCCTGGTTCGTGGGATGCCAATCAGTCCACGGACAACCCTGGTTTGCGGATGAATTCTCCAGGCACATGGAACTTCCCCACGCGAAGGGAGCCACCACCCATACCTTTCGGTGGCTCTCCAAATACTTCAGTGTTCCCATTTCTCGAGCCAGATAATATCCTTCCGATCCATCCAAGTCCTCCACAACTACCTCATTGGCCTATTCATCGGCCCCAAGCTGAGGCCTCCACTAGAGCCACCAGATCTGTGTGGTGTAACTTTCAGGCGCATCGGTACACCATTTTGAGTTCACATACCCATGGTAAGTAGAGGCGAAGGGGTTTCCCCAAACTTTGAGCAGATTCCTGAAGCATTCCAGGGTTCACATTCCCACGGTAATGTGGATTATGAGCTTGAGAATCCCCTTTCTACCCCTCTACTTGTTTAGGGTTCCTTGGAGAGCGTAAAATAGCCATCAGAAAGAAGCCCTCATGCACTGCAAGAGAGGATATAGTCACAGGAGCACCCCCTTTCCCTCTCCCACTGGGTTTTGTCGCCCCGGGCGTCCATCTCGGAGTAAGCCCTGACCTTATGGGCCTCCTCAGAGTTTAATCCCCAATACATTACCATGGGTGTCCACTTAGGAGTAAGCCCCGACTTAATGGGCCGCTCTCCTACGTAATCCCCACTCCACTTCTCACGGACGCACCTTTTGCGACGTGATCCTCTGGTCCCTACCGCCTCTTGTTTCTCACACCGAGCATGACTTACGTGGGCTTTGAGTAAGCATCGACCATGACATCCCCTTATGGGCCTCTTCAGAGTGTAAGCCCAAATCCATCATTCCGGGCTGCCCCAGAGCGTAATCCCCAAGCCAATGCGAACTACGTGGACTTTGATCCTTGCCTCCTAGGCATGGTACATAGGAAGCTTCCATGAGGTTCAAGCCCACCACCCATCGGACCACCCTGTCCATCTTCACATCGGTTCCCCGACACCTATGCGAACTACGTGGACTTTGATCCTTGCCTCCTAGGTTGGGTACGTAGGAAGCCTCCATGAGGTTCAATCCCACCACCCATCGAACCACCCGGTCCATATTCACATCAGTTCTCCGACACCTATCTGAACTACGTGGACTTTGATCCCTATCTCCTAGATAAGGTACGTAAGAAGACTCCAAGAGGTTCAAGCCAAACAACCAGTCGATCCGACTGTCTTCACATCGGTTCACAGAGCTGCTCCTAGCACCATCTCAATGAGTCCAGACTCCACGGGGTCATTAATCCAACAAGGGATGGTAAACCTCGGGCCTAAATGATTCCGAATTTCCTACATCCAGATGACCATTTCCCACCAGGGTTAAATCCATGGATACGATGTTTGGGTATAAACCAAAGATTCACGAACATATGAATACGTATTAAATCTATAAGAGAGTCCTAGAACATGTAAGAATCCCCCCCCAAAAAGGGTGTGATGAGCCCGACTTCCTATCCTCTCGACCAATGTGAGTTCTTAAGAGTCACTGGTCAGACCACCCAGCAAATGTCTACCTTTGGAAAGCAGGTCCATCAATCATTGGATACAGATCCATTGGGAGTTTCGAGGCCGAAAGCCTAAAAATCAAATGAAACATAAATTTATTAATTACTTGTTTTATAACCTTATAATATTTATTTAATCTCATATAATCCATTTATTACCATGTTTTATTTATTTATTAAATTAATATTATTCTTATAAACCATTTTATGGTTGTTCGTTCAATTAATTCAAAACTAATTCAGTATATTTGTATCAATCAAAGATATTTTAAAATAATTAAATGATCTATAAAAGTTTAAAGGTATGTATAATTTATCATAATAGATGAAAAAAATTCTATTGTTCAATATATATTCTATATTCGTTTTAAATTATTAAAAGTTTATTAGTACAATCGTTTTAGGTGGTTAAGATGACTATGATTATTTATTGTTAATATAATATACATAATTCCCAATTTATATATATAAAATACTAAATATGTCATAAATATTTTATTTATGTATTATATCCATATAAGTAGGTAAGAGTTGATTTATAACATCATTCATAGAGGCAGTTAAAACCAGTTATGATATTAAAAGTATTTTAAAAAAAAATATGAAATGAATTTTATAAATTCTATGATGATATAATTTATATTGTAAGAGAATTATATCTTTTATAAAATTATTTAATATCAATTTATAAAAATTATAAGGTGTATGTGGAAGGAATAATGAAAATAAATCAAAGGGTGTAAGAAATTGAATACTTACATCCACTTTTTAATGTCACTTCTTTAAAACATACCTTTAGAATTCTTATATTGGTCTTTTGGTTTGATCAAGGATTTAAAAATGTATTTTGTAGAGTTGGGGATAGATTTTACAAGATATTTTATAGATTAAGATGTTTTAGAAGTGAGGGGAAATAAGAGGATGATGGTTGGTATTTTTTGGTGGAGGGGATGGTATTTTTTGAATAAAATATTGATTATTTTATTATTTTTTCTCAAGTATATAAATAGTAATAATTCTTAGGACTAATTTTAGTAATTTATAAAAATGAGGTTTAGATAATGTTTTATTACATCATCTTGTATATAATTAATAATTTATTCAATTTATAATTAAAATTACGTATATTACCGCATTTCGTTATTCACCTCCATATTTCATTATTTAGGGAAAATAAAAAAATAACCCTTAACTAATTTTAATGATCTGTTTGCAAAATTATATCCATTTTTTCAAAATTAATTTCTAAAATAGATAATTTTAATATTTAATTTTAGTAAAAAAATTTCCTTTTTTTGAAATAATGTAATACATGTTTTATTAAAAATTCCTACTTATACTTACATTATGTTACATTTATTGAGTTTTTATTCAATGGTATTTTGATATGTAAAATTTTATTATTTAATTTATGTTAAACATTATTTGAAATTCCATTTACCCTAATATCCATTTTACTATTCCAACTTCTATAGTTTATTATTCTAATGGTTATGTTACAATTCTAATGGTCATGTTACTATTTTAATAGTTATATTTCCAATGTATATATAATTTTACAAATCTTATTAATGCCTCTTATTTACAAATTTTTTTATTCATTCAATTTCCTATCAAGCATCTTTATTCTTAATTTATGAAATTCCAATCTTGTTTCAAAAATCCTTTTTCTTTTTACAATGTTTTTCATGTCCATGATTATTCTAAGAGACCAAGACCACCAAAATTTAAAATTATAGTTTGTTAATTACTTGTTTTTATTATCCCATTATACTTATTATTTTTATTATGGAGTGTATTCATCCTTCATATGTAATTTATTATATTAATGAAATAAAATATTATTTTTTTGTTATTTGATTTATTTATAATATACCTTATATGTAACCACGACACACACACATATATTAAAGATGAAAATTCTCTATTGAAAACTATATCTAATTAAATTGTTTTCCCTTTAGTAATTTCCTCCTTAAAATTTCAATTCATATACTAAGATAAAAATTGAAGAGGGTAATTTTTTTTCATTTTGTCCTGAGGTTCCCATGTTGCCTCTTCATACTCATAGTTTCTGTATATTAATTTGAAATGGAGAGTTGTATTATTACATATAACTTGGTCACTATGATTCAAGGTCTTCATTAGATACTCCTCATAAGAGAGATCATAATCCAACCATACCACCTCTAAAATTTAGTACATGTGAAAAATTTGGAATATACTCCCACAAGTGGGATATATGGAATATATTATGTACATAAGAAATATTTGGTTAGAGTGATATTTAATAGGCCACATCTTTAACATGATAAAGAATCTCAATGGTGTGAACAAATCTAGGAGTTATCTTTCCCTTATTCCTAAACCTCCCCATTCTCTTGTATAGAGATATTTGAAGGAATAACATATCCCCAAACTCAAAACCTAAATCTTATTGGTTATTATCAGAATAGCTATTTTATCAACTCTAATCTACTTTGATGTGTTTCTAAATATCTTGGACATTCTTTGTCATTTATTTAACTAGTTTGAGTCCCAATATCTTATTCTCTCTAACATCATCCGAATGTATTGAAGCTTGTAACTTCATCCTATAGAGGGTTTCATAAATATTCATATAATTTTTTTGAGTGAAATCAATTATTTTATAGGGACTCAACCAGAGGAAGATGTTGATACCACCCACCTTTTATGTATATAAAGCATGCTCTAATATTTTTGTGTATATTATAAGTATTTATTTCTAATTAACCATATGTATAAAAGATATACAATGTATTAAATATAAATCATGTGTTTAATACCTTTAAAGATACCACCAGAACTCAGTAGTAAACATCATATCTTAACCAGATTCAATTAATAGTGGTGTTACATATAGTCTCCTCACTTTTTAGATATTTTTTTGAAAGTTTATCAGGTGAAAATTCTTACCAAATAGAGATTAAGTGAGCAATATTTATAATAATATTCACCCCAACCCATATGGAATTATTTCCTTTATATGTATTTGAATAACCTATGACAAAAATCAGTGTGATTTACTCTAATTTTCATATTTTTATGGGTAATGGTGGAATCACAAAATTTTACTTTTGTCACTCTAACTTGACATGATGTAATAATGAGAACTTTATAATTATAAATATATTTATTTTTTATTATCCTACTAAAGGTACTGTATGATATCTCTATACAACTTTGTTCTCCTTAGGTGGATAGATAATACTGATCCATGAGTATGATCTAATATATACTTTTTTATCTCAATCTCATATGGTACTCATAATCAAGTCCTAAATATTATCATTCCATTTTTATCAATGTTGAACTATAAGATTTTACACTTCCTTATTTTTCCTAGATTCTTTTATATCTAAATATCATCCTTTTGAGATTACTTAATCTTCTCTATGATTACTACCTTTATGATTCCCATGTATATGCATTATATGTTTAAGAATATTTTATCCCTTTCAATCCTCTTCATAGATAAGGTTATTGGATATTTTTTTATTAGATCATATCACACCTTATTCACCTTTATAGGACACAAATGGATTGATTAGTCATAATATTTGATGAAATATATCCATATTCATTGGTTTATGTTGAGATATTACTTTTTTAATATATACTTTAGACTAATATTAACAGTATACATTCCACACTTTTCTTCATAGAGATAATTCCTCTAAATATTCAATGTGAATATTACTATAATCAACTATAGATCATGTGTTATATAGTTTTTCTCACGTTCCTTCAATTGTATTTAGTAATAGGATATCAATTTGTTATTTTGTATGTGAATAGAACCCAAGGACTTCTCTAATACATCAGTATATATAAAAAATCTTTCCCCACATGAGGGTAGAGTGAGTACAGGTGTAGTGAATAATAATTTCTTCAACTCCTTGTAGCGTTAATAACATTAATATATATATAAAAAAATTTCTCCTTTACATGTTAACTTGGTTTGTGTGATTTTCAATAATGATAATTTCCTCTCAAACCAATGATAGTAACCAGTTAATATTAAGAATCTGTGGATTTAAATTATAGATTTTAGTCAGTTACATTCCTATATCACTTTTTTCTTTTATGGATCAAAAGATACCCCTTTATTGCGATAACATGCCAAAATATGATACATGCTCTATATATAAGTCCCATTTACCATGATTTTCATATAACTTAAGCTATCGTAGTGTCTTTAAAATAGTACTCAAATGATATTATTACCCTTCCTTATATTTCAGAGTACATGATAATATCAACTACAAAGACCAATTTTGTTGAGTTGATCTCTAATGACTCTATTGATTATATTTATGAAGAATTAGAGATAATTAGTGAATCTAAATGAAATAAATATAAACTCATAATGTATATATCTTATATGAATGAAATTATTTGGAATATTTGACTCATTCACCTTCTATTAATGACATCCTAATCAGAGATCCTCCATTGAGAAGTAATAATATACATTTAGTTAATAAAAAAAGTAATGAATATATATAAGTGAATACTTATTCTTTATCGAGAATTTTTTGATCTTTTGATAATAAATGTATAGATTCATTAATATATCTACATCCTTGATAAATAGAATTGGGTTACCCCATAGTAAATCACTAGAGTGTATAAAAACCTAGTAAAATTTTTCTTATATTTTCTTCCTTAACTATTGTAGCTTACTAGAGGAAATTCTATATGGAATATTGGATAAGGGTAGATATTTGGGTATAAGTTCTATTATTAACTAGAATACATGATCATAAGGATGTACAAGAAGCAATTAAAATATTACATAAACATATTATATCATAATACATATGTCTTCAAGGAGAATCCTTTACTTTGTCTTAATAATTTGATATGTATATGATTTCTCATAATGTAATAATATATATTGTTGGAAATTATTTTTTAATATATAATCATCATTCTATTTGTAGGATGGTTTGGGATATGTAAAGTAATTTTACTTTCCTAATATTTGATATTGACTCTATATAGAGACAACCAACCCATGGCTAGTATAACATCATATTCTACAAGGGTAAGTAAAAAAAGATTCACTGGGATATTCTTTTAAAAAATGTCAATTATAGAAGTATAAGAGTTATATACTTAAGATATGATGATTTCACTAGTTGGTGATTTCGCTAATAATATAACCTCTATGTCTGGAGTAAGTTTTTGAATATTTTATGAAAATATACCTGATATAAATGAATTATAGGAACTATAATCAAATAATACAACCTCTATTATTAAATGTATAATAAGTGTATCTATCACCACTTTATTTTAATTATCTTACAAAGAGGTAGTGATGGAATAAGCTCTTACTTGTTCCATTGGAATTAGAGTTTATGGTAATCAGTTATTCTATATAACCCTTAGATTGGTGTAATGATTTTTATAGTTTTTATGTTCCTTATAATTGAAACACTAGACTCTGAGTGGAGGATTGAGTGGAATATTCTTTTCTTCCATCATATTTATTTGATTCTTGATTTTCCTTCAATATTAATTATCTTTATTCCCATATTTTTTACACTTGGAAACATTTACTCATTATATTGAGGTATTTCTCAGGGTTATTCTACCCACACCATTTTCATGTGGGTAGTTGAGTATATTTTCCCACGATGAGGTTTATTATTTAAACATATAAAGTTAAATTTAATTCTAATTTTACTATCTATAGTACCCTTTTACCATTAAGATTCACTGATATTCATATCCACCATAAAGTAATATTAGAATATTTTCTTATAGAAATAAAAATATCAAATTTATAAATATTTTAAAAGACTTTTTTTTAGGCCACTAAATAAGTATTTAACTTTTATTTCAGGGTCAATGAAAAAACGAGAGGCATAAATTTCAAGCCTTGTGATGTTTTACTCATATAAACCAACTGATTCATCCTCATTTTTATTGATTATTTGAAAATAATTCTCCATTTTATTATGAATAGTTTAAAGAAAATATTTTTTTAATTTTTCCTCAAATTATTTCTATTGTATTGATTTTATTTTATCCTTAGGCTTGAAATCTCGATCACTATCTACCACTAATCAACTTTTTCTAGGTGTTATATTACTATAATAAAATTATATTGTTTAAAGCATTGAATTATGGAAAATATATTCTTAAAGAAATTAATCCATTTCTCTATAATTATGGGATCAAATAATCCATCAAAAGGGGGAGCTATTTTTGTATAAAATACTCGACTCAAACATTCTCTCTCTTGGGAGAAAGAGGGTACCATAAATTATTCAAGTTATTATTCATAAATTGATTTATTTGCACAAGTAATTCAATCCGGTATTTGTCTCTTTCTTTAATCATATTATAAATATCATTTGGGAAATGATTTTATTTTACATTACATTAGTTCTAGACATAATTCCTCAAAGTTCTATCTATTTACTAAAAAAAGAAAAGTTACAGATGAGAATATTGGAATTAATAAAAATATGTGAGACAAATTATGAACTTATAAAGAATAACTAATAAATCTATAATATATCCTAACTCATGAATTTATAAGTTTCAATCTAGGTTATTGAGGTTTTTTCTCCTATTAGGTTATCTAACATAGAGCCTAAAATAACTATAACTTTCTTTAATAGCAACTATAATGACCCAAACCTCATAAAAATATTATTTAATAAATTTTAACATAAATATAAAAAAAATCAGATAAATATAGAGAAATTTTTTATTAGGGTGGTTGGATATATAATAAATGAAAATAAAAAATTTTAGATATTTATTTTTTATGTAAATACTGTTCTAGTCTCCAAGATCTCATCAAAATTCTATCACTATATGTGGTATCCTCAAGACATTTATAAAAGAAGAGGTGATCCAAAAATCATAGTAAGGGGATTAAAAAAATAATCATAGGTTTAGATATTATTTGAGTCAAAAATAATTACATGTAATCATAAAAGAAAAGGTCCATAAACATTTACCTGGAAACATGGCATAAGGGAAAAATATCAGAGAATTTTGGTAATCATGATAGTTATAAAATTTGGCTAAAAGATAAGTGATTTCATTATAAATATAGTTCATGTATCACTGCCAAGACATCATAATATTATATATAAATCTAACCACATCAGGAATATGTATAACATTTTGGAAAAAACTAACCGCATCATTCCCACACATAATGTTATGAAGAAAGATAACTACATTATACCCCAAAATAATGATATAATGAGATATAAATCACCACCCAATGAATTGAGGGGATCTATAATTACAGTCCCAATAATAATTATAATATGTTATAGATTTTTGTACCCCATAGGAAAGAAACATACATAAAGCATAAATATTGAATAAATCCATACAAAATGGGCAACATAATAAATACATAAATCATTAACAATTAAGTTATCATATAGGATCCTCTAAAAATTAAGGATTGAGGAACCTTAGATATTTATTATAAAACAAATGATCATGGTTTATGTAAATAAACCATAAAGAGAATAAAAAATAATTAAATAAATATAAATAAGAAATTATAAAATTGAACTCTTTTATCAAACTTTTAAGAAAAGTAAAAGATAATCACTAAAACGATTATGAGAACAATGCTTATGAAAACCAGAAATAGACCATCACATTACATGTTAAAATAATGAGTTATTTTTTTTGGAAAATCATATAAAGAAAATAATATTTTTAAGTGTAGAACATGAAAATGAATAAGAAATAGAATTATTCCATCTATCAGTTTAAATTTTAAGAAAATGATAGGAAGGGAACTAGTGAGACATGAATTTCACAAAAAAAAATGGAAGGAAAGAATAAGGAATATAAAATAAATATAAATCGAATATATAAAGAGGAAGATATAGTTAATGATATAGATAGTGATAGATAACATGCCCAAAATAATTAAAGGTGTGTAAGAGAACCCACAACTTAAGTATTCACTTACTTTGGAAGATCCTATAACTTCTTTAATATTAAAGTTATATTAATTAATTAATTTTTTGATCAATCTTAGCTTATTTATTACATCACTTATAAACCATTTATTATATTTTTTTATTCATTTATTAAATTAATATTGTTTATATTGACCGTTTTGGGTTTGTTGAATCAACCACTATGCAACTGATTCAACATGTTGGTATTGCTCATAGATTCTTTCAAGTGGTTTCATGATATATATAAGCATAAATATATTTTTCATTTTTCATTTTGGTTTCCTAAATGTTATATATTTCAATATATGGTCCCCAATGGTTTCAAATTATGAAAAGTGTATCGTTAAGCTCGTTTTAGGTGGTTAAAATGACCATGATTTTATATTATTAAAATCATTAATATAACTACCAATTTATCTTTCTAGAATATTAATACTATTATAAATATTATAATTATTCATTAAATATATTTTTAAAACAATAATTTTATGGTGGTAATAAAAAATTTATAACATCATCCATATAGATGGTTAAAATTAACAATAATGGTACAAATGTTTTACACAACCAATTAATGTATTTAATGAATTATATGATAATATAATTCATAATAAAATTTTATTATATCTTTTATAATATGATGAAATATCATTTTTTGAAAAATATAAGGAGAAAGTGTAATTTATAAGTAAAATAAATCGAAAGGTGTAAGAAATTGAATGAATTATTTCTCTCTTTGACAATTTTTTTTATAATACAGCTTATGAGTTCTTAGATTCATCTTTTGGTTATTCTAGAACCTAAAAAATATGTATAAGAGATTTGGGTATGGGTTTTGGAAAAGTTTTTGAATTGAAATATATTTTCATATATGTAGAAATGGGTGGATGATGGGTGTTATTTATAAGTGGAGGGGAGGGGTTTTTTGAATAAAATATTGATTAAATTATTTTTTTGCTAAAGAATATGAATAAAATTTATTTGTAAGACTAAATACAATAATTTATTCATGTTATGATCGGATAATGGTTTGTTACACCATATAGGATATAAATATTCATGCATTTAAATTATAATAAAGAAAACCATATTTTAATATATTAAACTGCTAATAAAAAATACCAAAACTTCACACTTACCTAATTTCAATGTGATGAAAAAAATCCATTTTTTCAAAATTAAATTATAAATTATGTAATTTTAATTTTTAATTCTAGTATAAAAATTCATGTTTTATTAGATAAAGTAAAATTTGTTCTCTTAAAAATGTTTACTCATATTTTCAATATTTTACATTGAATAAGTTATTATTTCATGGTATTTTGATACTTATAATTACTTATTTAATTGATGATAAGAATTATTTACCCTAAGGGTTATTTTACCATTCCCAAAGCTAGGTCACTATACCAATGGTCATGTTACTCTTCTAATGGCCACATTAATATTTAATAGACATGTTACTATTCCAACATATGTATTTTCAATGCTCATATAATTTTACACATCATATAAATACCTATCATGTATATAATTCTTCATTCATGAATTTTTCACTCAATTATCTCTATTCTTAATTTATAAAATTAAAATATTATTTATAATAATTTTTTCCTTTTAATTTTTTTTCATGTCTATGATAATTATAGGATACAATGATTATAAAGACCCAAAATTTTATACATGGAATTACCTTATGAATGGATAAGTTCATTATAAATTAATGTAGTTATATAAAACAAATGCACTATATTTCATTTGTTATTTTGGACCATTATAAAATTTATCCAATAAAACATAAAATTCCATTAATCATTATTACTGCTGATAATACATCCATTCTATAGTGTCCATTAAGATTAGTATATATTAAGGTCTGTAATAATATCAAATTGACATTGATGGAATAAGTGATGACCCAGACTAGTAGGATCATACCCTATGAAGCATATTTATCGATGCTTCAGAGGGAGTCGTAAATACTAGTATTTTTTTATAAATAAGTATTTTTTTAAAAGTGTAAATTATCATATTTATAAAATTATTTTGGTAAAATAAATATTATTTTTGAAATAATAATATATAAATTATCCATTGATTAATTTTCCATAATTTTATGAGATAGTCAAATTTTTGGGTAAAAATCCAATAGGGAATAAATATACAATATGTATTATGACACCATAATAACCTAAAAGTGATGTAATAAATACTAAAACAGAATTTAATGATAATTTTTTTTATTTTAAAAAATGTATTTTAAAGTTATTTTATTAATGTTACAAAACTTTAATGAATCCTTCAAAACCTATATTTTATTTTAATATTTTAAAAATGAATCTTTATGAACATGACTCACTTCCACATCATAAATGATATGATTTTAATGGTTTTATTTCTTATCCAAATAAAATATTTAAAACCACTCATATTTTTAAAAAACATTGAGAAGTTTTGTGGTTTTTATTATTTTATCACTTTGATTTTAAACCTAAGTTTAGAAAATAATAAGGAATTCCCCTCTATTTTTCTCTAAATATCAACCCAAACTACAATTAATCATCAATAAAGAAAAATTTAGAAAAAATTTATTCTCCAAATACCTCTATAAATACCTCCAATGTTGTTCCCAAGATATTAATAAGAACCTCCCAATCTTTTAGTAGCACTCTATCAAGGTAAGAGATACATTTCCTCTTCCTTTTATTCAAGTACTGTCTTTGTATTATGATTTTTTATTTCCATTTTTTCTTATTGTAATATTTTTGAAACATCTATTTACTATCCTTATAATTCCCAAGTAATGATAAACCAGATTTTATTATCATTAAAACCTTATATGAACATTTATGTACACCTATTATGTTGCTGAAATTATTCTATGATTTTCCATTCCAAAATTTTATTTTGTGAATAACCATCCCCATTTCCACTCAAGAGTGTTCAAACAATTGTACCTATCCTTATATTATTGATGAATTCCATATATATAACCCACATGTTTATTCATGGGATTAAATATGATGAGATATGTTCTTATGTTGTATGACCTATGTGGAAAAAAATGAATGTATATAATATGAATGTTACGGGTGAGCCCGAAATTATATAGGCCTCCAATGCATTGAGATGTTTTTATATAATATTTACCATGTATAGGTTATTAAAGGTCTAATAGATAACACAATGTTATGATGTCTTAGTGGTTATCCTTGACTTATTCTTATGATGTTATGTTTCAATTTTTTCCAAGTTTGTTTGATGCCTTGATGTTATCATGTTATTAAAATACTCAAAGTTCATGATTATGATTCCCCCCTTTCCATTTCATCATTTATTACCTCTTGATTCACATGTAATTCTTTAATTCATTTTATTCTTTGATTATTCCTTTATTGGGATTCAGATCACACCACTACTTATCTTCATCCCTGGGTTACCCCATAGAGTATTTGAATATCTAAGTAATTTAAGGGCATGTTATGGAGTTTGAAATAATTTTGTTGTATCCCTATTTTAATTTATTATGATATTTATCTAATTTCTAAAATACACTAGTCCTCATGTTCTTTTGGGATAGTATTATGTTTATATTTATGTAATGAATCATGAAATAAAGTTTATACAAAACATGGGTTGTTATAATTGGTATTTGAGAAAGGTATAGTTATTTTTTGGGAATTATTATTAGAAAAACATAGTGGAAACCATAGGGATAAGACTAAACATAAGAAAAAATACCTAATTTTTGCTAAATTATAGAAAAATTGATTTCTACGAAATAAAATATCTCTTTGGATACAACAAGTGGATGTGGCTCTAACATATTTTTATATAGGGGTAATAGTCTTGAAAAAGGCATATTGGGTATTAACTCAATCTATAACACCCCAAGCTTCCACGGTACATTTCCCTTTGAATAAAGCAGTAACTTGTGTTGTATGCAACTTGGAGGTGTAACACGCCACAACTAATGAAACTTTCCATTATGAATAGTAATACCATCTTTTTGAAATTTTAAAAATTTTAATTTTAAAAATGAACTTCCTTTTTGGATTTATAATATCAAAATTAGATTAGGGTGAATTTTTGGTATTTTTCTGAGAACTTTCATTTTAATGAATAGTGAAAAACACTACGTTATTGTTTAAAACCAACTTTTTATTTAAATAATTAGTTATTTTATTTTAATTTATTTTAGGTAAAAATATATACATAATACATATATATGTTCAATGTAATTCATTGGAGTCATTTTAT
The DNA here is from genome assembly GCA_963277665.1 of Viscum album. Lineage (NCBI taxonomy): Eukaryota > Viridiplantae > Streptophyta > Magnoliopsida > Santalales > Viscaceae > Viscum > Viscum album. Next base: position 1,878,819,172 of record OY728156.1, on the reverse strand, counting down.
AATAAGTTTAAAAATATAAAATTTTATTGAACTTTTTACCATCTTTTACCAATCTTCTAGGAGGATTTACAAATTTGTATAAAACTTAATTTTACCGCTTTTTTGAGTTGAATTTCAAAAATCTAAGAGACACAGTTGACATCAATAAGTAATTTTTTTTTCAATAAGATGAAAATATGTTTTGGTGAATAGTAACTTTTGACTTTTATTTACCACAGTTAAAAGTAAATAGGGTAATTAAGGGTAAAAATGATATTATAATTACCCTAACACATGTCTTAATTCTATTGGATAAATGTAATTAGAATAAAAACAACCTTAGGAATAAAATATAATTCCCTTTGGTTCACTTTTGTTAGATTAGGACATTTATTATTATTTTATTTAAAGAAGAGTTAAAAGTGTTAAATTCACAGTTTAATAACTAAACCATTTTAATATTGGGTTATATATAAGATAATTTCGACTAAAAATATTCATTATAAATCTAAAAATATTTCCTACATAATTGTATTTTATTTATAATTTTTGGATATTAAATAATTTAATTTATTTATGACACAATGATGATGTAGAAATTAACTTATTAATGAAATATTAAAATAATTTATATTATAAATATCCAAATAAATATAAATTTAGACTTCTGATGAATTAAACTAATTATATTTGTTAATATTACATGTTAGGATTCATTAAATAATTTTTTTTAAAAGTAATCATGCTATTATGATTTTCACAAAAACCAAACACTAAATTGTGTCCAAATTGACATAAATGAGTTTTTAAAACAAATACTATATTATTGGTTGATATAATATTACTAAAAATCTAAGGTTCGGCCAAAGGACTTAGATAAGGTTATATATATTAATAATTGACCACTTGGGGTTCTCTTGGCTAGTTATAGTAAGTTTATTAACTATATAATATAAAAACACAAAGAGACATGGTAAATGTCAAACTATTTAACTAAGAGTTAAATATAAATAATAAGGTTAATATGGGGACCTAAAACTGTATAAAACCTATTGGTTGAGATATTTTCGACCCATAACCACCTTATCCCCAAAATAAATTACTTTTGTGCCATTAGAAACCGAAAAATATTTTATTATAAAATAATATTTCAAGCTTTTCCTAAAGTGACCGTCACCTATCCTATAAAAGGGAACTTCACCTTCTCTCAAAATCATACATCCAAATCCATTTTCCTTAGCCAAACCCTGGCCAAATATCTTTTCAAATATCTTATATTCAACCTATAGGACTTACCTTTATCATAAATCCAACCGAAGGAGCCCTTTTGATCAAATCAAAAGGAAGAACCCAAAGAAGAGGTAAATATTTCATCACCTCTTTCAAGTTATTTTCTTCTTCCACTTTCTCTTTCTTTGTTGTTTCCATTAAAAAATAATAAATCCAGTATATTATATATACTATGATGTTATTATATATATGATACAACCATATTCATTATTCTATCCATCATATTAATGACAAAGTCATCATATGTGTGTACGTACGGCTTAACGTCTTCACGTCGCAGCGTAGTTTGTTATTCAAACAATTCATTATTTAGATGGGTATATAATGAGTATAAATATTGTAAATAATAAATATAACATGTCTGTGATTCTGTATATATGATATACCATCCAATTACATACGATTTCACCATCAATATAATGATATTGTCTCTCGTGCGTATGTACAGATTACTGTCTCCACGAACGCGATGAGATTCATTCCCCATCGTAATAATTCAAGAATAATTTTCATTTTATGATTAAAAATAATGTATAATAACTTAATATCATTCTTTATATGAATAAAATATATACTATCCATGAAAAACATGGCTTATGTAACCAAGCATATAAAGGAAAAAAATTTAGTTAACACCCGAAATGATGATACTAATGAAATATTATTAACAAAGAAATATTAGAGGGTAAAATATGATATAATATTTATGTATATGATTATTTTAAAATTTAATAATTTTTTTAACTATTATATAAGAGTTTAACATACCATAGACTATGGAAAAGTACAAGGTAAGGGTAAATTTCACAATCTCTTTGTTATCTAAGGCTGATTTTACGTAAGTATCTACTGGGACCTCTTTATCATCCACATCCATTTTTCTTAAAAATGTATTTCAAAATATTTTTACAATTTACTAGAATATGGGTTAAATTCATTTATACCCTTGTTTTAATTTTTATAAAATGGTTTAAAAGTAATCTTTCTGTCATTTTCCAAACAAGGTACTTTATGACCATTTCGAAAAAATTAAGGTAAGAATGTATTTTTTTATCTTATAAGGTAAGTGTGGCTATTTTCCGCCATTACATCATCATCGGATATTCCCATACAAGATTATAGGAATATTTTTAAAATAAATGTTTTCTATTATAATTGTGTTACTTTTAAATTATTTCAAAATAGAAAGAGGTATTTATTTCAAATAGTTTTCATTTCATCTATGTCAACATCCTTTGATGGATTTTAAACTTGTTTGAAGTTGATTTATTATGAAAAAAACCATATTGTATTGAAGGATCTGCGATATGTTTGATTGTGGATATTTTATTTTTACACCATTCATGGTTTATGGATAAAGTATTAACATTTCTTATGCTAGTTTTAATATGAATGTTTATGTTATGTTTAACCTTTTCATATGAGGAGTGAATTAGACTTACTAAGTGATGGGTGGAGCATGCTATAGCTCCTCGATGCATCATTAGGTCTCATGAGACAAACTAGTGTCTTGGCATAAGTCCTTGACAAAATCTTTTTTGTAGTCTTGGCACAAGGCCTTGACTATGTGGTTATGAAGTCTGGAATTATGCATTCCATCATTATAAAAGTGGCTATTGATATTTCATGTGATTATTAAACTATTAGAATATCCATTTGAATAATTAAATGGTATTTTTTAATTTTAACTTTTCCATATTATGCAGAATTTTAAGTTTAAAAGGATTTTGTTTTAGTCTTATACATTGCCTTAAATGTTTATGCTTATTTATGAAAGTTTCCGCTATATTGATATCCTTATTGAGCATCTGAGCTCACCCCTTTCAATGTTTTATTTTTACCAGGATGTGAAGAAGTATTTTATGGTTGACCTTCAGGGATAGGCTAATGATATAAGTGTGTTCAAAATGGGATAAAATGTTGTTGATGTTTTTATTTCATGATTTAATTTAAAACTTATAAATGTATCTAGTACTTCCAAGGCTACTAAACTGATTAGTATTTTGGGATTTAATCCCTTGTGATCATGCCAATGTTATTTAATAATGCACCAACTTTGGGTAACTGGGTTCAGTGTGTTATAGTTGGTATCAGAGGAAGTTTATTACAAACCTTCAAAGCTAGATTTAGAAACACTCTGATTAGAGAAAATTACCCTAAGATAGTCCTTGAGGATTAGTAGAGATTAACTTCTTAGAATTTTGGTAATGTAGGGATTTTGTGAGTTTTCCAAGAAATACATCCCTATCTGGATACGAGTAGGTAGAGGTGGATCCAGAACATATGTACTTAGGTGTAAAATTGGAAAACACCTCTTTGAGATAGAATTGAATGGGAACTGGTGCACGACAACGGTTGCACTCTTGGTTATGAGACTCTCGGGGGATATGCTTAGGATAATTCACATTTTCTTTACAAACCATTATGAAGAATTTATGATTATATACCTCCTCAGAGAAAACATTTTTATGATTATGGATTATATCCATAAACTGTTAAATTTATGTTAGTTATTTTACAATTTTGGAATTATGCATTGTGATTCATAAACTAATCTAGTGTATGCCATTGTTTAGAAATGGCGCATAGTGGAAGGAATGGAAACTGTATCAACCCACATAATCCACTTAGGTATTTAACTCCTACTCAAGATAATTATAGTGGAGTTAGTGATGAAACTGGTACTGATCAACTTATCACCATACTGGGGAAAATCACTCAGGTTATGAATAGTAAACTTATATGTATAGAGCACCCTGATCCACAATGCAGAGGATCAATGTTAGACTGCTTCATGAGGCAACAACCACAAAAATTCAATGGGAGTAAAAATCCATTAGTAGCTGAGCAATGGATAAATTCCTTAGAGAAAATATTTCATGCTTTGGGGAGTAGCGAAAGGGAAAAAGTTGTCATGACAGTTTATCGACTCACAAGAGATGTAGATCAATGGTAGTCATTAATCCCAAACACAAAGGAAGATGAAGATGTATTGAAAATGGAATGGAGTGAGTTTAAAGATATTTTCTTTGAAAAATACTTTCCTTGGGACCATAGAATGGATATAGAAAGACAATTTATGAGTCTGAGGAAAAATGAGGATGATAATGTCTCAAAGTATGTGGATAACTTTACAAGGATATAAAGGCATGAAAAAAATTATATACATAACCCAAGGAGTAAGATTGATCGATTCTTTGATGGTATAAATCCATTTCTCCATTGAGAATTAGTCTCACAATCCTTCTCATCATACAAAGATACTGTCTCATGCACTATCAAGAAAAACAGGAATTCTCTAAGTCTTACAACATTAAAGAAAAGAAAGGGAAAAAGAAATCTACTGAATAGTATGGAAATGGAAATAAGAGGAAGAAGGGAAAATTTGAATATCTATCATGCGGTAAATGTGGGAAGAAACACCCTGGTACTTTCCTGAAGGGATTGAGAGTTTTTTACAAGTGTGGTGAAAAAGGCCACCAAGATCATGATTTCATGGTGAAGAAATAGGTTGTAAATGATGAATGATAAAATTTTAGAGAAAAGGGGCATTATGAAAATGAATGTCCTAAGCGCCAAGGGAACTTTCCTCAGAAAAGGACAAGGGAGAAATGACAAGCTTCTGTGATCACTACTACTGAGGTTGAAGCTCCTAAAGACATGGTGGTAGGTAATTCAATGGTTCCTCAAGTTTAAACAATGCTTTATTTGATTCTGGATCATCACATTGTTTCATATATTCATTGTTTTCTGAGAAAATTAGATATTTTAAATTTGTCTTAACAAGGGAGTTGTTAGTCAAAACACCTAAGGGAAGTATCACCACAACAATGTTTTGTGAATTAGTTCCCATTAGGGCACATAAATGTTCTTTATCTACGGATCTCATCATCATACCCATGATTGAATTTGATATAATCCTTGGAATGGTTTGGATTTTAGACCATGATGTGAACATTTATTATAAGAAGAAGGAGGTTATAATTTTTTGATTATGATAAGGAGTACCTTGTCTTTATATCAGAAACATCACCACCTGATTCTTATCTAGATCCACCCCTAGTAGCTCTACTAAATTAAATTATTAGGGAGGGAGAGAATGAAAAAACTATGGGTGAGGAAATGAATGTTTGAATAGAGGACGTACCTTTTGTGCAACAATATGTTATGTGTTTCTATAGGATTTACCTAGACATCCTCCAAAATGAGAAATTGAGTTTTCCATTGATTTAATTCCTGGTTCCAGGCTCATATCGAAGACGCCTTATAAATGTCCATTTTGAAATTAGTGGAACTAAAGAAACAACTAGAGAAATTTAGTAATAAGGGATTTATTCATCCTAGTGTTTATCCATGGGGAGCCTCTATCTTTTTTGTTAAGAAGAAAGATAGATCTATGAGGTTGTGCATTGACTAAAGGGAGATCAATGCTATAAAAATAAAGAAAAAATATCCCCTACCTCACGTTGATGATTTATTTGACCAACTTCATGGAGCTCAATATTTTTCAAAGATTGAACTTCGATCTGGATATCTTCATTTGTGTGTGAAGAAGGATGACATTCCAAAAACAACATTTTGAACCAGGTACGGGCATTACGACTTTACAGTAATGCCTTTTTGATTGACTAATGCACCCTCTATCTTCATGGATCTAATGAATAGATTTTTCAAGGAATATCTTAATGACTTTGTAGTGGTATTTATTGATTATATCTTGGTATACTCAAAAATATAAGAAGATCATGAAAATCATGTGCGCATTATCCTAAGGACTCTTAGAAGAAATTAATTATATGGGAAGTTTACCAAGTGTAAATTCTCGCTTCAAGATGTTTCATTTATTGGATATATTTACTCTAATGATGGAATCTCTGTTGATCCTTCAAAGACCAAGGCAATCCAAGAATGTCCAGCACCGACAAGTATTACTGAGTTATGCCGTTTTATTGGTTTAGTATGTTATTATCAATATTTCATCCAGAATATTTCCTGGTTGGATCACCCACTAACCAAGCTCACACGTAAAGGGGTTAAATTTGTTTGGACAAAAGAGTGTGAAGAATTTTTTGAAGAACTGAACAGAAGATTCGTCAATGCTCCTATCTTGACTCTACCATCAGGGAATGATGGGTTTGTTATTTATAGTGATGTTTCAAATAAAGGACTAGGTTGTTTCCTTATTAAGAATGATAGAGTTATTGCCTATGCATCATGGAAACTAAAAATTCATGAACAAAAATATTTCTCTCATGATCTTGAGTTAGTAGTTGTAATCTTTGTTCTGAAAATATGGAGACACTATCTATGTGGTGAAAAATGTTAGATTTATACTGATCACAAGAGTTTGAAGTATATTTTCTCACAAAAAAACTCAACATGAGGAAAATGAGATGGCTTTAACTACTCAAGGATTATGATTTCACTATACACTACCACCTAGGGAAGGAAAATAAGGTGACAGATTCTTTTAGTAGAAAGGATCATGGAGTTTTGAACACGATGAGAGTTAAAATGGATCCTATTTTCATGGATCTAGTAAAGATGGATATGGGAATAACCATGGAAGGTAAAACATCAATACTTTTTCAAATGGTTGCCAAACCATCTTTAATAGAAAGGATAAAAAGTTTTCAGACTAATGATGAGGAATTTTAAATGAAAATTAAAGTTGTGAACGATGAGATTGATCGACTTTGTATATGAAGATGAAATTTTGAAATTTTGGAATAGACTTTGGGTTCCCAATATACCTGATCTAAAAAGGGAATTTTTAGATTATTATCATAACTTCAATTTCTCTATACACCCTAGTAGCACTAATATGTATAGAGATTTGAATGAATATTTTTGGTGGGACAACCTGAAGAGAGATATTGATGATTTTGTGTTGAGATGTATTGTTTGAAAACAAGTGAAAGCTGGAAGACAACATCCTAGAGGAGTTATGAAACCTCTTCCCACACTTGAGTGGAAATGGGATGATAGTACGATGGACTTTGGTATGGTACTACCAAAGAATCATAGAATAAGTGATGCAATATGAGTCATTGTTGATCGTCTTACTAATTCATCACCTTTTCTTGCTATAAGAGAAGATTTACCACTTGAACATTTAGCAAGAATATATATTAATTAAGTTGTAAGACTCCATGGTGTACCCCTATAGATTTTTTCTTATCACAATGCTTATTTTACATCAATATTTTGGAAAATTCTTTAGAAGGCCTTGGATACTGAACTTCTTTTGAGCACTGCCTACCACCCTCAAACCAATGAACAATCAGAATGGACTATTCAAACCTTAGAAGACATGTTTAGATCTTTCTCACATGACTTTCAAGGTATGTGGGATTAATATTTACCTATGGTAGAATTTTTCTATAACAATAGCTTCCATTCAAGTATTCAGATGGAACCATATGAATCATTATACGGAAAGAGATGTCGCACACCAAACTTGTTGGGATAATGTTGGTGAAAGAAAACTCATAGGCCTAGAACTTGTTGAAGAAACAATAGAAAATGTGAATGTTATCCAAAACCACATCAAAGCAACCCAAAGTAGCAAAAGTTCTATGCTGATAATTAGAGGAAGGATTTGGAATTTCAAGTAGGAGATCATGTTTTCTTGAAGGTATCTACATGGAAGGTTGTTATACGATTCGATAAGAAGGGTAAATTGAGTCCCAGGTACATCGGAACTTTCGAAATTCTGGAACAAATTGGAGTTGTATCTTATCATTTGGAAATGCCTCCAAATCTCTCCAAAGTTCATGATGTGTTCCAAGAATCATTGTTGAGAAAATACGTGCTTGAACTAACGCATGTACTCACCTATGAAGAAATTGAACTGTAACCTAATCTATCTTATTGTGAAGTGCCTACCAAAATTCTTGAAACCAGAGAACAAGTGATGAGAAACCAGACAACTTGTCTGGTAAAAGTTCCATGGAGAAATCATAATATGGAAGAAGCAACTTGGGAACCTGAGAAACTTATGATGAAGAACCACCCGAATCTTTTTATGCAGTAATATTCTAGAAATTTTCCGGACAAAATTATTTTAAGGAGGGGATAATGTAACACACCAAGCTTCCATGGTACGTTTCCCTTTGAATAATGCAGTAGCTTGCATTGTACGCAACATGGAGCTTTAACACACCATGACCAATGAAACTAGCCATTATGAATAGTAATACCATTTTTTTTGAAATTTTATAAATTTTAATTTTAAAAATGGACTTCATTTTTGGATTCTTAATATCGAAATTATCTTATGGTGATTTTTTGGTATTTTTCTGAGAACTTTCATTTTTTGATGAATAGTGAAAAACATTGCGTTATTGTTAAAAACTGACTTTTTATTTAAATAATTAGTTATTTTATTTTAAATTATTTTAGGTAAAAATAGATACATAATACCTATATATGTTCAATGTAATTCATTGGAGTCATTTTATAATAAGTTTAGATATATAAAATTTTATTGAACTTTTTACCGTCTTTTACCCACCTTCTAGAAGCATTTACAAATTTGCATAAAACATAATTTTACAACTTCTGTGAGTTGAATTTCAAAAATCCAAGAGACACGGTTGACATCAGTTAGTAAAATGTGATTCAATTAGATGAAGATATTTTTTTGGTGAATAGTATCTTTTGACTTTTATTTAGAACGGTTAAAAGTAAATAGCGCAACTAAGGGTAAAAATGATATTATAATTACCCTAACACATGTCCTCATTCTATTGGATAAGTGTAATTCAACCAAAAACAACCTTAGGAATAAAATATGACTTCTTTTGGTCCGATTGGATTAGATTAGGACATTTATTATTATTTTATTTAAAGAAGAGTTAAAAGTGTTAAATTAAATGTATAATAACTGAACCATTTTAATATAGGGTTATACATAAGATAATTTAGACTAAAAATATTCATTAGAAAGATAAAAATATTTCCTACATAATTATATTTTATTTATAATTTTTGGAAATTAAATAATTTAATTTATTTATGACACAATGATGATACAATAATTTACTTATTAATGAAATATTAAAATAATTGATATTATAAATATCTAAATAAATTTAAATTGAGACTTCTGATGAATTAAAAAAAATTTCATAGTTAATACGACATGTTAGGGTTGATTAAATAATTTTTTTTCGATGTAATCATTCTTTTATGATTTTCAAAAAATCCAAATACTAAATAGTGTCAAAATTGAAATAAATGAGTTTTTAAAACAAATACTATATTATTGGTGGATATAATATTCCTAAAAATATAAGGTTTAGATAAATGACTTAGATAAAGTTATATGTTAATAATTAACCACTTGGGGTTCTCTTGGATTGTTATAGTAAGTTTATTAACCATATAATATAAAAATACAAAGAGACATGGTAAATGTCAAACTATTTAACTAAGAGATAAATCTAAAAGATAAGGTTAATATGGTGACCTAAACCTGTCTAAAACCAATTTTTTGAAAGTTTTTTGACCGATACCCACCTTATCCTTAAAATAAATCATTTTGTATCCATTAGAAACCGAAAATTATGTTATTATAAAATAATATTTCAAGCTTTTCCTAAAGTGACCCTCACCTCTCTTATAAAAGAGAACTTCCCCTTCTCTCAAAATCACACCTCCAAGGCCATTTGGATCAGCCAAAACCTTCCCAAATATCTTCTCAACTATCCTCAATTTAACCTAGAAGCCTTAATTTGATCATAAAGCTAACCTAAGATTCCCTTTTGATCAAATCAAAAGGAAGAACCCGAAGAAGAGGTAAATATTTCATCACCTCTTTCAAGTTCTTTTCTTCTTCCACTTCCTCTTTCTTTGTTGTTTCCATTAGAAAATAATAACTCCAATATATTCTATATAATTTTATGTTTTTAAATTTTTTTTAAACCATATTAATTATTCTATCCATCATATTAATGACAAAGTCACCATACGTGCGTACGTACGTCTTACCATCTCCACGTCGTGGTGTAGTTTGTTATTCAAACACTTCATTATTTGGATGGGTAAATAATGAGTATAAACGATTTAAATAATAAATATAGAATGTTAATGATTATTTATATATGATATACCACCCAATTACATATGATTTCACCATCAATATAATGATATTGTCGCTCGTGCATACGTAAATATTACCGTCTCCACGAACGTGATGAGATTCATTCTCCATCGTAATCATTCAAGAATAATTTTCATTTTATGATTAAAAATAATGTTTAAGAACTTAAAATAATTCTGTGTATTAATAAAATACATCTTTTCCATAACAAACATGGCTTACGTAACCAATCATATAAAGGAAAACGAATCAGTTAACACCCGAAATGAAGATACTACTAAAATATTATTAACAAAGCAATATTAGAGGATCATATATGATATAATATTTATGTATATGATTCTTTTATAATTTAATAACATTTTTTAACTATTAAACATGAGTTTAACATACTATCGAATAAGGAAAAGTACAAGGTAAGGATTAATTTCACAATCTCTTTATTATCTGAGGTTGTTTTTACGTAAGTAACTACTGGGACCTCTTTTTCATCCACATCCATGTTTCTTAAAAACGTATTTAATTTTTTTTTACTATTTACTAGAATATGGGTTAAAGTCATTTATACCCTTTTTTTACTTTTTATAAAATGGTTTTAAATGAATATTTCCATCATTTTCCAAACAAGGTACTTTATGACCTTTTTGACAAAATTAAGGTAAGAATGTCTTTTTTTAACTTATACGGAGGGTGTGTATATTTCCACTGTTATATCAATGTCGAAGGTTTTCATACAATCTTATAAGAATATTTTCAAAATAAATGTTTTCTATTATAATTATGTGACTTTTAAATGATTTCAAAATAGAAAGAGGTATTTATTTCAAATAGTTTTCATTTCATCTATGTCAACATCCTTTGATGGATTTTAAACTTGTTTGATGTTGAATTATTATGATACAAATATTCTATATTTTATTGAAGTATTTTTGATATGTTTGAATATGAATGTGTTATTTTTATACCATTCATGGTTTATGGATAACGTATTGACATTTCATATGCTAGTTTTAATACGAATGTTTATGTTATGTTTAATCTTTTTATATGAAGAATGCATTGGAATTAGTAAGTGATGGGTGGCGCCTGCTATAGCTCCTTGATGCATCAGTAGGTCTCATGAGACAAACTAGTATCTTGAAATAAGGCCTTGAAAAATTTTATTTTTAGTCTTGTCAAAAGTCCTTGACTATGTGGTTATGAAGTCTGGCATTATGCATTCCATTATTATGAAAGTGGTTGTTGACATTCCATGTGATTATTCGACTAGTAGAATATCCATGTGAATAAGTAAATGGGATTATTTGATTTTGTATTTTCCATATTATGATGAAGTTTAAGTTTAAAAGTCTTTTTTTAGTCTTATACATTGCCTTAAATATTTATGTTTATTTATGAATGTTTTGTCTATATTGTTATCCTTACTGAGCATCTGAGCGCACCCCTTTTAATGTTTTATTTTTTCCAAGATGTGAAGAATTATTTTATGGTTGACCTGCAGGGATAGTCTAAGTATATAAGTGTGTTCAAAATGGGAAAAATTTTGTTGATTTTTTTATTTCATGATGTAATATAAAACTTATTAATGTATCTAGTACTTCCAAGGCTACTAAACTGATCGATATTTTGGGATTTGATCCCTTTTGATCATGCCAATGTTATGTAATAATGAACCGACTTTGGGTAACTGGGGTTAGGGTATTACATGATCATTACATGGTGGATGAAAAAGAGGCCTTGATTAACACCTATTTTATCACTCTCAAGGGATATTATTTTGTAAAGTCACAAGCTCTTTATAAACCCTAATGAATGGAGGAAAAATGATTATAAAATTTTATGTTAATAAATATACCAAGTATATTTTAGATCAAAACCCTATAAATTCATTGGTTAATGAATTAAATTAATTTATGTGTTATCCATTTATGTTCATAGTTTTTTATATGTTTAAATGTTTTCAAATTTTTATCTATAAATTTCCTTTATTTTAGTAAATGGATGAAAATAAGAGGAACCAAGTCTACAACCAATGCAAGGGGAAATGTGATTATTTCCAAAATAGGATGCCCAACCAAATTAGAGTAGGAGTTGAGAAATTTAAGACAATAATTACTCAATTAGTTCATGTTTAACAAAATTAATTATGATGAACACACACATCCCCCATAATAAAGAGAAATGTTTAATTAAGACCTATATACGATAAAGGCCTCCAAATTTCAGTGGATATTTTAATACAATAATTATATAACAATGGATCAACCCCATTAAAACGATCTCCCCTTTAATTGAATTATATGTGTAAGAAAATGTTTTTTAGTTGTTTATCACATAGATAAATAATTTGATCAATAGTGGTTGTTGATAAATAATACATAGATTAAGGTAGATATCAAAGTGATTAAGTGGAAAGAAATTGTGAAAATATTTTTTGATAAATATTTTCCTCACACTCCCTAAATTAAAATAGGGAGGGAGTTCCTCAGGAAAAATTAAAAGGATGATTAATAGATCATGTCATATAAGGATAGCTTCACAAGATTTTGTAGATATTACTTTATCTTTTTTATTGATCCAAAAAGTATATATGACCACTTTTATAGTGGCATAATGTTGAATCTACAAAAAGATTTGGTTATTTGAGACTTTTGTATCTATGAATAAATTATAAAATGTTACCTAAAAGTCAAAAATAAAGATCAAATAATCCTATGGGTGTTATGGGTTTATACTTTGGAATTGAATAATAGAGTTTAATTCTGAATGAGCGATGAAAAAATATCACGATGGTAGGAAAGTAAAACATCACACTTGTAAAAAGTGTAGGAAGAAGCATCTTGGAAATTTATTGAAGTGTATAATGAAATTATTTAGGTGTTGTAAATAGGGGAACTTATCTAGTAGATATCGATGAGGTAAACCCACCAATGTGATGGAAGAAAGGAAAGTTCCAGTCAACCCTCTGTAATGACATGAGATTTTAGATCTTATAAAGAATAATGCAATGTTCAATAACTATTATTTTACAAAAAACCTAACATAAATATGCCACAAAATGTTATAATAACATCATAAACTCACCTAATATGGTAATCAATAAAAATAATAACTTTTAGAAGGTAAATAATTACTATGAGTAAATATTGAAATGGTTATTTTTAATAAAACATGGTTTATTTATATTATATATTTTATTTTAAAAATATAAATTTAAAAATTTTAGTTTAAATTTAAAAAATTAAAATTAATCTTTTAATTCCTCCCAAAAAATTTATCTTAGGACGTATTTTTTTCGAAAATAATATATTTTTATGTTACTGGTAAAAAACCAATTTTCCTAATACTATCACTTTTATATGCCTTATAATTTTTTGAAATATTTTTAAAATATAAAATATCTTTTTTTAAAGTAAAATAAAATAATTAAAATTACTTTTTCAATTTATAAAACCCATGAATATAATTTTATAAAATTAAGTAATATTTTATGAAATCTATTTTTTATTTGTTTCACTAATTTAATTTTTTCATGAGGAGATTAGGTTTTTCATTTATATTAGTATCACATAAATATCCTTTAAAAAATTATAATCTTATTATATCATTAGAATCAATAACATTTATAATTCTATCCAATACATAAAACTTCATGCTAAAAAATACACTTTTCTAAAAAAATGGATTTTATGTGTTATATATGATAACATTAATATTAATTTCCATAAAAGAGAAATTTAATTTGATAAAATGGTTATGATATTTGATATAATAATTTTTATATTATTTAATATGTATAATTTCATTTTTATAATAAAATTTAGATTCTTTGCATTACTACTAATTACCATGATAATGTTGAGACAATTATTTTAAAATTATTATTTTATTAATATTATGGATGATATATCAAATAAATAAAATTTTATTTTCTTAAATAATTATTCTAATATGATGTATAAACACATAAATTAATATTTCAACACTCATTTAATATTTAACCAATAATAAATAATATTAAGAATCTATAATAGTCAAAGTGTCATTTGTCTACTAAAATAGTTTCTCTACACATTATTTTTTTAATTAAAAAGTTAATTTATAGTATTTATAAATTTAATTTCATTGAATATTGGATAAATATATTTCTATCAGATCAAAATTTGGTTATATGTATAAGTCCCCAACCTTAAACATTACATAATCTTGAGTAAAGTCAAGAATTCACATTTAGGATCTTTTCAGTTTTAGAGTTTCAGAGAATTAGGCCATAATTATTACATAATAGACCTAAACATTACATTTGGAAAATTACACTCAGTATCCACTTTTTCAACCAAAGAAAACCCTTTAAAGAAACCATGATATTTTTTCTTGATAAAAATACTCTTGACTTCTTCATTTCTATTACCCATCCTTATAATTTGTGGAAAACATTTCAAAAACTTTGGATGGGAAAAAAAATCTTATAAGGAAATATAAAATAAGGAATAAAACCATTAGCCCATGAATATTTAAAACCTTGGTTTTTTTTCACAAAATCATACTTTTCACCCATAAAACCTAAACTACTTATCTAACATAATGTAATCCTAATATTCCTACAAAACTTCATAGAAATCATAAAACATAAAGGTAACTTGTGGAAACAATATCATACTTACATTGTAGATTTCACATCTGTATAGGGAGTAACCTTCATGGTTATGTTTGGAATACCCATCATAGTATATTCCCTAAATCTCTTTGGGGAAACCTTATCATTTACCTCAGACACGTTACCCAATGCATTGGAGAGCTATCACGGGCTCACCCACCCTATGTTTATCACAGAAACACCCGTATACATAATCAATGCCCAAGAACTATAACATAATCATAAAAAATAAAAACATCTTAAAGTAAATATAACATTTACATATTTTCATTCATAAGATATCATTTTAGTATATTGACATAATCAATCCAATTTAAAAAAAACACATTTAAAACATTTAAAAAGAATATTTTTGAATCAAAGTGTCCCATAAAACTTTGAAACTTTTGAAAGGTATTAACAATTTAAAACATTCATGTCCTTATAAATAAATCCTCAAACCCATTTTTAAAACATGTAAATTAATTAGAATGAATTTGAAGAATAAATCATTAAAACATTTAAAATGATGTTTTAGTTAAAGTGTCCATTACCACTTGAGAAATACATTAATAAAAAATAATTAAAGAATAACATTAAAAAAAACTTATAATATAATGAGAATAAGGATATTTATGATTTAATATATCAAAGGGAAGTATATACACCATATAAAGTTAATTGGTTCATAACAACAAATTAGTATTAATGAAACGTAAATTGAGACGAAATCCCTTAAAAAGATAATATCATAAGATTAAGGATAAGTAAATGACATAATAATGTGTGAAAAATATAATTACACCCAATATAAGTGGAAATTAATTGTAAAACAATTAGTTTTCATTCACACATTTTCATTGAAAAACAAAACCAATGACATGGATATTTAACTCAATTAATAGAGATTAAGTTAAGATTTCCCTTACAAAGTTCGTATAAATGACATAAGAATTTATCAATGGGGTGATTATGTGTAGAAACAGTATATACACACAAAATTAAGTGTAAATTACAAAATAAGTAAATAAATAGCAATTCCACACATAATCTTGGCATAATAAAATCAATGCAGTATGCGTAAAACCCAAAGAGTGGAAATTGAGTATAGAAATCCCCTTACGAAGATCATTTTGTTAATATAATAGATCGATTTTGTGTATTCACTATAAATACATATAAATAATTTATACATACAATATATTATATCAAATGTTATTTCTCACATAATAATATCCTCACATAATCAATAAGTAGAAGATTAACCCAAAGAATGGAAATTGGGTTAATAAGTTCCCTTACCTCGAGTATGACATGTCTCCTTTATTCCTTATATTAATGAATAATAAAAATAGGGTAATTTATACTTTATTAAGAAAAATTTTCAAGTTTATTATTCATTTTATATTACTTATTACCATGTTATATCAATTAGTTACTTATTTGAGTTCATATCAAATGTTTCATCGATGTTCGGTACATGAGTCAAAAATGAAGTTGTTATGATTAAAAATTGTCCATGTGTTCAAAAGTCTATTATATAAAGAATATTATTCATGATTTAAATAAAATATATATCCATTATATATGTATTTATAATAATCCATAATATTTAGATATAATAAACAAAATGCACTATTCATGGATATTGTAGGTCGTACGCACGCATGAACACTACATTCATTTCTTTGTCATATTAAAGAAATGACAAATAAATGATAAATAGTTATATTATAATTACATTAAAATAAATATGATATATTTGTTACATAAGTTCATTAACACTATACTTTATTTGTTTCATGTATGGCATGAACAAGTCATATCACTTTGAGGGGGTGATAGTCCACACTTCTCAAATGAAATTATCATATTTATACATTATGGAGAGCATAAAGGTATGTTTTTAAAAAAATTACAGAAGCATAGAGAAAATATATATATAATATATTTCATATATAAATACATTACCATCATATTTTCCACCATTAGAGGTCATAGGAGGAAATTAAACAATCATCATTTCGTGAGACAATAGTTCATCATACAGAGAAACAATATGTTCTATATCCATTAGATGAAGGTGTGTGTAATTTTAGGTAAAACAATTATCATAAAAACATCATAGTATATTTAGGATATTTATTTTCTTATAAAATAATGTAAAAATATAGGTTAGGGTGTTGTATAAATAAAATAAAGGAAAGGATCTTGAGAGAAGACGTTACGTCTAAATTGGGTAACTCCTTTTGTTATGAGCCAAAAGGCTTTATTAAATATAATTATTCCAAAGGAAAGGATTAAAAGTGGATGTAAGGGTTGTTGGAAGATTATTTTAAGTGAATATGGGATATCCAAGGGGCTTGAGAGGCGTGAGTAAGTGGGTAGAGGTGGTGGCCTTTTATACGAGGGAGGATGGGCACTTTAGGAAAGTCTTGAAATATTATTTTATTATAAATTTATTTTGGAATTATAATAGTTAAAAAGTGGTATATTTAGAGGATATTATGATTATGGGTCAAAATAATCTCAACCAATAGGTTTTATACATGTTTATTTAACAAAATAAACCTTATAGTTTAGCTTTAACCCTTAATTAAAAACATTAACTTTTACCTTGTCTTCTTGTATTTTCATAATATATGATTACTATAGTTACTATAAAATACCCAGAGAACCACAGGTGGATCATTAAAGATGTTATTAACATTATATAAGTTATTTATATGAATATTTAATTTTTAGTACTATTATATCATTTAATAAAATAACATTTCTTTTAAAAAATCATTTATGTCAATTTTGACACTATCTAGAAATTGTTTTTTTAAGTCATAAAAACTTGATTAATTCCAAAAAACTACATTAAATAAAATATAACATGTCATAATATTCCATGAAATTAGTGTATGGCAGAAAAATGTTCAAATTAAATTTATTTTAATATTTATAATATCATTTATTTGAATATTTCATTAATAAGGTAATCACTACATCATCATTGTGTTATAAATAAATAAAATTATTTAATGTAT
Organism: Viscum album; assembly: GCA_963277665.1. Taxonomy (NCBI): domain Eukaryota; kingdom Viridiplantae; phylum Streptophyta; class Magnoliopsida; order Santalales; family Viscaceae; genus Viscum; species Viscum album. The sequence continues at coordinate 1,878,801,126 of OY728156.1, read as the reverse complement.
AAAAATTATAAACAAAATACCATAATGTAGGAATTTTTTTATTTTTATAATCACTATTTATAGTCAAATATATCAGTTATATTACCCCATCTTAAAATTGTTTTAGTAAAATATACATGTTTATGTTATATTTCTGTTTACTTTAAATTAATTAATATAACATGTCATTATCACATCCAATTGGCTCCATGGGGTCCTAAAATCGACCAAAGGATTCACATGGCCATACATACCTCATTAAATAGGATTATGACACATGTTAGGGTAATTTTATATTATTATAATATTATTTTTACCCTTATTTACCTTATTTACCCTTTAACTATGATAAATAAAAATAATTACTCAAGTTAATATTCATAATATCCTAAAATTAAAGGTACCTATTTACACAATTTTTAACTTATAATTAAAAATATGGAATCTATTTTTCAAAATTCAAAAAAGATAAATTATAGTAATTAATTTAAAATTAATTATAGTTGTCAAAACCAGAAAGCAGGTTTTTAAGAAGTAAAAACAATCGAAAGATTGACATGTGTTCGTGTCTAATTTAAATGTGAAATTACATCCAATGAACAACATTGAATTACATGATAAAAACTTAATCTGATTACAATTTAAAACCAATTAAAAGGAAAATATAACTATATAAAAAAATTAGATGAAAATACTATTTTGAATTAAAATCCATTATTTTTCACTATTCATTAAAAAATGAATTCTATTATAAAATACCAAAATTAAACCAAATAAAATTTTGATTTATTACTTCTAAATAAGAAGTTTATTTTTTCAAATATAATATATAAAAGTGACAACAACTCGATTTGAAACGGGTTCTCCATCAGAAGTGGTAAAACTGTATTTTTTTGAAAAAAATTATTTTATCTAAAAAATTGAATTTGTTCTTATATAATATCTAGAAAACATATATTATGAATTTAAAATATTAAATTGAATATATAAAATATGTTTTTTATTAAACAAAAATCTATATAGAGTGATATGATTTTATAAAAACAATTATTCTCTTTTAAATAGGTTTTTATAAACACACATCCTTTATATTCAATTGGTTTTTATTCCCATTTCTAATAAATTTGGTAACCAATGAATAATTATTTAAAAATATGTAAAAAATATTTTAATAATTTAGTTGATATTATTTATTCCCACCATTCCAAAATCTAGGTTATAATGATAACATTTAAATAATAATATATAGTTGTTTGTTTAAGTTCGATGTAGCGTATCATGTAAGATATTGAACATAGTGTTTTTTCTTAAAACATGGGATGTTACATCCTAAACCCTTTAATAAATTGTGTCCTGGAAATTTAAATTTTGGGTCTATAACATGGGAATGACTTTTCAAAATACCTTTATTGAAAACCCATATTATAAAAAAGGTTAATAAAACTTCCACTTTAAAAGATAGAAAGTGAAGTACAAAGGTCACCTGAGATAACACATAATAAGGTTCCCTATAGGAAAACATGAATATTGAAGAAAAAATAAGTGTCAAGTTCTGATGGAGAGTGATAGAAAACATGATCAGGGTAAATTTGACAATAAGGAAACCACAAACTTGTGATGGGTTAAACAATATTTTATTTCCTAGTAGGAAAATGTAAACGGAAAACATTTTTGATTTAATATACACTTCATAAAGTTGAGGAATTATTTTACTAATTAGAATATTAACACAAGGAAATATAATTACTTTACTTGTAGAGTTTAATCCATTAATATAATTCCACCAAAAACTCATCTTTTTCCCAAATTTATGAGTATTTAAGATGACTTGGTCACTCTTGAAGAAGTAGAATCAACTTTAGAGAATCACATAATCCAAAAAAGATAAACCATATATTTTCTTTGTCTTTAGAAATTAACCAAAACCAAAATGGTTAGTACAAGATCATATAATCTCCCGAAAATAACAATCCTTTATAAGGATAAGGACTACTTTTAATCTCTACAATTAAATAGTAATACCCAAGTTCTACACAGACCATTCTTCAAACAAATTTCCTTAAAATTTTTCAAAATAATCCAAAATAATATTGAAACCCAAAATTAATATTGATTTGATCACATAGTCTTCCACAATAAATCTTAACATTTTTCAACAAATAATATCGACTACTTTTAAAATCAGATACCAAAAAGTAGTTAACATAATCATATATTCATCATGATAGGTTAATAATTTCCATAAATAGCGCAAATCACTATATGTCCACAATAAAAACCTAGATTCTTCCAAAATAAAATTCAACCATTACTCCTCAAATGAAATCCCATAGTATTCTATTTTCATTAGGCATATAGTGTTCCCAAAAGAGAGAAAATATTCTAAAATAACATTTATCACTTAATCATAAAATAATTTACTATACTAAGGATATCAATTTGATAAAATATAAGTTCCCAAAATCAACTTATTTTTAATACATAAAATTATTTAGCTAAAAATAATAAGTTATCGTAACTAGGGACTTCATGTAGGCTAGTGTTAGGTGATGCACCCTTGTCACCCTTCAGTTGTGGGTTCGATTCCTGATAGCTTTCTGGGAACGATGGGTTTTCACCCATACATTGGGTTGTCCTTTTTCTAAAATTATATAATTATTATAAAATTTAAAAAATGAAATAAAATCCTCAAAAATAACCATAACATGTTTTAGCATAAAAGTTTATTCTTTACCTTTCATTTTTCATCCCCAAAGTACTAACCCATAAACACCTCAAAAATAAATGTCTCTAAAAGTTTTGTTAATTACCTTGAAATTTTATAAAATAATCCTCCAAAGGGGTTTATAATACATTGAACTTATGATCAAACTTAAAATTATAAACCTGTGATGATATCCATAAATCTCAATAGAACATCCTAATCTCCAAATTTTTCTAAACCATCCTTTGATACCAACTATAAGGCCCCAACCATAAACATTACATAATCTTGAGTTTATTCAAGAATTCACATTGATGATATTTTTAGGTTTAGAGTTTTAGATAATTAGGACATAACTATTACATAATAAACCTGAACATTGCATTCAGACAGTTACTCTAAGTATCCACTTTTTCCACCAATGGAAAACCTTTAAATAAATAATTATTTCTTTTTCTTGATAAAAATCTTCTTGACTTGTTACTTTCTCTTACCCATCCTTATACCCTGGTTAAAACATTTCAAAAACATGGTATGAGCATAAAAATCTTAGTAAGGAAATATAAAACAATGAATAAAACTGTTCATCCATGAATATTTAAAACCCATGATAACATTTTCACAATATCAAAATTTTCACCCATTAAACATAAACTATTTAGCTTACATCATGTAATCCTAATATTCCTACAAAACCTCACCGAAATCATAAAACATAAAGGTAAATTATGGAATTCATATAATACTTACATGGAATATTTCATAACTAAATAGTGAGTAACCTTCATGGTTATGTTTGGAATACCCATTATAGTATATTACCTAAATCTCTCAAGAGAAACCATATCGTTTACCTCTATCATGTTACCTAATGCATTGAAGAGCTGTCACGGGCTCACCCACCCTCTGTTAATCCGAAAACCACCCATATACAAAATCAATGGCCGAGAAACATAACATAATCAAAAAACATAAAACCATATTAAAGGAAAAATAAAATTTCTATATTTTCATTAACAAGATATCATTTTAGTATATTGACATAATCAATCCAATTTTAAAAAAACACATTTAAAAAATTTAAAAAGAATATTTTTGAATAAATGTATCCCATACAATATTGAATCATTTGAAATGAATTAAACTTTTAAAACATCCATGTCCATATAAATAAATCCTGAAAACCATTTTTAAACAAGTACATTAATGAGAATTATTTTTACGAATAAATCTTTAAAATATTTTAAACTATGTTTTAGTTAAATAGTCCCTTACCACTTGAGAAATACTTGAATAAAAAAATAATTAAAAAAACATTAAAAAAACATATAATATAAAGATAATAAGGAGATTAAAGATCTAATATTTCAAAGGGTAGTATATACACCATATAAAAGTGAATTGGTTCATAACAAAAAATAAGGATCAATGGAATGTAAATTGAGAAGAAATCCCTTACAAACATCGTATCATTAGATTAAGGATAAATCAATGAAATAATTATGTGTAAAAAATATAAATACACCAAATATAAGTGGATATTATTTTTCAACAAATCAGAGTACATTCACATATATTCATGGAAAAACAAGACCAATGATATTGATATTTAACTCAATGAATGGAGATTGAGTTAATATTTCCTTTTCAAAGTTCATGTAAATGTCGTAAGAATTTATCAATGGTGTGATTATGTGTATAAATAGTATATAATCACAAATTTAAGTAAAAATTAAAACCTAAATAAATAAACAGTGATTCTATACATAATCCTGGCATTATATAATCAAGGCAGTATGCGTAAAACCCAATGAGTGGAAATTGAGTTTAGAAATTCCATTACAAAGATCATTTTGTTAATAAAACAGAACAATTATGTGTATTCACTATAAATAAACATAAATAAAGTATAAATACAAGATATAATATCAAAATTTAATTCTCACATACTCATATAATAATATAATCAAGAAGTAGAATATTAACCCAAAGAATGGAAATTGTGTTAAGAAGTTCCCTTACCTCAAGTCCGACTTGTCTCTTTCGTTATTTATATTCCTAAATAATAAATTTATGTTAATTAATAGTTTCATAAAAAACCTTTTAAAGTTTAATATTCATTTTATATTACTTTTTACCATGTTATAGCAATTAGTTAATTTTTTGAGTTCATATCGGACATTTTGTCGATGTTCAGTACATAAGTCAAAAATGAACTTGTTATGTTTACAAATTGTCCATGCGGTAAAATTTCCAATATCTAAATAATAGAATTCATGATTTAAATATCATATATATTCTTTATATATTTATTTATAACAAATACATAATATTTGGAGATAAAAAATGAAATACACCGTTCATGGAGACTATAGGTCGTACGTACGCATGAACGCTACTTTCATTTATGTGTCACATTAAAAGATTGAAAACTAAATGATAAATAGTTATATTATAATTAAAATATAATACATATTTTATATTTGTTACATAATTTAATTAACACTACCCTTTATAAGTTCCATGTATGGAATGAATGAGTCATATCACTTTGAGTGGGTAGTAGTCCACAGTTCCTCAATTGAAATTATCATATTTACACATTATGGAGAACATAAAGGTATGTTTTAAGAATAAATTAAATAAGAATATAGGAAATATAAATATAATATATATTTAATATTTAAAGATAGTTCAATCATAATTGACACCATGAGATGTGGTAGGAGAAAATTGAACAATCATTGTTTCGTGAGGCAGTAGTTCACTGTACACAGAAACAATATGTTTTATATCCATTATATGGAAGTGTGTGTAAATTTAGATAAAACATTAGCATAAAATAATCATAGTATTTTTATTATACTTTTTTTATAAAATAATTGAAAAAATATAGGTTAGGGGGTTGGAGAAAGAAAATAAATAAAAGGAGCTTAAGAGAAGACATTACCGCTAAATCGGGTAACTCCTTTTTATTTGATACCAAAGGCATTATTTAATTTACTTAATCCAAAGTTAAGTATTCAAGGAGGAAGGGAGTGAAATTTAGAGATTATTTGAGTTGAATATTGGAGATTTAATGGGCTTTATAGGTGTGAGTAAGTTAGTAAATGTGGTGGCCTTTTATAAGAGGGAGGAGGGGCACTTTAGGAAAGTCTTAAAATATTATTTTATTATTTAATTGATTTTAGAATTATAATAGTTAAAAGTGATATATTTCTAGGATAAGATGAGTATAGGTTGAAATAATCTCAACCAATAGGTTTTAGACAAGTTTAGGTCACAAAATTTACCTTATCTTTTAGCTTTAACCCTTAGTTAAAAACATTAACTCTTACCATGTCTTCTTGTATTTTCAAAATATATGGTTACTATAGTTAATATAAAATTCCAATAGAAAAAAAAGTGGATAATTAATGAAATTTTTAACATTATATATGTCATTTGGACTTATCTTGGATTTTTCAGAGGATTATATCATTTTATAAAAAAGTATTTTTTTTAAAAACTCATTTATGTCAATGTTGACACTATTTAGAAATTGATTTTTGTTAAAGTCATAAGAACTTGATTAATTAGAAAAAACTACATTAAATAAAATATTACATGTCATAATAATCCATAAAATTAGATTATGACATCAAAATTTTCAAATTAAATTTATTTTCATATTTATAATATCATTTACTTGAATATTCCATTAATAAGGTAATCATTACATCATCATTGTGTCATAAATAAATTTTCTTATTTAATGACTAAAAATTATAAATAAAATACCAAAATATAGGAAATATTTTTATATTTATAATTAATATTTATAGTAAAATATATCAGTTATATAACCCCACATTAAAATTTTTTTAGTAAGAGATACATGTTTATGTTATATTTCTCTTTACTTTATATTAATTATTATAACACGTCATTTACACATCCAAATGGCTATATGGGGTACTAAAATAAAAAAATTAATACCCATGGTCATAAATATCACATTAAATATGATTAGGAAACATTTTAGGGTAGTTTTATATTATTATAATATTATTTTTACCCTTATTTACCTGATTTACCCTTTAACCATGGTAAATAAAAATAATTACTGAGGTTACTATTCATAATGTCCACAAATAAAAGGTACCTATTTAAAAAAAATTACCTTATGATTAAAAATTTGGAATCCATTTTTAGTAATTCAAAATATATAAATCTTATTAATTTATTTAAAATTAATTCCCGTTGTTAAAACTAGAAAACAGGTTTTCAAGAAGTAAAAACTATATAAATATTGACATGGGTTTATCTCTAATTTAAAAGTGAAATTACTTCCAATTACCAAAATTGTATTAAATGATAATAAATTAATCCAATTAAAATTCAAAACCAAATAAAAGGATAATCTAACTATATAAAAAAATTTGACGAAAAGGTAGTTTTGAATTAAAATCCAGTATTTTTCACTATTCCTTAAAAAATGAATTTTATCAGAAAAATACCAAAATTAAAAAAAAGTAAATTAAAATTTCCTAATTCTAATGAAGAAGTTTATTTTTTCAAATAGAATATATAAAAGTGGAAAAAACTTGATTTAAAAAGGGTTCTCTATCAAAAGGTGGTAAAACTATATTTTTTTTGAAAAATACATCTTTTATTCGAAAAAATTGAATTTGTTCTTATATAATATATAGAAAACATATAAGATGAATTTAAAACATTAAATAAATTATATAAAATAATTTTTTAATTAAATAAAAATCCATAAAGGGCGATATAATTTTATAAACACAATTATTCTATTTTAAATGAGTTTTCATAAAAACACATCCTTTATATTCAATTGGTTTTTATTTACATTTATAATAATTTTGGTAACTAATGAATCAATATTTAACATGTTTAAACAATATTTTGATAATTCAGTTTTTACTATTCATTCCCTCTATTCCAACGACTAGGTTATAAAAGTAACATTTAAATAATAATATTTTTTTGTTTGTTTAAGCTCAATGTAATATATCATGTACACTATTTAACATAGTGTTTCTTTCTGAAAACAAAATATGTTACAATATGTGTTATGTTATATTTTTATAAAAATATAAAATCACTTATTTAAAACTAGTTACCAAGTTTAAAACTAAAGAGTAAAATATAAACACTTAATGGTAAAAAAACAAATAACAATTTTAAAAAATGCGCGGAATTTTTTTTGGAACATTATAGTACCAAATTAATCCAAAATAAATTATTTATAAACATTTGATCCATTGAAAATAGAATATTGTCATTGAATTATCAAAATATAACGGGTGTTTTCAAAAGTTCTATTTCCTCTATTATAAAATGGGATAAATTAAACCCATCCAAACACACACATATAATTCTAATTCCTCATTAAAAATATTAAATTTTATTATCACTATAATACTGTCCAAAAAAATAGTCCCTTGGTCACACATAGATTTGCTAAGACCTTCAATTTCAAGAAAACTTTCCAGGAAAGATCAACTCTACAATATATGTATTATCTCCATCTTATGTTTTTTTATTATTAACATTACACTCACAAATATATTATCACCATAATATTATGATAAAATAATTATAATTAGTATACTTATATGTTTTTATATAAAGGGTAAAAACCTTATATTTTATTTCCATCAAGTTATAAAAAAAAGTAATGCCAATCAGGCATGTGCGCGGACTACTGCCACCATGAAGAACCATTTTTTCATTTTTCTTCTAGTTTTAAATTATTTATAAAAAAATCATAAAATATGGTTCAAAAAAATAATATAATTATGATTATTTTATAATGATATTTTGTCAAAAAAACCACATCCTTAACCATACTACCCAATCGAGTTAAGGTGTGTTTAATTTTGGGATAGTTTAACCACCTACATAAATGATGATATAAAAATATATTATAAATGAATATGAGAACATGAAAACTAATGTTATTATAATATAATAAGTAAATCAGGATTGGTATATAGTTTTATAAATATTATATAAAGTATTTAACTTATTATTAAATTATTATTTTTTTCATTCACAAAAAATCATCTAAATAAGCCAACACCGATTCTATTTCCACGTGGCATAAACAATTATGGAATGATATAAGATATATATATATATATAGTTATATATTAATGATTAACTTTATGTCAAAGTATGGGTAATTTCATCAATATTTTTAATCATGCGCAATGTAGAAACAATTATTAACACCCAATGGCCATAATACACTATAAATAATTAATGTACTCATGATAAAAATTAATGATTATAAATGGGTAATATTTATGATTAATTTTATGATAAAGGATATTAATTTATTATTTATTTTATTTTAGAGGAGGTTAGAGTTTGATCAACTAATCATGGAAATAATATAATGATTTTTTTATCAATTTCCCTTAATTAAGACATGTTTTTTATACAACAATTCATATTTAAGTGATGTGTATACTGAGTAATTGCTATAAAATAAAAAAATTATATTTTATTCACGGTATTTGAATTATAATTCAATTATTTTATTGAATTTTTAACCAGGTTATAAGGGTTTATTTATCGGAAATTTTATTCCCTTGATACATGATTAAGTTGCACACCATGTTTCCTTTTTAATGGAGTAAATACTACCATATTTTATTTCTTGTATCATTATCCTCTTATATTTAAGGATATTAAATGTTATATTTAATGTTATGACTCCAATGGAGTTTTGATTCAAATGTTAAAAATGGTTATAAGGGGTTTTTACGACTTAAGTATTTTCTTTAGGACATAATCACTCTTTTTTAGTCTATAATCTTTAAAAATTAAGCTAGTATAACCTATGAGGATGTTATGATTTGTTTCTAACTTCTTTTATGGGGAAATAATTATCCAAAACAAATTATTATTCTTTTATCATTCTATTGTTTTTTTAAAATGCATTTAATAATAATTCCAAATTATTTTAATAGATTTTTCTTCCATATACATGTTTTTACTTCCCTAAAATGTTCACATTTTCTGAATGTAAGCTCAAAATTTTCTATCTAAAATTATCCTTTTATTACCCTTTATTAATTTTAAATAATGGTTTCACCATATTTTTAATGATGTGGGTTCTCAATAAGGTCATTTCGAATTGTTCAAAACTTTTTCCCATTATTTGAAAATAAAATGTTCCACCATCCAATTCAAATTTTATTTTTATAACCTTTATTTATTTTTCAAGGTTAAAGTTTTAAATATTATTTTTAGAAGAATAATTTTCAAATTATTTTAACTTTCAATTTTTGAAAAATTATTGTATTTTTTAAGTTTTAATTATTAAATATTATTTTCAAAAGTAATAGTTTTCAATATATTTTCACTTACATATTTGAAAACAATATATCATTTTACTGTTTCTGTTATTAAATATTATATTAAAAATTAATTTTTTTAAAATTATTTTTACTCACCCTTTTGAAGACTTTATGTTTTGTATAATACTTAATTACTAAAAGGTTATTTTAAAAGTAAAAGTTTTCAAAGTATTTTTACATATCGTTTTTGATAACATTTATGACTTTTTAGGAAATTTTTTTTAGGAAATATTTATAATTTGGATTTAAAAAGATTTATCTTTCCATCCAAAAAAATGTTTTGAACATAATTTTTACTCCCTAATTTATTATAATGCTTAATTTTTTTTGTGAAATATTTAGTATCTTTACTTATATTTTTCCACCAAGGATTATCTTTCATGAGGTGTTTTTTATCATCCTTTATATGTTATTATGATATGATTTCTTTGGTAAAATGATATTTTTTATATTATATTATTTCTTTAGTTCATGCTATGTGGGTTTTTTGATAGTTTTAAAAAATCCATTATTTTTCCATGTGTTCTTTATAAGATGCTGAATTCTTGATTTTCAAGTGGCAAAAAAATGAATATTTTATGAGATTGGTGGGACTTATATATCCCTTCAGTGTGTTGTGTAATGTATTATATCTTGTAAGATATAAATGTTATGTAAACTGGTTAGCGAGTAGCTAGGTTCATAAAGGATTAGTGTTATGGTGTTAAGTTGTACTAACAATTTTACATGTGAACAGTTTAGTGAGTATCTAGGTTTACAATTGGTGTGTGTGATGGAATTAATATCTTCTCAAAATTTTAAGTCTAAATAGGTTACCGAGCTATGAGGTTTGAAAAGGGTGAGTGTGATGACATTAATTTCTACTCATAATTTTATTCTCAAACATGTTAGTGAGTAGATTGGTTTATAAAGGGTGAGTGTGATGACATTAATCTCTACTCACAATTTCACATGTTTATAGGTTAGTGAGTAGTTGTGTTTACAAAGGGTGAGAATGATGATATTAATATATAATCAAAATTTTACATTTGAAATAGGTTATGGAGTTTCTTGGTCCATAAATAGTGAGTTTTATGGCATTAATATTAACTCACAATTTCATGCGTGAATAGGTTAGTGGGTTTCTAGGTTCACAAAGGGTGAGTGTGTTGGTGTTAAGATATACTCACAATTTTACATGCGAATATGTTTGAGGGTATCCATGTTCACAATGATAAAAAATAAAATTGTTATGATTTTTCCACATTTTGATGTTGTTTATAATGTTATTCCTATATTTAATGATTATGATGTATTTTTAAAGTATGACACACTTTTATGTAATGATCTTATGTTTTTGGTTATTGATATTTATTTATTTTTCCAAGTAAAAACTTTTACACACCCTTGACATTATATTTATGATCTTATGTCACTATAACATGTTTTTTGATTATCATATATGGTATTATGTATCTTATTATGATATTTAAGTCTTTGTCATGCTATACTTTATGTTTATTATTTAACACTTTATGATATATTTTTACCTCATGAATAATGTGATCTCACCCCATTCTTATATTTTCATTCCACGTGTTAGAAATATTATTATATTATATGATATATATAGTAAGGGGTCTATAAGAGCATGATTATAGAGAAATTTTCACAATTGTATTAAATTAAGAAGTTTTTGTAGCTAATATCTAATATATTAAACCGTTTAGTGTTCAGGTTGTGATACTATTTTTTAAATGTATTATTTAAGTCATTAGGATAATGCATTATTTATTTCATGTTTAGATTGGGTCTCTTTAGTTGGTATTTGAGTAGGGTTTATTTTTTTATGGAATATTTGTTTAGTTAACTTTGGTGTTAGGGTTATAAAACCTTTTTGAAATCCCTAGAGATGACTCTAAGAATTGGATGATATCATAAAATATTAGTAAAGACTTTAGTTGATGGTTTTCCCTAAAAGTAAATCTCTATTTGGATAATAAAATTTTATATAGGCTCTAAAATAGATGTACATAGGGGGAATAACCCTGGAATGAGTAGATTGAGTATTAAATTGTTTATCACCTAATGCATGATAAAGGGGCCTAAATGAACACCTGGTTTGACACTCCTAGGGGATTTTCATTGGTTGATCATATTCTCTTTAGGAACCACTATGAAGAATTGATTTCCTAGTTACTTTGAAGGTATAGGTTATTAATTATGAGAAAACACAACCTAAAGTTGACCCAATAGTGATATAGGTTGAATTAAAATCATCATACCCTAAAGTTTTGGTATCTTAGATATTGAAAATATTGAATTTTCAAAATTTATATATTGGTTTAATTTGATTATCTTTATATAATTTTTATCTCTCATGATTAACTATTTTTGTTTTATTTGATGTTTGGAAATAAGAGGAAGTAAATTTATTTATGTTTAGATGGTAGGTTGTTTATAAAATGTATTAATTTTGTGATCTAATAAAATTAAAAAAAAATCAAGATAAAAGGGAGGAAATATCACATGAATTTACTATCCATCCTATATGATTTGATTATAATAATTATTGTAAAATCTAGTTTGAGTGATCCTAAAAAATATTCTATAATTCAACTCATTTGTATGTTACTTTATAAAATATAAAACCCCCTCCCATTCTTTAATATTATGATGGTGCTTTAAAATATTTTAACCATATTTTAAAGACACAAATATCTCATATTACTAAATTTGGGAACTACCACAAGGTACTTTATCATTATTTTACAATATCAAAAACCAAAAAAGGTATTACAATCCTTTATAAAGCTATAGAGTAGGGTGATATTTTATTGAAATATATCTAACTTATTTTTAAAATTATAGTACGTTTAACATATTTATACAAAAAACAATGTATTATAATATTCCACTCATATTATTTATGATGGTTTTATGGGAAAAAAATTCCATAATTATATTTCAAAACTATATGTTAAAAATGTAAAACTATATAAAAATATTTTCCATTTATCACACACATTTCAATAAAAATTTTACTTGTGTGTTATGGTGCAAGAATGTAAGGAATTAAAAGACCTTATGATGCACTCTTTTAACTCATGGACAAGAATCGATGCATTACTGATCTTTAAAAAGAGACAACTAAATTGGATTATTTTGTGATATTAATTTTAAAAATGGATGCCTCTAGAAATTCCTATGAATCATAACTTTATAAAAAATCATACTAGATCAAATGGTTGACTATCTTAATATATGTATAAAATAAGGGAAAATATTTGCCTCCATGTTTTACGTAAGATATTAATGTTGAAATACTATTTGAAAGTATATCATGGGTCATGATTATATTCACACACCCTTATGTATTGTTATTAGTACATGATAATTAAAATTAATATGATGTAATTTATTTAGGGTGGATGAAATGAATTGATATTTTAGATCCTGTAAAAAAACACAATATTTGATAAATTTTCATTCATAAAAAACATGTTGTAAATGAGATAAATAAAGTTAGAATAAAATTATTAACTAAACTAATATGGAATTTAATTAAAAACCATTACCTTCAGAAGATAAATAATTAATATAAGTTAATATCAAAAAGGTTATTTTAAATAAAAGTTATTTTATTTATAATATATATATATTCATAAATATAAATTTAAAAAATCTTATAATTTAAATTTGATAAATTAAAATTCATTTTAGAACTCCTCACAATAAAATGAGTTTAGGATGTATTTTTTATATTTTTATAAAATAATTGTTTTTAGGTGAATAGTAAAAAAACCAAATTTTCAAATACCTTTAAATTTATATAACACAAAATTTTTATAAATATTTATTATATAAAAAGTATATATTTCTAAAGTAAAATAAATCATTTAAAATAACTATTTAAATTTATAAATCCCAGGAATATTATTTTAGAAAATGAAGTAATATTTTATAAAAATAATTTTTTGTCTATTTATCTGATTAAATTTACGTATGGGAAAATTAGGTTTTAGATTTATTTTAATGTTAAATAACTATCATTAAAATTAATAATATTATTAATATAATTATAATCAATAACTTTCATAATTTTATCATATACATAAAACTATATTCTAAAAAATGCACTTTTCTAAATAATTATTTTTATGTGTTACATGCTCTAACATTAAGGTGAATTTAATGACACATATAAATTTAATTTGATAAAAATTATTCTTGTATTTTAGATAATACTTCTCTTATTATTTAGTATAGACAATTTCATTTTTTTGGTATAAAATTTAGATTGTTAGGATTAATTATAATTAGCAAGATAATAATAAAACAATTATACTAAAATTATTATTTTATTAATATCAAGGAATTTATATCATATAAATTAAATTAAAATAATTAAAATAATGAATCTAATATGATGTATAAACAAATAAATAAATATATTAACACTAATTTAATTTTTAATAAATACCTAATTAGATTAAGAATCTATAATAGTCAAAATTCCATTTTTCTAATAACATAGATTTCTACACATTTTTTTTAATTTATAAGATAATTTTATAATATTTAGAAATTTAATTTGATTAAATAGTGGATAAATTTATTTCTATTACACCCAAATTTTATTATATGTGTTATGTTATATTTTTAGAAAAACATAAAATCACTTAGTTAAAAAGTAGTTACCTACTTTAAAAGTAAAAGAGTAAAATTTAAAAACATAATGGTTTAAAAAACTATAATATGTTTAAAACATGTGTGGAAACACTTTTTTGAGACTTTATAGAGAAAAATATACCATGAACTAAATTATTTAGAATATATGGATCAATTTAATGTGTAATTGTCTCATGATATTTTTAAAATATAAAGGGTGTTTCCAAAAGTGCCACTCTCCTCTATTATAAAAGGTGATCACTTACACCCTTTAAAACACACAAATATCCTTAAAATTACTCAGTTAAAATATATTTTTTATTATTTCTCTAGAACCCACTAAAAAAATAATAATCTCTTGGTCACTCATAGTTAGCCTTATCCCTTTAATTTAAATAGAACTTCTAAGGAAATATCTAGTCTCCAACATAAGTAAGATCTCCTTATTATGTTTTTCTTATTAATATTAATATTCAAAATAACTTATCAATATAATATTATGATGGATTAAGTACCATTATTATATTTAAATATTTTTATATTAATGGTAAAACCCATATATTTTCATTTCCATCCACTTATAAAAACAAAGGAATGTTAATTGCACGTGTACGTGGACTACGGCCTCCACGAATAATCATTTTTTAGTTTTCTTCTAGTTTGAAATTACTTATCAAAAAAAAATATTAAAATCGTTTTAAAAATAATAAAAAGATTAAAATAATATAATTCTTATTATTTTATAATGATATTATGTCAAAATAATTGTCTCCTAAACTATACTCACCGATCAAGTTAAAGCGTGTTCAGGTTTAGGTCGGTTTAACCACCTATATGAACGTTGATATAAAACTATATTATGGATTACAATGAAAACATGGAAAATAATGTTATTATAAAATAATATCATAATAATTATTTTTATATGGTTCTTGAAATATTATATCAAGTACTTAACTTATTATTAAAGTATCTCTTTCATTTTCTAAAAATAAATGAAACAAGCCAACAACTATTTCATTTTCACACAACATTACTAAAAAATTTATGGAATGATATAAGATATTTATTAATAAATAATATATATATATATATATATATTAAATTATATTAATTTATATATTGATGAATAACTTGGTTTCAAAGTATGGTTAAAGAAATCAACATTTTTAAACATGTGTAATGCAGTTAAAGTTATTAACCTTTGATGGTCTTAATATGCTATAACTAAATAAAATAATCTTGATAAAAAATTATAATAATGATTATAAAATATGAATATATATTATTAATGTTCTTAAATAGGATATTAATTTATTTATGTTTTTTACAAGAGGTTATAATGTGATTAACTAAGGAAACAAGGTAAAAGATTTCATCTCGATTTTCATTCATTGAGACACAATTCATATTTGTAAACCAAATCAAAATTAATTGGTGTTTATACTATATATTTTATATAAAATATCATTAATTATAATTTATTTGTGTTATTTTAATTTTAATTCAGGTTTTTGATTTATTTTTTACCTAAGTCTTAAGGGGTATTTATCTAAAGTTTAATTCCATTGAGACACTAATATGTTGTCCACCACAGTTCCTTTTTAATTGTGTAAATAACACCCAATTTTTTTTATCCCAATCCTATTATATTACATGATATTAAATTTTATATTTAATATTATACCTCTCATGGGGTCTTGATTCAAAAGTTACAAAGGTTGTAAGGGGTTTTCACGACTCAAATATTTCTTTTGTTTCATAATCAGTCTTCATTGACTACAATATTTCAAGATTGATCTATTATAACCTCTAATGATTTTATATTGTATTTAAAACTTATTTTTCTTGGGAAATCAATATCCAAACCAAAGTCTTCTTCCAATATAATTCTATTGTTTTGTTAAAATACATTTCGTTATGAATAATTTCCATCTATTTTATTGTATTTTTCTTCCATGTCTATGTTTTTCCTTTACAAAAATGTTATCCTTTACTTGGTAGGAACTAATTTTTTTATTTATAATGATACTTTTATTCCACTTTAATCACTTTAAACTAAACTTTTCATCATATTTTTAATGGTGTGGGTTTTCAAAAGGTAATTTAATATTTCTCAAATGTTTTTTCCATCCATTCCAAATAAAATGTTTTAACATCCAATACACATTTTATTTTTATATCATTTATGACTTTTTCAAGGTCACACTATTAAATATTATTTTTAAAATAAAAAATTTTCGAATTGTTTTCTCTTTCCCTTTTTGAAAACATTATATCTTTTTCAAATTTCTATTATTAAATATTTTTTAAAAGTAATAGTTTTAAAATTATTTTTACTTACCTTTTTTAAATAATTATATCCATTTCTTGTTTCTATTATGAAATATTATTTTCAAAAATAATAATTTTTGATGTATTTTCACTTCCCCTTTTGAAATATTTTTGTCTTTTTCAAGACTCCATTACTAAAATGTTTTTTTAAAAGTAGAAATTTTCATAGTATTTTAAATTTTCCTTTTTCATAACCTTTATTTATTTAATTTTTTTATTTGTAACTCTTTATAATAAGGTTTTAAAATTTATATTCATTCTCTCCATAATTTGTTTTGAATGTAGTTTACACTTCATCTCTTATAACAATGTTTAAAAGTTTTTGTGAAAAACTTCGTATCTTCACTAAGATTTTTCCTCCAAGGTTTATCTCTCATGAGGTTGTTTTTGATCATCCTTTATATGTTATTATTATGTTATTTATTTCATAAAATGACATTTTTTATATTTAATTATTTATTTATTTCATATTATGTGATGTTTTTGAATGTTTTAATAAACCACATCTTATTTCTATTCTTTCTTTCTGAGATGATAAATTTTTTATTTTCAAGTGGGACAAATGTATAGATTTTGAAATGTATGGGACATATTTCTCCTTCCAATTCATTGGGTAAAGGATCATATCTCACAATATAAAAATGTGATGTTACCATGTTAGAATGTATCTAGGTTCATAGAGGTTAAGCGTGATTGTGTTGATTTCTACTCATAATTATACTTATGGACATGTTATTGAGTAGATAGGTTCATAATGGGTGAGTGCGATGGAATTAAGCTCTAATCACCATATTACATGTGAAAAGGTTAGTGATTCATTAGGTCTATAATGGGTGAGTGTGATGATGTTATGCTCTAATCAAGATTTTATATTTGAATAGGATAACAGGTATCTAGGTTCACAAAGTGTAAGTGTGATGGTGTTATGTTTTACTCAAAATTTTAAATGTGAATAAGTTAGATAGTAGCTATGTTCACAAAGAGTGAGTGTGATGGAATTCATATATCCTCACAATTATAAAGTTGAATAGTCTAGTGTGTCACTAGATTAATAAAGGGTTAGTGTGATGGAGTTACAATCTACTAACAATTTTACATGTGAACATATTGGTGAGTAGCTAGGTTCATAAAGGGTGAGTCTGATGTCACTGAGCTCTACTCACAATCTAATGTGTGAACAAGTTGGTGGTTAGCTAGGTTTACAATGATAATAAATCATATGTTTATGACTATGGAACATTTTCAAGGTTTTTATCATGTTATTCAATGTTTTCGTGATTACATAATGTTTTTAAATTATTCCACACTTTTATGTCATGATCTAATGTTTTTGGTCATTGATATGTATTTTGATCCATTCCATAACTTTTACACATCCTAAAATTATAGTTATTTTATTATGTTACTCTAAAATATTTTATTATTATGATTTATGGTGTTATTATCTCTTATTAATATGTTTAATTAATTCTCATGTTCTCCTTCATGTTTATGATCTAACACTTTATGATATATTTTTTCCTTACCAGAAATCTGAGTTCACCCCATTCTAGTGTTTCCATTCCCCATGTTATGAATATAACTATATCTTGTGAGATATGTAGTAAAGAGTATATAATAGATTTATTATGGATAAATGTTCATAAATGTACTAAATTAGGATTTTTATGTATCTAATCTCTAAGATGTTAAACCTTTCGGTCTTTGGGTTATGTAACTGTTTTTGAGATTTATTATTTATATCATGAGACTAATGTATTATTTATGTCATTTTCAGCTTGGGTTTCTTCCCTATTATACTTTATTCAAATGTTTCAACTAAAAGGAATACGGACACTTTGAAAACCAATCTACTGAGCCAAGGGTTGTCGAAGATAATTGATGACAAAAAAAAGACATGCCTATAGAAAGGTGGAGTATATGTTATCACTTCTAATATTTTGGATCCTAAAAATAAATTCTTGATAGGTATGATAGTTATTAATTCATGAATAACTATTTTACTATTTGATATAACTTATATAAATTCGTTCATATCACACATGTTTAGTATAACAATTGAAAAACTACCTGAAAACATGGAAGTTGAGTTATCAATAAAAAAATGGGGCAATTATTTCATCCCAAGTAAATAAATTCTCCCCTATCAATATTTTTAGGATTAATTTCCTAGTGAAAATTTTTATTCTACCTTTAGTGGAATTCGATGCTATTCTGATTATGGATTGTCTATCCTTGTATAATTTATATATAAATTATTGGGAGAAGTAAATCACCCTATATGTAATGAATCACCCCAAATTCTATATAAATGCAAGGAGGATAATGAATATCATTTTTAATAATCATCTCAATCATGGATATTATTTCTTTATAATCATGAATATATATATAAAATGATTTATACTAAGGAAAATATCATCCTTGATGAAATTCCCATTGTAAAATAATATTCTAATGTGTTTCTTGTATAATTGTCTGGTTTTCCTCCTAACTGAGAAGTTGTGATCTCAATAAAACGTAGAAATAAAGAATCTACAATATTGAAGACTACATGTAGAATAAAAACTATTTAAATTAAAGATCCAATTAAGTAACTAAATGATAATTTGTATGCAACACCCAAATATTTTAAAGTAAGAACATTATGTTCAATAACATATGAAATACAAAACACTGAGCTTAAACATCCCTCAAAATATATGTTTAAATATGACCATTCAAACATAGTCATTGAATTATAGGGTATGAATTGGATCAACCAAATTATTAAATTTTTATAGGTCTTAATTAAAAAAATTTATTGATAATAATCACTTAATTTTTAGTAAATTCATGTATTCTTTAAGAAATATTTTTTTTAAAATGATTTATTTTGGTTTTTCTGAGAAAATATTAGGATTTTTTTTCCAATTATCAAAAATGAATCTGATAAAATGAGATTCATTTATTAAATAATCACATCCAAATTATCTTGGGGTTAAATTTTAAGATTTTTCTAATGTAATGACTCAGATTTTCTAGGCCCTTCCTTTGTGAAAATCCAGTGTTTAGGGTGTTTTAGGAGGTAATAGTAGATCATTTCGAGAGTTTTACCAATTTACTGTTTTTCTACTGGTGATTCGAGGGCATTAGCATAAGCATATCTGTCACAATCCGACCCTACCCAGGCTCGAGGCACAACTACCCCAAGCCTGCCTCCATAGGCCAGGGGTTGGTGACAAGCGCCGAAGGCTAAACAACTTGGGGAGGCCTTTGCCTAAGTACCTATACACACACACACACAGCCCACTCAATGCAATAGTACAGAGTAAAAATAGAAAGTAAAGTACCAACAGCTATATACGACCACAAAGGTGCATCGACCTCTAAACAATAAAAAGAAAGTGCTAAAGGTAAACTGAAAAGAAAAGGAAAAAACACACGCCCAACCAGAAAAGTGGCACAACCCGGCAACAGGTAAAAAAAATTAAATAGCTGGGACAATCCCACACCTGGAACCTGACTACGAAAACTATACCCGGTCTAAGCTCTCTAACTGCTAAGCTCTGATAAAGTGATGACGAACCTGTCTGTCACCTGCAAGGGAAAACCAAGTGCGGGTAATTCCCAAGAAAGGGTGAGTATAAAAATACTCAGTAGGATGCCCTAAAGGCTCGAGGGAGCAACAAAAGAGGTACTGATGAGGTGATAAGTAGATCAAATAGGGAAAATTAAAGGAGTACAACAGAGAGTGCAGTAAATTGTACAGCTCAACCCAACAATAGGAAGGAAGTAGACTCGTCCTAACACAAGGATCTAGAAACGGTGAGAAGATGAACTTCTCGTCGAGCATTCGCTACCTATTACAGGAGAGTATGCCAGTCCAACCATGAGATGCTAAACACAGAAAGCACATTTCATACCCCATGTGTCTTCGCCTCTCCTGGAAGGAGAGTAACCAAACCCAAGAAGTGGGTATATTAACAAGGCATATACATATCCATATGCTCAATCAAGAAGCCCGAACAAGATCGTAAGGGGATCTCTATCCCATAGCTCAGCCCAAGAAAGTGAGTCACCAACAATCCTAGAAGTAAACACCATTGATGCCCAGAATCCTTATACCTACCATGAACTATAAGTCAAGGGGCTCAAATCACTGCACCTTAACACTATCCTCTTGGGGCGGAACTGACTCGCTCGCACGATTTTAGGTCACGTCACAAGAATGTGTCTCGGTGGGGAAAGCGCTCCTCGTAAGTAAGAGTTCGGGGGGAGCGTCAAGCCACACCTCATCATTGTTACACAGTCGATAGGTCTTATCAAATTCAAATCTATCACATCACTGACCCGTAAAACCAAGGGTCTCGCTCCGGTATTCATGGAAAAAAACCACAGACTAGCCTAGTAGAAACTACTGAGTTTGAATGAAGTCATCTGGTAACCCACTGTCCAGTCTCTACTGGAGGGTAAACCCTAAGAGGTCCTCGGGTGACCCACTGCCCAGTCTCTATTGGAGGGTAAATCCTAAGAGGTCATCGGGTGACCCACTGCCAAGTCTCTGCTGGAGGGTAAACCCGAAGAGGTCGTCGGGTGACCCACTGCCCAGTCCCTACTGAAGGGTAAACCCTAAGAGGTCATCGGGTGACCCACTGCCCAGTCTCTGCTAGAGGGTAAACCCTAAGTGTTCCTCGGTTGACCCACTACCCAGTCCCTACTGGAGGGTAAAACCAAAGAGGTCATCGAGTGATGCACTACCCAGTCTCTGCTAGAGGGTAAATCCTAAGAAGTCAATGAGCAACCCACTGGCCTGTCTCTGCTAGAGGGTAAACCTGAAGAAGTCGATGAGAAACCCACTTCCCAGTCTCTACTGGAGGGTAAACCCAAAAAAGTCGATGAGAAATCCACTGCCCAGTCTCTGCTGGAAGGTGAACCCGGAACTAATTTGGCCATCCCTACTGGATGGTACAACCCTGGCCAACAGAACACAGAGTGGGTATCACGCAACCACCGAACTCTAGAACAAAACATGGGAAAACCACCCAACCCTACTGGTCTAAACCGTCATGAATATGACCAGGGGGAAACCCACTCAACCCTGCTGGTCGGAACCATCGAGAACATGAGGAACCTATACGTCGCGAGAGGTCAAAGGTACGTAAAGAATTACATGTCACACACATGGGGCCTACACGACGTGTGGCCCAAAATCATCTCCAAACGAAGATCAAAAACGTTCTCAGGTACAAACTACAACTAGTACCTCCAATCATTCCCGTATACTACCAGACCATGCCACATTTCCAGCCCAAGGCTATCATGCACATGACACCCAATGTCAATGCAAAAAGGCGTAAAAATAACATCACCAACCTGCTTCCTCCACAGCCCTAGCATGACCAACCACATCTATTTAAACACTAACTTCACTCTCACAGGAGTGAACGCGATCACAAGCCAAGGGTTCCCTATAAACACTATAGGAAGAACCACCACCAGTACACCTTTCATGCTTCCACATTTAATGAGATCTCGAAAGAGACTCTGCACATCCAAACGGATTGTACCGTTTTAATCCTTGTGTAAAAACATGTGAGATAGACTATTTAATTTCCTCCAATGGATATCTGACGGAAAAGTCTCCAACACTGCTTTACACCTGAACAACGTCCTATGGTCCCGATCCTCGGTCCTAAAAACAGTCGGGCGCATCACACCATTTCGATCTCCTCAGAAAGACACGTCAAATTGACTTCTCATTTGAGGGCAACAGATTTCCAGAGAAAAAGTTGTATTTCGCTGTACCACACATGAGCGGTGCTTTGTGGGACCCACATCTCAGTCCCGAAGTGCAATGAATGGATCACACCATTGCGATCCTCTTGAAAAAGTACACAAGATTGACTAATCACTTGTCCAAAATGGACACCCGGTGATAAAAATTGAAATCACCGCCAACTCCCAAAACGGGCCTGGTGGGGCCCGCACCATCCTACAGAATTAAAGCTAGAAGATTTTGTCAATGCAATACCCTAAAAAAAACCCAAAATTGACTACTCGCACACCCTGAACAGACGTCCGATGAAAAAGTTGTTAAACGCTGCTCGTAACTTAAAAGACGGGCTGTGGGGCCCAAGCCTCAACTCCGGCTTCAATGCCTGACACCACTATGGAGATATTCATCTCGATTCCAGGGTCGCAACGCCACTGAAGGTGCTTAAATCAGACATCATATGTGTCCGCGCCACTCAAAACACGAACCCCCGAAAAAACGCCAATCCACTGAATGTACGCGTCGCTCCACCGAGGCCCCCATCCTGGGAGTTAAAACCCCCAAACCATCTCATATTCTCCGCCTCGAAAAGAGGCTTGCACTTCCGTAGATTGTATGAAAAATGGAAACTCGTAGTGGGAGATATGAGTGTTCTAAATCAGAGGGTACGAACCCCTTGGTCTGGACCGGCCTGGTCCGACCGGTCTTGGCCAGCCCGCGCCGGTTGGCACGGTTCGCAGCACCGGCCCGCGGCTCAGCCGCACGGGCGGCCATGGACCTTCATTCCTCCTTCAGACCAGCCGAGGGCTGGTCATCTTACCGCATGAAGACCCGCCGAGGGGGGGTCTTTGTTCCCCTGCATGGTCGCGCACTGTGACCCCGGTCGTCCGCGTCAACCGACCGGCGCAGCCGGCCGGTTCTCCCATTCCGTGCCCACTCCACGCCCGCTCGACGTCACCCCTAGCTCGCCCATGGCCGCTCTGCCTCAGTCAACCGCCAATGACATCCCTCGCTCGCCCGACACCTTCGCGTCTCCACTTGGACCCCCGCCGCGCCGCCGCACCCACTCACCAGACCACCGTGCTACACCGTCGAAAAACCATAGAGAAGGCCGGAAAATTTCCCAGGGCCACCACAGACACCCTGGGACACGGATTTTTGATTTGAAAGGGGCGATGAAAACCTCAAATCGATCTATAATAAAAAAATTACCTTCTCCCGACAATTCGACATCAGTTCGATGCAAGAAATTGAGTTCAAAGGCAAATACAGAATCAAAAACGCAAAATGTAACCTTCTACCTCGTTGGGTGTAGCCCGATGCTTCAATGATGATCCGCCGGAGCCACCGCGCCCTGTCAGAGAGATAGATGGGAGTAGAGGATCTCCTCCTCCGTTTGGAGGGCTTGCTCCAGGGGTGAATAAGGGAGGAGAAGGGGAGGTGGTTTTGTTTAAATAAAGGAAAAAATTAATTAAAATTTTAATTAATTTAAACCCCTAAATTTACCCGCATCCAAAACTCTTGACGATGTCAAGGTTAAGTCTTACCTAGGGAAAAAACAATCTATCGAGCACAACGGAGGTCTCGGAATTTTAATCCGAACCTCTGTTGAAAAGTTATAAAACTTAACACCCAAGGCTGCTAAATTACGAAAACTCCCCCGATGGCATTTTCCACAGAAGGCCCGCGCCTGTGAAACTTACACCCCTATTAGGTTAAACAGAATGCTCCAGACTCAACGATGCCCTCATTTTTTCCATCTGAGAAACCTTTTAATAGACACTTGAGTTTAACCATTAAATGAATAAATAAATTATTTAATTTATCCATTTCACATTTTGATAGCGAGCGAGGGGTCCAAACGCCCCACGCCAACATGTTTTGTGTCATTCCTAGGGTAAAAACCCCATTACAGACCAATTCATACCCTCATATTTCTGATCTAAAACACCGTTTAGGAGTTAACCCATTTTTTTGTCATTCCCAGTGTGAACGTACTGAAAATTTAATTTCGGCCACACCGGGGCTCAGAATCGCATGCCTTCTGAAGGCGCTGCTCTGGAATAACATCAAGAAAATTTAGAAGTCTTTTATAACAAAAATTGGGTTCTTACATAATTCCCTCCTTCAAGCTTTTCATCACTGAAAATCAGAATCAGGGAACAACTCAGGGTACTAAGACCGCGCCTGACTCTTCTGTACAGAGAAGAACTCATGCACAGTCCCACATCACCGCACACAGACCAAAGGATTTGATCTTTTCACCTAAGGTATGCCCTTGCTGATGACGTGCATAAGAGCACGCACACTTCTTCTTAGGTGAGTCACGTGGGAGATGCTATGCACCCAAACCATCCTTTGGGGTTAGGTCAAGGCGGTAGGGAACCTCGCCATCCCTTCGCACGGTCTCAAACGGCCCAAAGGCTCTCGGGAGTAGCTTACCTCACCGACCGAACCCCTATGTCGCATGCCATGACTGGAATCACCATTTGGACCAGAGACAAAGCTCGGTGATTCCCCCATTCAGAATATCCATATAGTGAAACACCCAAGGATATGTAGTCACGAAAGGTTTTATAGTCAATGTCCCACGACCCAGACTCTCTTACACGCTCGGAGAGTGAAGGAGTCGACACCATCGACTAACAGAAAAGGTTCTACGCCTTCTACTCTACTGAAACAGGGTTACACCGATGCCCCACATCACCTTGGTAACTCCTCAAACAAGGATCAGGGAGAAAAGCTTTTCACATATAGAGTCTAACAATTATACTGCAAAAAGTAGAAGTGCTATAGGGAATACCTCTTATCACCTCATACTCTGCAGAATCGTAGACATCCAAATCTCACAGTTGTCCATGGTACCAACTATTAGCTCCCGGAGCCTGACATGGACTACCTGGTGGTGATGGGAAGACCTCATAAAGTCATCCCCTACAACCAGTTTCCCCACTCCTCCGCTAGTACCATCTTTCCAGGTGCTACTCCGATCACGACGCTGCCTCTGTCGTGGTGGTGCACCTGCTGCCTGTCCGATATTCTTAGCATGCCTGGTTGGGCAGTCCCATGCCAAGTGACCTCATCCATCGCAAGCATAGCACTGACACTCTATAGGCTACCCTGGTGCCCTCCGATGCCACTGTGTTGTACGAACATGGCCCGGAGTCCACTCACAGAAGGGTCTCCTCGGCTGAGGCCCTGCACTTTGCTGCCAAAGTGGTGCACGACCCCGTCTCTGAAATCGGCGGGTGGAAGGCCGCCTGCGTCGAGGTTCTGTCTACTGATGCCTGCTAGCTACAACAGACTTCTCGACTCCATCGTTCCTACTACCACCATCAACTGTAAAGCGTGACAGGAAGCTCTCTGTCACCAGTTCCTGCTCTAGCACTACGAAATATGTGGAAATGCCGAAGGGTACTATGACTGCACAAATCTCTCTGCGGAGTACCTTATTGAATTTCCATGCTCGGAAGTTGCCTTTGTGAACCAAGTCCGAGTAAAAATGTGCACGATATGTGAAACTAGTCACATACTCGGTCACCATCATCCCTCTCTGCTGAAACTACAGGAGCTCCTGGATCTGAATAGAGCATAAGCAAGGGGAAAAACTCCTCAAAAAATAGTAGCTGAAAGTCGACCCATGAAAGTGATGACCCGTCGAGTAACTGATTCACCAGCCTCCACCAATTCCCAGCTGCTCCATGGAAAACACTGGCAGCCGAAGAAAAAATATGATCTGTCAGTGTCTGCACAAGCCTGAAGAGGCGAACCACTTCCTCCAACCAAACCTCTATTGCCTGAGGGTTTGGCTCACCATTGAACCTCATCAGCCTCTATTGCTGGAACTCATGGAGTGCACTCAATATGCGCTCAAGCTCAGCCTGCTCTGCTGAAGCTGTCTGCTGCTCACCAGGTGGGGGTGCTACTACCGGCCCACTCGGAGAAAGGGACTTGCATGGTGGGTCCTGGAATGAGGCCTTGTAGATCACATGGTCATCATCACGAACCAAAGCTGGTGTCCTGGTAGGCTGTCTTGGCAGAAAAACCCTGAATATTATCAAGGCGTACCGTGGTCAGATGAGCATATGTGTATATAACAATAATGACAATGATGAGATGACTCAAGAAGTACAGTCAAAGACTTAATCCTATGTGATTCACAAACCAATTTTCCCTACAATGAGTGTCTCAGCACGCCTAGTCGACAAGCGAGTTACCAGGGTCCTGGTGAATGGATACGTCGACCGGCACACCATTAATGGACTCCCTGGCCTAAGAGCCGCTCTTGAGACACGTTAACACCATTTACTTAAATAACAACTAATTCATTTTTAGGGACATCTGAACAACATCCCAAGGAATGAAAGAAATCTGATACCACTTTGTCATGACCCGAACTTACCTGAGCTCGAGCCGCAACTACCCCTAGCCAGCCTGAATCGGTCAGGGGCTGGTGACAAGTGTCAAAGGCTAAACAACTCAGGGAGGCCTTTGCCTAAGTACCTGTACACACACACACAACCCACTCAGTGCAATAGTGCAAAGTAAAAAGAGAAAGTAAAGTACCAACTGTTGTATAAAACCACAAAGGTGCCTTGACCTCTAAATAGTACAAAGAAATTTCTGAGGGTAAACTGAAAAGAAAAGGTAAAAACACATGCCCAACTAGAAAAGTGTCATAACCCAACAAAAGGTAAACAAAAGTAAACAGCTGGGATTGTCCCACACCTGGAAATCAACTACGACCACCATACATGGTCCAAGCTCCCGAACTCCTAAGCTCCGCTGAAGTCACGACCAACCTATCTGTTGCCTACAAGGGCACACCAAGTGCAGGCAAAGCACAAGCATGGGTGAGTATAAAAATACTCATTAGGATGCCCCAAAGGCTCGAGGGATCTATAAAGGAGGTACTGAAGAGGTGAGTAGTAGATCGAACAGGGAAAATTAAAGGAGTACAACCAAGAGTGTTGTAAAGAGTACAGCTCAACCCAACAAGAGGAAGGAAGTAGACTCATCCTAACACAATGAGCTAGAAGTAGTGAGAAGACGAACTTCCCATCGAGCCTTTGCTACCTATTGCAGGAGAGCAGGCCCATCCAAACAAGAGAAGCTAGACATGGAAAGCACATGACATACCCCACGCGTCTTCGTCTCTCCTAGAAGGAGAGTAACCAAACCCAAGAAGTGGGTATTGGAACAAGGTATATACATATCCATATGATCAATCAAGAAGCCCAAACAAGATCGTAAGGGGATCTCTATCCCGTAGCTTAGCCCAAGAAAGTGAGTTGCTAATAGTCCCAGAAGATAACACCATCGATGCCCAGAATCCGTATTCCTGCCCTGAACTACAAGTCAAGGGGCTCAAATCACAGCACCTTGACACTATTTTATTTGGGCAGCACTGACTTGCCACCATGGTTTTAGGTCGCGTCACAAGGACGCGTCTCGGTTGGGAAACTGCCCCTCGTACTTGAGAGTTCTAGGGGAGCGTCAAGACACACCTCATCATTATCACACAGTCGAGAGGTCTTCTCAAAGTCAAAGTTGTCACATTACTGACCCGTACAACTGAGGGTCTCACTCTGGTAGTCACGGAAACAGACCACAGACTAGCCTAGTAGAAAATACTAAGTTTGAAAGAAGTCGTCGGGTAACCCACTGCCCAGTCTCTACTGGAGGGTAAATCCTAAGAGGTTGTCAGGTGACCCAGTGCCCAGTCTCTGCTCGAGGGTAATCCCTAAGAGGTCGTCAGGTGACCCACTACCCAGTCTCTTCTAGAGGGTAAACCCTAAGAGGTCATCGGGTGACCCACTGCCCAATCCCTACTAGGGGTAAACCCTAAGAGGTCATCGGGTTATCCACTGCCCAGTCCTTACAGGAGGGTAAATCCTAAGAGGTTTTCGGGTGACCCACTACCCAGTCCCTATTGGAGGGTAAACCCTAAGTGGTCATCGGGTGACCCACTGCTCAGTCTCTGCTGGAGGGTAAACCCTAAGAAGTCTATGAGAAACCCACTGCCCAGTCTCTACTGGAGGGTAAACTCGAAGAAGTCGATGAGCAACCCACTTACTAGTCTCCACTGGAGGGTAAACCCAAAGTAGTGGATGAGCAACCCACTACCCAGTCTCTTATGGAGGGTAAAACCAAAACTGCTTTGGCCATCCCTACTTGATGGTAAAACACTAGCCAACAGAATGCCGAGTGGGTATCGTGCAACCAAACAACTCCAGAACAAAACCAGGGGAAACCACTGAACCCTACTGTCCTTAACCATCGCGAACATGACCCGGGGAAACCCAATCAACCCTGCTGGTCGGAACCATTGAGAAAAGGAGGACCCTCTACGTCATGAGAGGTCAAAGGTACATAAATAAGTACACGATTCACACATGGGGCCTGCACTACGTGTGGCCCAAACTCATCTCCAAACCAAGCTCACAAACATTCTCAGGTACAAAATACAACTTTTACCTCCAAGCATACTCGTATACTCCCAGAGCATGCCACATTGCCAGCCTAAGGCTATCATGCACACGACACCCAATGTCAACACAAAAAGGCGTAAACATAAGTTCACCAACCTGCTTCCTCCACAGCCCTAGCATGGCCAAGCACATCTCTTTAAACACTAACTTCACTCTCACAAGAGTGAACGTGATCACAGGCCAAGGGTTCCCTACAAACACCGCAGGAAGAACCACCACCAGTACAACTTTCATGCTTCCAAATTTAATGAGATCTCAAAAGAGACTCCTCACATCCAAATGGATCTTACCATTGTAATCCTCATGGAAAAACATACGAGATAGACTATTTAATTGCCTCCAATAGATATCTGACAGAAAAGTATCCAACACCGCTTTACACCTGAACAACGTCCCGTGGTCCCGAGCCTCGGTCCCGAAAACAGTCAGGCGCATTGCACCATTGAGATCTCCTCGAAAAGACACATCAAATTGACTGCTCACTTGAGTACAATAGATATCTAGATAAAAAGATGTATTTCACTATACCGCACACGAGCGATGCTTCATGGAACCCAAATCTGAGTTCTGAAGCGCAACGAATGCATCATACCATTGTGATCCTCTCGAACAAGTACACAAGATTGACTAATCACTTGTCCAAAATGGACACCTGGTGATGAAGATGGAAATCACCGCCAACTCCCAAAATGGGCCTCATGGGGCCTGCACCATCATGCAGAATTAAGGCGGGAAGATTTCACCAACTCAATGCCCTTGGAAAAACACCCAAAATCGACTGATCGCACGCCCCGAATGGATGTCCGATGAAAAAGTTGCTAAACGCTGCTCACAGATTTAAAGACAGGCTACGGGGCCCATGCATCAACTCCAAATTCAACGCTTGAAACCACCATGTAAATCTTCACCTCGATTGCAGAGTCGCAATGCCGCTGACGGTGCTTAAATTGGACGTTGGATGTGTCCGCGCTTCTCAAAACACGAACCCAAAAAAACATCAATCCACTGAACGTATGCGTTGCTCCCCCGAGGCCCCCCTTCTCGGGAGTTAAAACCCCCGAAACCATCTCATATTCTCCATATCAAGCCAAGGTTCACACTTCCATAGACGGTATTCAAAAGGGACTCCTGTAGTGGGAGATACGGGTGTTCGAAATCAGAAGGGACGAACCCCTTGGGCTGGACCGGCCTGGTCCGACCGGTCCGCCCGGTCTGGGCTGGCCAGTGCCGACCGGCCCGGTTCGCAGCACCAGCCCACAGATCAGTCATGTGGGCCAGAAGTGCACTTGAGTTCCACCCTCAGACCGGCCGAGGGCCGGTCATCTTGCCTCGTGAAGACCACCGAGGGCGGGTTTTTGTTCCCCCACGGGGTCGCTCGCCGCAACCTCGGTCCTTCGTGTCAACTGGATGGTCCTCCCGCTCCATGCCCGCTCACTATCGCCCCCAGCTCTCCCATGGCCGCTCCACCTCATCCAACTGCCGACACCATCCCCAACTCGTCAGGCACCTCCGTGCCTCCACCTGGACCCCCGCCACGCCCGCTCGTCGGACCGCCGCACTGGACCACCAGAAATCCTTGGAAAAGGACATAAAATTTCCTAGGGCCACCGCGGATGGCCCAGGACTCGGATTTTTTATCCGAAAAGGGAGATGGAAACATAAAATCTTGTTCTAATCAAAAATGGTCATCGCCCGGAAATTCGACAGCAATTGGATGCAAGAAATTGAGTTCAAAGGTAAATGCGGAATCAAAAACGCAAAACGTAACCTCCTACCTCATTGGGAGTAGGCCAACACTTCAATGATGATCTGCTGAAGCTGCTACGCCTTTCTGAAGAGATGGAGGATAGGAGAGGAGCTCCTCATTCATTGGGAGGGCTTGCACCAGGGATGAACAAGGGAGGGGAAGTGGAGGTGGTTATGTTTAAATAAAAGAAAAAATTAATTAAAAAATTAATTAATTTAAACCCCTAAATTAACCCTCATTTGAAACTCTCGATGGGGTCAAGGTTAAGCCTTTCCTAGGGAAAAAACCACTTCCCAAGCACAACGAAAGTTTCAGAATTTTAATCCGATCCTCCGTTCGAACGTTATATAACTTAACACCCAAGGCCTCTAAATTAAAAAACGCCTCCGGTGGAATTTTCCACAAAAGAACCGCCCCTGTGAAACATAAACTCCTCCTAGGGTAAAAGACATGGTCTGGACTCAACGGTGCCCTCAGTATTCCCATCTGATCAAATGTTTAAGAGAAACTTGAGTTTAACCATTAAACGAATAAATTAATTATTTAATTTATCCATTTCACGTTCCGATAGCGAGCGAGGGGTCCAAACGCCCCGCGACGACATGTTTTATGTCGTTCCTAGGGTAAAAACCCCATTTTGGACCCATTCAGACCCTCAGATTTCTGATCTGAAACACCGTTTAGGAGTTATCCAATTTATTTGGCATTCCCAGTGTGAACGCACTGAAAATTTAATTCCGCCCACACCGGGGCTCAGAATCGCACGCCGTTTTAAGGCACTACTCTCGAATAACATCAAGAAAATTACAAAGTATTTTATTACAAAAAACGGGTTCTTACAATGTCAGTGCATCCTCATTTCAGTGGGTCAGCATGCCAGGGCACCGGTGTGTCAGTGCATTGGTGAGTCAGGGTCATCGGCATTGGTGAGTTAGGGGTGTCAGTGAGTCATTATGTTAGTAGCTCAACATCAGTGGCTCAACATTGGTAGGTCATGTCAGTAGCTCACCCGTTAGTAGGCTGTGTCGGTAGCTCACCTATCATTATCTCACCATCGGTGTCTTAATGTTAATAGGTAATGTTGGTAGCTCACCCATAGGTCACTAAGAATTGGTGGATCAGCATCGGTAGGTCGTGTTGGTAGGTCACCTGTCTGCATCTCAGTGTTAGTGGCTCATCTTTTGTGACTCAACCATTAGTGAGTCATTTCCAGTTTTTCTAGTTTTTCCCAATTTTTCCAGTTTCACCCCTCTTAGGTTTTATTTGATGTAAACTGAGTTTAAAGCCTTTTTTGGGCATTTTTAAGGGAGTTTCAAAGGTTATTAAGTATATATTTAATATCCTAATGTTCTGGGGAATTTGAGATACTCAAACCACATGATCTTGACCATGATCCCATGATAATGGATTTTGAAACAGTTATTCCTTTAATATAGGATATAGCTCATCAAAACCCGAGATATTCCATTCCGAGTGTGTTTTCTATTACCACATGGTGTTCCTAAAGTGTTCCTACCTAGATGTGTCATGATATTGTGCTAGATCCCCTCTTACTCAGCCTTCTTGGAGTTCCATGCTCCTCGCGCGATCCCTTATTCTTGACCCAAAGAGGATATTTGGTCGCCTGTTGTTTCCAGAAGGGATTTATACTATTTCTATTTAATTATGCATCATGTGGGGTGGTTTTACTAATTATTCATTGGAAATAATAGATTAATCTCTTTTCTTTAAACAAGTAATAAATAAGTGGTGGGGAATTTTTCGATAAATAGATAATAAGACCCGTTAAAATAAAGGGAAGGGAATTAACTATTGTTTTAAATTTATAACTTGTTTTATCTATTATCCTTGTTTATTTTTATGGATTGTTGTGGCTATAGTCCTTTTGAAAATCATGGCTTTTGGTGGTCTTTGTTTGTGCACTGGTGATGTTCTGCTTTGTTGATATGCTTGAATAAATGGATGTAGCATGAAATCTGCTTAATCACATATAGTTGGTCAATAAATTGATTCCCTAAGATCAAACCTATTCTATGATCACCCATGTTATTTAAAGTGAAATTAAATAACCCCTGTTGGTTAAATTTGAATGTGCTGGGCTAAATGGGGTGGCTGCGTGATGTGTTTGGTTGGTTCTGTTAGAAGGGTGTGGTATGTGTGTGCAGCGGAGTTGTGGACTAATGGTAGTTGTTGTGCATCTTGTGTATGTGGGGTATAGGGGGTGTTTTACTATTCCATTTTGAAATACTGATTGATTATGGAATTTATGGACTTATTGGAAGGAATATTGCATTTATTTGTCTTTTGGCCATCAAATGACATTGGCCAGTGGGACTACGGTGTGGTTATGAACTTCTTATGTAGTGGGAATGCATCTGGAAAGTGTTTGGGCAGTGAGGATGTAGGAATGGGTTGTGAGAGGAGGATTTTTTAGTATAAACTTGAAGAATTATAGTAGGAAGTGGTTAAACAAGGGTGTGAAATGGGACTTCAAATATGTTTTTGTTGTTGATTTTTTGTTGTTTAGATATGGTTATGGTTTGTATTTTATAGGTAGTGCTGGAAAAATTAAATTAAACCCCTAAATTAATGAATATAAATTGGTTAAATGAAAAGGGTTTGAGTTCATGCTTTGGCATTGGATGTTCTGGGGTTGTGTATATAGGTGTAGCAGCAAAAGTGGTACTGGTGGGCCCGTTTTTGCTTTTGTTTGAAACCCATAGGTTGGGATTAGTGTTTGATTACCCATATGCCTAAATTTTATTTCCTTGTGATTTCTATATGGACCCCACCCTTGTTGAGAACCATGTGCCGAACACCCCCATTTAATGGGGGAGAGTGTCTTTCCCAACATCCTAGTTAGAGGATGGATGATTGGTTATTACATTCTTCCTCACACCCTCTTCCAGGTTCTTATCACTCCAGTGTATCCTGGAAGGCTGTAATTGATTGAGGTATACCATAGTCCCAAAACCATTGGGAAGGTTTGTTGTGTATG
Source organism: Viscum album (assembly GCA_963277665.1). Classification (NCBI taxonomy): domain Eukaryota; kingdom Viridiplantae; phylum Streptophyta; class Magnoliopsida; order Santalales; family Viscaceae; genus Viscum; species Viscum album. The sequence goes on along the minus strand of OY728156.1, from coordinate 1,878,767,092 downwards.
AGAGGCCTAGGTGTTTGCTGGACAGGATTGTGTTCCCAAGTGTCTGTGGGATGAGGCCAATGTGTCTTCGGGTGAGAAGCATGGGTTTTGTGGCCCAGGTGTCTGCATGTGGGATTGTGTGTGGTTTGAGGCCCAGGTGTGTGTGGGTAGGTTGTGGTAGTGGCAATGAGTATGGGAAGAGTGGTATCACTAAGGTGTTATCTATTAGGGATAAACAGTTAACCCGTGGGAAAGTGGTGCAGGGTACCCAAAAGTTGAAGCGCTTATACTACTACCTTACTTTACTTGCATTATTTTGTGAGTGTACCTTATTGTGGCTGGGCTAGTTAGTATTCCATGGTAGGCACATTGAGGTTATACTATTTTCTCAGAGGGAATTTAGTATGTTCCCCCACTTGTGTATGTGTAGATTTAGTTTCTATACTGAGTATACTCATATTCTCACTCTATGTATATAAAACTATTTTCAGGTTTCTAAGAGGACTTTGTGAACTGTGCTAGACTTTACTAGATTGGGTGCTTGTATTAGTTATTTTTGCTGATTAGTTTCTTTTCTATTGGTACATTACCTTAGAGTTTTTTTATACATTGTATCAGCTTTACTTTTGAGCATGAATATGGGAATGGATTTTGGATTTACTTTTAATTTTTACTATTTGGAGTTTCATGGGATTTACCATCTTCTCTCCTAAACTTGTTGCATAAAAAGTGTAATTCCTTCCATGTTATGTGAGATTCTATACCCTTGGGGATAGTAACTTCTCTAGGACCTACTGAGGGTGGGAATTAGTGTTCATAACTATCCTTTATCTTGAGGAAGGAAGGTCGTGGAACTTTTTCATCCCTTCCCTCATCTTGAAATAAGTGGGTCATGGAAAAATGGTATTAGAGGGAGGTTTTGGGGGTTGAGAGATAGGATGGAGTTCAGAGTTAGTCATAGTGACGATGGCATGGGATGGTAGGGAAATAGTGTTAGGTGATCTTGGTGTGTGAAATAGTCCAGGGATGACTGGATAAGACATGGGATTTTAGGACCCCCGTGATCTGATGCAAGGACTCTAGACCTAATGAATAACCAAGTATGGCTATGCTGATTACAAGGTAGAGACCATAGGGAAGGTACATGTATCATAATTTATTTTTTGATTTAGGATCCTCACACTCCATTGTTACACCCAGTCTAGCCCATGCAATGGGACTAAATGTCGAGAGGCTTCCCATGACCCTGGTGTTGAGTACGCTAGTTGGAGGTCAGAACAGTTTGTTTGATGTTTTCTGGGGATGTGGACTAATGTTGGGGTAGCATCAGTCTAGCGGGGATCTTCTTTTTCTATATATGAAGCCATAAAATGTCATCATAGGCCTTAACTAGTTGTTTTCTATGCACGCCGTTATCGACTACTTCCAAAGAAGAGTAGTGTTTTCAGGTATGGATAACCAATGTGTAGTTTTCATTGGTGAGCGGAGCTATCAGGTGGGCAGTCGGGGCATAAAGACTCTTCTATCCATGTTAGTCGAGATGTTAGTAGGATTAATGGAAATAGAGACGGTGAAGGTTCCAAGGGTTTCTAGAGAGATCCTGGATGCCTTCTAATAAGAGGTTTTGAATCAACCCCCTCAATGTGATGTTGAGTTCTGCATTGACTTGTAACCACATGTCCATCCAATTTTGAGGGCTCCCTATCTGATGATGCCTTCTAGGTTATTAGAGTTGTGAATTCAGTTTCACAATCTGATGAAGATGGGTTTTATCTAGCTGAGTGTGTCTCCATGGGGTGCTCCAGTCTTGTTTGCAAAGAAGGAATATGGTGGTATAAAACTCTTAATAGACTACCAACGAATGAATTAGGTGAAGATCAATAACCATTACCCTCTCTCGAGGATTGACAATCTTTTTGACCAGTTAAAGGGAGAATGTTTCTTCTCTAAGATCAATATACAGTCTGAGTATCAATATTTTAGGGTGAAAGAGTGTGAAATCACAAAGAATTCTTTTAGATGCAGGTATGGGCACTTCAAGATCGTGCTCATGCCCTTTAGTGTCATGAATTAAATATCAATGTTCATGGGGCTCATGAAATAAATTTTTTGAGAGTTCCTGGACCGTTTTTTCATCATGTTAATTGACGACATCTTGAATTACTCAAGGTATGAGGAGGATCACACTAAGAATATTAGGACTATCTTAGAGGTCCTCCAACACCACCATCTCTATGGGATGTTATCCAAGTAAAAATTCCAGACATGAGAGGTGCACTTCCTTGGAAAACATGGTGTCTCATCAAGGGATAAAAGAAGACCCATCAATGGTCAAGATGACTATTTCTTGGGAAGAACTCACGAATGTTGTAGAGGTTCGCAACATCCTGGGTATAATAGGCTATTAAAAGAGGTTCGTACCCAACTTATCCTGAGTTGAAGATCCATTGAAATATTTTAATAGAAAGGGCCAAGTCTTCATGTGGAGTGAGCAGTGTTAGGAAACCTTCAACTACAAGAAGGGGAATCCGGTTAGTGCTCCGGTGCTTAGGTTCCCAGAGGAAGGGGTGATGTTCGAGGTGTTTTGGGATGCTTTGGGGATATGATTGGGATGTGCGCTGATGCAGAAGTTGGGAGTAACTCTTATGGGTTTAGGAATTTATGTCCTCAAAAATGAAACTATGACACCCATGACCTAGAGCTTTTAGCGGTCGTGTTCTTATTGATGTTATGGTAGAATTACCTCATCTGTGAGTTCTTTTTGGTCTTCATAAATCACAAGATCATGAGGTATATGTTTTCATAATGAGACCTGAACTTGTGACAATGAAAGTTGATGGAGTTTATATAGGACTAAAAATTTAATACATCTTACACCTTAGGAAAAGGGAACATGGTGGCCGATGCCTTAAGCAGTATATCTCAGAAGAAGGTAGTTCGGGAATCCACAGATGCTTAGAAGGCAATGGAGGAGTTGGTCACTTTACATTTGGATCTGGGAGTATATGGTGGTCAATGCTATATATTTCAAATGAAATTCCTGTCTTCCTTGATGTAGTAGGTGGAGGATTCTTAGTGGGGATAATTAGAGACTGAAGTATTGCGTGATCATGTTGTCCAGGGTAATTCTCTATAGGGATGGTCGAAGGACAATAAGAATCAAATGTTGTTCTATGGGAAGCTATTTTTCCTAGTGGTGATGTGTGAGGGAGTTCTTAGTGAGTTCGAAAACCCACCCCTGATGGCACATCTATGAGTCTCTTTGATATACTGAGCCTTGAGGTAATATTTTTGGTGGATCGAGGTGAATCGGGTAGTGGCAGAGTTTGTGGCAAGGTGCCTAGTGTATTAGTTGGTGAAGGCCGAGCACCGTCTTCTTAGCAGTCTGCTACAACCCTTAGACCTTCCCAAGTGGAAGTGGAATAACATATCAATTGATTTCATCATAGGATTTCCTAGGGATTAGGTAGGATGTGATTCTCTTTGGGTAGTAGTGTACTGGTTGATGAAATTGACTCACTTCTTAGCGATCAAGGAGTTGTGCATAGTGGATGACTTAGCACAAAAGTATGTGGATGAGGTGGTGTGGCTACATGGAGTTCTAGGATTCGTCATCTTAGATTGGGATACATGTTTTATGACATGAGTATAGATGGGATTAAACCATGCCTTTAACTCCCTGTTATGCCTTTTCACTTTTTTCCACCCTGAAATGGATGGGAAGACAAAGAGGACTATCTAGGTAAGGGAGGAAATGCTTAGAGAATGTGTTTTGGGATTTGGAGGATCATGGGTATGAGAATTTCCCCTAGAAGAGTTTACTAACAATAATATCTAGAACACTATCATTAGAATGGAACCGTTTGAGGCTTTATATAGAAGGCTGTGTTGTTCACCAGTATACTGGAAAGAGGTTAAGGAAATATCCCTTCTTGGACTAGAGCTAGTGTAGAGATCAACGAAGAATGTTCATCTTGTGCGTGAGAGGATGAAGGAAGCACAAGAATGACAGAAGTTGTATTCTGATCATACAAGTACTTTGTAGTTTGATGTTAGGGACCATGTTTTCTTGAAGGTTTCCCTTTAGTGTGGGTAGTGGAGGTTTGGTAATAGACGAGGTCTTTCTCCCATGTTCATCGAACCTTTCAAGGAGTTGGGACAAGTTGGAAAGGTGGAATATCAGCTGGCATTTCCACCACTATTGGAGAGGATCCATGATGTCTTCCACATCTCTCAACTCTAAAGGTATCTACACGATGAATCCCATGTACTTGATTGGGGAGTGTTGGATATAAAGGATGATGTGAAATTCATGGAGTGAACGATAAGAATCAAGAATCACGAGGAGAAGGTGCTTCATGGATGGACCATTCCTTTAGTTCATGTACTCAAGGAGAGTACTTGGGAGCGAGAGGCACAAATTCATGCCCATTACCCAGAGCTATTCTAAGTTTTGTCTCTGTGTTTTACCTGTGTGCTTTGTCTTATGATGTAATGATTGACTTTTTTCGTTATTAGATGAGTTGTTTCCATGTTATCTAAATGTGTACAAAATGTCCTGACTATGGGGAGGGGAGGACCTAATCCCTAATCAATATGCATTAATTTGTATGTGATTAAACCCAAGCGGGGGAGTCAGTGCTTCCCAAAGCGGATAATATCTTGACATGGAGTAAAGAGCTCCCAAATTCACATGTTTGGACAGTGTGACCTTTTGTGTTTGTGTGGTTGAGGGGGAAGTGAGGCCTTAGTGTTTATTTTGTTTTTCAAGAGATAGATGTCAAGGAGGTGATCTTGGATTTCAAGGTTTTCACTCTAGTTTTAGAACAATGTAGGGTTTTTTTCTTTGATAGGCATATTAAGGGGGGTTTCTCAGAGCCTCCTTTATTCTGGGTTAGTTTTGAAATCTCAAGGATGAGAATAGTTTGAGAGGTATATAATATAATGACCTAGATATTAATGGGGAATTACTTTGTTAAAATCCAATGTTTAGGGTGTTCTAGGAGGAAATGGTAGCTTGTTTCAATAGTTTTCCAAATTTCTTGTTTTTCCATCGGTGAGTCGAGGGCATCGACATCAGAAAGTCAGTGCATCAGCATGTAAGTACTTCGACATGTCAGTGCGTCAGAGTGTTAGTGCATCAGTGAGTCATGGGAATCAACATCGTTGTTTTAGGGGTGTCAGTGAGTCGTTGCGTCGGTAGATCAGTGTTGGTGGCTCTATGTCAGTAGGTCGTCTCACTAGCTCACCCATCGGTAAGTCACATTAGTAGATCACCCATTGGTAGCTCAGTGTTAGAGGCTCACCATTGTTAGGTCTTTTTAGTATCTCACCTATCGGTAGCTTAGTTTTGGTGGATCATCATCGGTAGTTTGAATCAGTAGATCACCCTTTCGTGGATCAACATCGGTGCTCAGTATCGGTGACTCACCCATCAGTGACTCCTTTCCAATTTTTCTATTTTTTCCCAGTTTTTATAGTTTCGACCCTCTTACATTTTATCTGACATAAACAGAGCTTAGAGCCTCGTTTGGTCATTTTAAGGGTGTTTCAACGGATATTAGGTATATCTTTAATATCCTAACATTCTGGGGGGATTTGAGATACTGAAACCACATGATCTTGTTCACAATCCCATGATAATTTCTTTTTAAAACTATTATTCCTTTAATATAGGATCTGGATCTTCAATGTTAGGATATTCCCTTCTTAGTGTGTTTTTATTCCCTCTTGGTGCAGATAATGTGTTCCTCCTAAGATGAGTCATGTGCTTGTGCTATACCGACTCCTACTCAGCCTCCATGGAGTTCTATGCTGCTCGTGCAATCCCCTGTTCTTGACTCAAAGAGGAGCTTTGGTCTCATGTTGTTTTTGGTCAGAATTTCTTCTATATATATTTAATTTTGCATCATGTAGGGTGGGTGTACTAATGATTAATTTTGGTGAATGACTAAATCCATTTTCTCTAAACAAGTAATAAATAAGGGGTAGGGAAGTTGATGATAAAAAAGATAATAAGACCTCTTATAATAACGGGTAGGTAATTGAAGATGGTTTGAAATTGATCACTTGTTTTACCTATTACCCTTGTTTATTTTTATGGATTTTTGTGGTTGTATGACTTCTGAAAATCATTGATGTTTGTGGTATTTGTGTGTACACAAGTGATGTTCTGCTTTGTTGAAATGCTTGAATAAATTTTTGTAACATAAAATCTGCTTAATCACATATACTTGTTGAATAAATGGATGAACCAATATCAAACACGTTCTGTGATCACCCATGTTATTTAAAGTGAAATTAAAGAACCCATGTTGGTTAAATCTTAATGTGCTTTGCTAAATGGTGTGGCTGCGTGCTTTGTGTGGTTGGTTCTGTGAGTAGGGTGTGGAATGTGTGTGCAATATGATTTTTGATTAATGGTATTTGTTTTATGTCTTGTGTATGGGGTGGTGCAGGGGGTGTGTCACTTTTCTAGTTTGAGAGACTGATTGATAGTGGAATGGATGGACTTGTAGGTAGTAGAACTTCCTTTGTTTTTATTATGGCCATCAAATAACATTGGGCAGTTGGACTTTTGTGTCGTTATGAACTTGTTATGTAGTGGGACTACATATGGTAAGTGTGTGGGTAGCGTGACTATGGGACTCAGTTGTGAGAGGATGATTGTGTGGTATAAACTTAAAGAATGATAGTTGGTAGTGGTTGAATGGGGGTTTTCAGTGGGACTGCAAATCTAGTTTTGTTGTGGTTTTTTTTGTTTTGATATGGTTATGGTTGGTAGTTTCTCGATAGGGCATGAATAAATTAAAGTGAATGCCTAAATTAATAAAAATAATGTGGCTAAATGAAAATGGGTTCAGTTCAAGCTTTGGCAGTGAGTGTTTTGGGGTTGTGCATATAGAGGTAGTAGCAAAAATGGTATTGGTGGGCTCATTTTTTTGGTTTTTTATAACTCATAGGTTGGGATGAGTGTTTGATTACCTATATTTATCAATTTTAGTTATTTTTGATTTCTATACACACCCCACACTTGTTGAGAACCATGTTCTAAACACCCCCATTTCATGGGGAATGGTGTCTTTCCCAACATCCCAGTGGGAGGATGGATGACTGTTTACTGAATTTCTTCCCCACACCCTCTTCTAGGTTCTTACTTCTTGAGTGTATCCAGACATGTTATAATGGCTTGAGGCTTACCATAGTCCTAGATTCTTTTGGTAGTTTTTTTGGATGATAGGCCTAGGTGTTTTCAGACTAGGATTGTGTTACCATGTGTCTTTGGGATGAGGCCTAGGTGTCTTTAGGTGAGAGGTGTGGTTGTTGTGGCCCAAGTGTCTGTAGGTGGTGTTGTGTGTGGTTTGATGCCTAGGTGTGTCCAAGAAGGTTGTGGGAGTGGGAACATGTATGAGAAGAGTGGTAGTGTCATGATGTTAGCTGTCAAGGATGAGAAGTTAACCAGTGGGAATGTGGTGTCGGGTACCCAAATTTCAATGTGCTTATACTAATACCTTACCTGACTTGCATTATTTAGTGAGTGTGCCTTGGTGTAGCTGGGATGGTTAATATTCCATGGTAGGAGATTTTAGGTTCTACTATTTTCTCACATGGACATTGGTATGTTCCACAAATTTTGAATGTGTAGCTTTAGTTTCCCTAATGAGTATAACCGTATGATTACCTTACATATATAAAACTATTTTCAGGTTTCGAGGAGGAAATTTTGAGGACAGTGATGGACTTTACTAGATCAAGCATCATGATTAGTTACTATTTCTGATTAGTCTCTTTTATATTGGTACTTTACCTTGTTGTTTTTTGTAATTTGTATAAACATTAATTTTGAACATGCATATGAAAATGGATTTTGGATTTACTTTTACTTTTTAGTATTTGGAGTTTCTTGGGATTTACCATCTTATCTCCTGATCTTGTTCTATAAAAAGGATAATGCCTTCCATGTTATGAGAGATTCTATACCCATAGTGCTAGTCACCGCTCTGGGGCCTATTGAAGGTGGGACTTGAGGGTAATTATATCTTATTAATCTTGAGGAAGGAATGTCATGGAACTTTTCTGTACCTTCCCCTATCTTGAAGAAGGTGGGTCATTACATCCGAAAAGAATGATTTTTTCATTGAATAGTGAAATACATCTTTTTGTTAAACAATTATTTATTTTTAATAATTTAAGAAATTAAAAAGTTTCGATATGAATTGAATTTTATTTAAAAATAAAATAATGATAATTTATTTATATTTAATATAAATATTTACATTTTAATCATGTTTATGTTATATTTTACAATTATTTTTTTTCTAGGATTTAAAACAATTTTTTTCTTCTAAAAATTGTTTTTAAGTGCATAAATTTCTCCATTTTATTTAATTAAAGTAACCCATAAATAAGGAAATATTTAAATGAAATTTATAGATTATATATATTAATTTATGTATTTACATCCATCTATTTATGATTACTAGTCATGTAGTTAATATTATATCATTTTATGCATGAAAAATGCATTTCTTGAAAAACCATTTTTTGACATGATTTGTATGTTTATTTTTAAATTAAATTATACCACATATGTGAAATGAATTTCATAAAATTGATATAATATTTAGAATAAAAATATTTTAATATTTTTTAATAAGTATAAATTAATTTTCTATCATAATGATTAGTAAAGAGAGTAAAATTTATATAACATGAGTATGACTAAAACGAGGTTTTGCATGTTACATGTGTATTTTTAAAATTTATTTTCCAAACACAAAGAATTTTTATTTGATAAATTGGATTTAATATTTAGAATAATTATTCACAAACAATCTAATAAATCTCATTTTATTTTAGGCTTAAAGGATTAATTACCTATGTTAAAAAACTAGTTACTGTGGTGAAAACTAAAATGGTAAAAGTAAGTAAACTTAGAGGATAAGGGGATAAAATGTTTATTTTTATTATTTGGAGGTTTATATGGACCTTAAAATCCATCCATTACATTATTTATAAATTTTTGAAGCATCTGAGGTGAAGTGAATTCCCATTATTGAATATTTTTGGGTAGTTACAAAAAATGCCACTCCTCCTCAGTTATAAAAGGGAACTCCCTCCACTAACTTATTAACACCAAAAAATAAATTTTACTTGAAAAATACATCAAAAAATATTTCCAAAAAATACTTATATATATTATAGTTCTTTTTTATATTCAAAAAATACCAACCCTGAGGTCTTTAATAAAAGATACATAAGAGTTTTTTCTAATCAAAGGCAATAATCTTCTGTAAACTCCTTCTTTTTTGACTTTTTCTTTTTTCACATTAAATTATGTCTTAATATTAAAATATATTAAAAATAGTATCTCCAATATATTTATATTTTATTATTTCTATGTTATAATATTTATCCATATCCTTCTCCATCAAATGGGAAAAAAATCCATCACTTGTGTGCACGATGGACTACCACCTTACGAACCAATCTAATTTGTTCTCCATAACCTAATCACATAGATAATGATAATGATGAAAATAATGAATATATATGATAAATGTTATGTGATATTTATTCTTGAAAATTTATATATCATCAAATTACTTAACCTTTCACCCATTATGGAAATGATAACATTGCATGCGCGTAAGTACAACCTACCATTTCAACGAAGTGATGTGATCCATTCTCCATGTTCAAATTTATATAATGACTATAAAAATTTATATAATGAATAAATGTGATATTTATGAAATTATTATAATTATAGATATTATTTAACTATAAAATATTCACAAGAACCATAACTTCTGTAAAAAAACAAGAAAGATAAAATAAATCAGTCAACACCAGAAACAATGGCAATAATGAAATATTATTAACAAACATGTGAAAATATGCTATAATAAGATCATATATATTATAATAAATATGAATATAGTTATATTAAAAATTAATAACATGTTTAAAACCAGTATATTTTAGGTAAAATCATGTTTATCTAGAGTAAAACACAAGGTAAGGGTTTTCATCTCAAAACTTCCTTCTTTGAGAGACATGTTCTTTTATTAACCCAATTCCTTTTAAATGATGTATATACTGAAACATAAATATTTAAAATCATTTATTATTAATATTAATGTAATTTTTACTTAAAATTCAACATCAATCACTTTCAAGTTGGGTTTTTAAGACGTTTCTTAAATTGTATGGGACTTCGTCTCAATTTCCTTTCATTAAGGAATATTGTAATATAATGCACCAAATTTATTTTATATGGTATATATCATTCACATTTTACTTGTGATATCATGAATACAATAAAATTAATGTTATTTTATGTTTAAATTTAAATTATTTAATCCAATGGGATTTTACTTGAATAATAGAAAGATATAATGAATTTCATAACTCAATTTATTTTTATTGGGTTATATTAATTCTTCACAATCTTTAAAATTATAAGATTATTTTTATAATTAAATTTTATTATTTTAGGTTTTATTTACACTTTTTTATGTGGATCTAAATTTTACACACATAATCACTTAATTTATTAATTTTCACTTCAATGTTATGATCTTTATAAGGGTTTATTTCACATTATCATTTTAATCGAGACTATTCTTTCTTGAATTTAAATTAAAGGAAATTATTTTATCATTTTATAATAAAACCATTTAATTTTATAATAAAACTATTATTCATAAAATTTTCAAGTAATAGTACTATTTTCTTCTCTTTTGTACTTAAAATGATTGAGAAACCATTTTTAATAAAATTTGACTTTATTACTCTCTTCGGTAAGAAATAATTTCCTAAAAAATACACATTTTATAAATTTTTTTATAGAATGTTTTTAATATTATACAATAATTTATTGATGTAATTTTGAACCATGTTTTAATTAAAAAAAATATTTAAAAAGGAATCATCTCATCATATACTGAATGAGGAAATTTTTTAATTTTCTTAGAAAATTTTAGAAGGAATCTTTGTTATAAGATACAAGACAAGTAAATAATTTTAAATCCATCACATAAACTCATTATTCTGAATAATTATTCAAAAGTTTAAAATGTTCTTTTTAAATAAAATATTTTTCCAAATATTCAAGAAATTTTATTTTTTAAAAGTGATTATCAAACTGAAAAAGTTATTTTCATCAAAAATTGTTTAATGATATTTTTATGGTATTTATATTTATCAATGTTAAAAACCATTTATTTTAAATATAATACAATGGGAATATATTTTAATGATACAATCATTATTATTTCCCTCTATTATTTATGACCAGTTTGGATAGGGAAACTATTGACATTCACTCCCTTGATTAAAATTTTTAATTGTTTACTTTATCTTCCGACAATCACTTTATTTTGATCATTTTCATTAGAAATTACATTTAATATCCATATTATTCATATCATTAATATGATTATTTCCTAAACCATATTTTTTTATAAATGGTGTTTACTTTTAATTTAATATAGTTAATAGGGAAAATTTTGATAAATTCATATCCTTCACTAAATATAGATATTTATAGATAAGGTATATTGTTAATGAATTAAATCAATCATTTGATATATGAAGAATGATTTAGACATGAAGTGATATGTGGGGCCTAGAATTATATATACCCTAAATTCATTAGTAGTATTATGAGACAAATCTGCTAGATAATGTCATTTAAATGCATTTGGTGTATACCCACCCATCGATTAAACTATATGGGTGAAAGTTATTGATGGTATAAATATCATGATGTCTGAGATCATGAAACCCCATATTTAGAATTATATTCAGTAATAATTCATTTATTATTATACATGATATTAATATATTTATATTATCAATGGATTCATTTTCATGGTTAAGTTATTTATTAAATGGCATGTGTTTTTAGTTATTTACATTTCTACACTTATTTTGATTTATTGATTCATGAAATTTTCCACTGTACTTAACCATCTTTGTTCATTTTATCTCAAACTTATTTTGTATCCCTTCTATAGGATATAAAGAAGGAATATTTAAATGTGTTAAAAGATGTATAATATTTACTTTCACTATGGTGTAATTTATGTTTTCAAATATAATTCGAGACCCAAGTTTGTATCTAGTTTACCAAGAATACTAAACTATTCAGTACTTTGGGATGTTATCACTTTTATTTTATGATAATTTAATAAAACAACCACTCATTCTAGGTTACAGGAGTTAGGGTATTTATAGTTCATATTAGAGGAAGTTTAGTATAATCCTTGGGAACTAGATTTAGGAAAACATAGATTAAAGAACTTAACCATATAATATAATTTTATGATAAAAATGGTCAAACATCCTAATGTTTTTTTGAGGAATATATTATGTTATTTTTCCTAGAAATACTTACCAATATAATCCCTAAAAGTGGATTTGGTTATATAAAAATTGGACCTAGGGGTAATTACTATGAAAATGGAACATTGGGCTTTGACTCAATCACCAACTGGTTCATGAAGATGGACCTTTCTGTGCACCTAGTTTACAATCCTTGGGGATATGATTTGGATAATTCACATTTTATTTAAAGAAACTTATAAAGGATTTGAATAGATGATGAAAATTAATAAGCTAGGTTAAACTTAAGGTTTATTATAGTGAAAATAAGGCATCATGATTTAGAAATTCTATAAATGATTATATGGTTTTCACACTATGATTTTTATTATTCACACTATGATTTTTGGTTTTAGTCAATGGCTGGAACCTGAAAAAGTCATGTTAACATTTAATATAATAGAACATATTGTGATTATGAGTAACCAAAATGGATGATATGTCTAAATTTAATCATATATTTTAATGTAAAAATACTCTATTTAAGGTATTATGTGATGTGACTTTAAGATGATTAAGAATATTTGGAAAAACTTTACAAGAATACAACACTTTGTTTTAGTATATGTTTTATTAAAAATATTATTTTATGAATAATTATTTTATATTATATTCACATAAGTTAAAAGTTAATTATAACCTTCAGAGTTGATATTGTCACTGGTTTTAAGATAATAATAGTCAATATTGTTTTATTTCATTAAAAAATAAGTCGTATAGAAAACCCTTATGGTTACAAAGTGATTTGATGACTAATGTTATCTTTGAGTATGTTCATAATATTTTTGAAAACATTATATGAATATTTTCAATATGGTTTAAAAAAAAGGAAACTCATATATCGATTGACAACTCATCATATTCATTAAGGCCATAAGGCTTAAAACCGCAACTGAAGGGTGAAAAGGGTGTTGTGCCTACCACTGGCCTACATGATGTACTAGTTATTATGAAATTGTTTTTTACTTAAATATTTTTATGGATAAATATTAATTTTATTTTGGGATAAACATTATAGATTCAAATATTTTTTATTTTGAGGAAATTAATTATATTGTAGGAGTTATTTTCTTAATTTGAGGTATATATAACCATTAGTTTTAACGTAATGTATTCCTAAAGGAGAATGTTACTAAATATTTGGGTATGTAATTTATAAGATATTATATCTCATTTTAGGTGAAAAAATTATATAATGTTGAGAATATTGAGGTTAATTGGGATTTAGTGTTATTTATTTGTGTAATAATCTAAGATGAACCTTTGGTAGAAATTTTTAAGTGAAATATATTATTTTCCATATGAAGGTTTATAAATTTTTGTTATTATATTATCTTATAGTAACCATTTACATTTATTTAATATTTAAAGATATGAGGAATAAATTATTATTATTTTATGGATCCTAAAATCTTTTAAAATTTTATTTTAGTGCTTCGGGCATAAAAAATTATCACTGGATATTCATTTCTTGGAGTAAAATATGAAGTGGTAGTTTATAGAATCACAACCAAATAATAAAATTTCACCTATAAAAATAATGATATAAAGTAAGTATATATCATGGTCCTATATACCTTGATATTAAAATAATCCATTAAATATAGTAAAAGGACCTTGAAATAAAAATGTTATGCTATCACCTTCATATCCGATGAATTAATAGTTTTTTAATTCATCACAAATTTATGGTTTTGTGGTTGTTAACATTATCTTGATCATTCAACTTATTATGATAAATGATCTCTATCACTATCCATAATTATTTAAAATTTTATTAAATGTATTTATCTTAAATTCCCACAAATTTTCTCCAAATTTTAATCCTAATTATATGTTATTCTATATGAACTTAGTATTTACCAATCCCCCTTTTAAGACTAAGTTTCATTAACCCTTTTTATGATGTGGGTTTTCAACAATGGTATTTTCAAATTTCAAACCCTTGAATTACAAGAGAAAGTTGAAATTGAAAGGATATAATTTATTAATATTGGGGATAATGTAACACCCTGATATTTTCAAAGAAGAAAATTATGTTTGATAACGTATACGACATGCAACACCCAACTTAAACGACCTATGAAATATATTATTTAAATATGACTGTTATAAACTAGAAATTTAATTGGTGGTTATGAATATTATTAACCCAATTATGATATATATATATATGTACTAATAAATACCAATTTATTGATAATAATTACTTATTTTTTTAATAAATTCAAATTATTCTAAAAAACATTTTTTTATAAAAAAATGATTTTTATGGATTTTTGTGAGAAAATAATATAATTAATTTTATTAAAATTTTATTAAGATTATCTAATAAAATTAGATTAATTTTTTAAATCATCATATCCAAAATTATATTTGGGTGAAATTTGGGAATCTTCTTAAAAGGGTGATTTTTAGTGAATAGTAGAAAATACTGATTTTTGTAAAACAACCGTTTCTTTTCAATAAATTATTAAATTAAAAATTACCATTATGATTTTAATTTGTTTTAAATGTAAAATATGTATTATTTATTTATATTAAATATAATTAATGATATTTTAATAATTTTTATGCCATATTTTGGCATAAGTTTATTTTTAGGCTTAAAAACATATTTTTTTTATGAAAAACTGGTTTTGAGTGCATTTTGTTTATCTATTTTAATTAATTAATGTGACCCATAATAATGAAATATATAAATTAAAATTATATATTATAATTCTTAATATATGAAATTAATATCCATCTAATGATTATTACAAATCATATAGTTAATATAATATCATTTTATGCTTGAAAAATGAATTTCTTGAGAAACTGTTTTTCAACAAGATTTGTGGGTTAATTTATGAATGAAATTATACCAATTATTTGAATTTAATTACATAATATTTTTTCCATATTTTTAATAATAAAAATTAATGTTATATAATAAGTACATGTTATGTTTTGGTCATAATGATTAGTAAAGGCAATAAAATTTATTTACGTGATTATGGTTAAAATGGGTTTTTACACGTTATATGTTCTTGTGTTATAATTAATTTTACAAACACATAGGTTTTTTATTTTATAATTTGTTTAAATATTTATAATAATTAGTTCCAAATTATGTAAAATTATCACTTTATTTTAGGCTTAGATGGTTAATTTCCTATGTCAAAAAACGTGTTGCCATGGTGAAAACTAAAATGGTAAAAGTAAGTGAACTTAGAGGATAAGGGAATAATAAGTTTGAAAAATGTTTATTTTTATTTTTCGGATGTTTCTATAGATCTTTAATTTTTTAAAATCTATTATTTATCAATTATGGAGTTACTTGGGGTGAGAGTGACTTCCCATTATTGAATAATTTTGGGTATTTACTAAAAAATCTCCCTTTTTCTCAATTATAAAAGTACACCCACTACCCTCACTTATTCACACATATCAAGGCATTTGGATAGGAAAAAATAGTTAAAATATATCCCCAAAATTATTATACACATTATATATATTTTGGTATTACCAAAAGTCAAACCCTAGGGCACTTAATAAGAGATCCAAAAGTTTTTCTAAGCGAAGGTAAATCATATTCACTAAGATCCTTCATTTTTACTTCTTCTTTTTCCACCTACAATTATTTATTTACAATTAAAATATAATAAAACTAGTATCTCCCAAAAAATTACATTTTATTATGTTTATGGAATAATATTTATTTATATACTTATACATAAAATGGGAAACAAATCCACCACTCATGTGTACGATGGACTACCGCCTCACGAACCAATGTAATTTGTTTTGCATCAACAACTCACATGGATAGTAATAATGATCAAAATAATGAATATTTATTATATATATAATATAATATTGATTATATGAAATTAATATATCATCCAATTCTTTAAGCTTTCACCAATTAGGGAAATGATAATGTCACTCATGCATATGTCAACCTACTGACACCACAAAGTGATGTGATTCATTATCTATGTTCCGATTTAATAATGATTATAAAAATGTATATAATAGAAAAACGTGATATTTATATCACTAATATAATTATGGGGATGATTTGACTATATTATATGAAAAATAACCATAACATCTATAATAAAAGATGCATGAGAAAATAGATGTTAACACCTGAAACAATGGTAATAATGAAATATAATTAAAAAACGGGTGGTGAGATGTTATGATACGATCAAATATGATATTATAAATATGTGTAACATCCAAAGTAAATTAAGAATAAGATATTTTTATACTTATTAATATTTTTTAATTAAATATTAATTTTACTTTAAAAGGGTTGCTATGTTCGATAGCGTACCCGATACGCAAGAACAAGTTTCTTTGGAAGCTTACGATGCACACTAATAATATAATATTATTTTTTTAAATGGTAGTTAACTCCTACCCATTTTATTGGCGAGAATGAATGAAACTAACTAAAATATGATTATACATGACTGTTAAATGTATTTACATTATCTAATAAAAAGTTAGAGGCTTAAAATGTGAATGAATCTAATTTTAAGCATAATTTACATTAAAAGGCCAATTTATCACCTTTTAATGATGAAACCTTTTTAAATATAGTTTTGGTCACTTTAATACATTATATATGACCAAATAAAATCCTTCTTTATAATGGGGACATCAAAATTTACTTTGTGTAAATTTTTGGAATTTTTTCGATAAAGTTCATTTTTTTAATGAATAGTGAAAATATTGTATTTTAATTCAAAACTATGTTATAATATAACTTATTTATATGATTAGATTATCTTTGTAATTGGTTTTAAAGTGTAATTAGAATTTATTTTTACCCTTTAATACAAAGTTGGTCATTGGAATTAATTTCACTTTGAAATTGGACATAAACAAGTATCAATCTTTTGATAGTTATTGTTTCTTAAAAACACGCTATTTATTTTAACAATGAGAATTAATTTTAAAATTAATTAATTCCACTTCTATGTTTTTAATTTGTAAAAATATACATCATTTTTGAATTCTGAATATCAAATATATATTAGGCTGAATTTTTGGTATTTTTTTGAAAAACTTCAATTTTTGAGGAATAGTGAAACTACTTAGTGGTAGTTAAAAAAATGGGATTTTTCATTTAAATAAAATTTTACCACTTATGTGAATTGAATTTAGAAAATCCAACATACATGGTTGTTATCAAGAAGTAAAATGTGGTTCAATAAGATGAAAATAATTTTTGGTGAATAGTAACTTTTGACTTTTATTTACCGCAGTTAAAGGTAAATAGGGTAATTCAAGGTTAAAAGAATATTATAATAATTCAAAATTACCATAAAACTTATCCAAAACTTATTGGTTGAGTCATTTATGACCATGGGAATCTTTGGGTCGATTTTATGACCCCATTGAGCCACTTGGGGGTGATAATGACAATTTAGATTAATTAACTTAAAGTAAAGGAAAATATGACAAAAGCAAATATCTTTTAGTAAATTAATTTTTAGAAGGGGTTATATAAATTATCTTTTTGTCTATAAATATTAATTGGAAAGATAAAAATATTTCCTACATTATATTTTTATTTTTTATAATTTTAGACATCAAATAAATTAAAGTATTTAGGACACAATAATGATGCATTATTTACCTCATTAATAAATGATTTAAATAAATAAGATTATAATGATTAAAATAGTATCCAAAACATGTCAAATTCTTATTGGATAATTTTATTTCGACCTTGAATCATTTTATATTTGACTATAATGATTTTTGGACCTTTAGAAATTGAATATCATTATATTATAAAATAATATTTTCACACTTCCCTAAATAGCCCCTCCTCTCCCTTATAAAAGGAGACCATTTATAACCAATTCCTCACACGTCTCAAGCCATTTGGGTCATCCAAAATCAGCCCAATTAATCTATTTACATCCCTATCCTCCCCCTAGAAGCCTTAACTTAGGTATAAGGAACTTCAGGATGTCCTTTGGTTCAAACCAAAGGGAGTTACCCAAATTAAAGGTAATGGTTTCTCTTAAATTATTTTCATTTATTTAACTTCGCCAACCCCTAAACTCTTTTTATTTATTAATTTTGTAACAAAACCCATATCCTCAATATACTAGGATGTTTTTATAAGAAGTATTTGAACTACACTTACACACACCTCCATCTAATGGATGAAGAACATAATGTTTCTTTGGATGGAAAATTATCGCCTCACGAAACAATGATTGTTCAAACATCTCCAACCGCATCTCATTGTGGACATTATGATGGCACTGTATTTATAAATGATATATTTTATGTTTATTATTTCTTTATTCTTATGTACTTCCCACTTATATCACACCTTTATGGTTTTTATAGTTGGTAAATACGATAATCTCATTTGAGGAAGTGTGGACTACCGCCCCCTCAAAGTGATGTGATTTGTTAGTGCCTTATGTGGGATGTATAAAGGATGGAGTTAATTATATTATATATTATATTATACTGGAATTATAAAATACCTATGTATAATTATGTTTTAATTCCATTAAAATAAGAAATAAAAATGAAAGTAGCGTTCGTGCGTACGTACGACCTACCGTCTCCATGAACTGTGCATTTCATTTCTTACCTACAAATGTTATGTAATATTATAAATAGGTGTATATAATGGATATATATGATATATATAATATCTTAATCATGAATATAATTCTGGATATAATGTAATATTGACCACATGGACAACTTGTAAATATAAGGTGTTCATTTTTTACTCAAGTACCAAATATCGACAAAACGAACATTATTAACTTAAATGATTATATAATATTTATAACATGGTAATAAGTGATATAAAAGGAATAATAAACATGAAAAAGGTTCTTAAGAAATTATAAATTAACTTTAGTTTATTTTTCAGGATATTAAATAACGAAAGGGTCAAGTCGGACACGAGGTAAGGGACTTCGTCTCAATCTCCTTTCATTGAGGCATATTTTGTTCTAATATAAGAATTTATTTTATACACTATATAAACACCTTTGAATTTTTATTTCATTCAAAGGGATTTTTTTTCTATGAAGCATTTTACAAAATGACAAAAAAGAATGTTTCTTTTAACGTAAGCGGTGATAATGACCTTTTCTGCTGCCGTGAGTATTATTTGATCTTTGGATTCCTCAACAAGCCATAATGTTTTTAAAAGAAAATAAATACCTTATACTCTTTTACGTATTTTTTGGTATTGAAAATGGTTTTGAAAATGGATTAGTTATTTCAATATATTTAATAGATATATTGTGATTGAAATGTGGAAATATTTCCTTTCCTTTATATTTATTGTATGTGATATGATTTTATAATGGTAATGTGAAATTTGACGGCTGGTTACATGATAAAACAAATGAAGGGTGGTTACATTATAACCTCCAATTAATTGGGTATGGAAGTCAGCTGTATGGCTATTCCATTTAGTGATATGTGCGGAAGTTGACCGTATGGTTATTCCATTTAAGTATGTTTATGTCCAAAGTATCCTTTTTATGTTATGTGTTATTTATTTGGGTTTTATAGTAATATTTTGGTTACAAAAGGGTATAAATGATCTTTTATTCAGTGAAGAGTATTTAATACTTTATAAAGGTGAAAATTATTACTTGTGTTAAAGTATTCATGGTTTACTTGTTGACTTAAAATAATAATAGTTTTAATTATTTGTGTATCCCTTATTGAGTTTTATTATGCTCATCCCATGTTTTTGAAATGTTTTCATAGGACATAATGTGGAATAGGGTCAAGGATGGGATCAAGAAAAAGTCATGATATCTTAAACATGGAACTAGACAGGAATCTTTTTTTTCAAGAGTTCATGTTTTGTAAAAAAAATATAGAAACTTTGTAGAAGTGTCTACTATGTAATATTTAGAGATGTAATAGTTATGTCCTAATTATCTATAACTCTAAACCTAAAAAGATCCTCAATGTGAATTATTAATTTAATTCAATATTATGTAATGTTTAAGGATGAGTCCTTATAGTTGTTATCAGTGGTCGGTTTAGATAACTTTAGGTGTTAGGGTATTGTTAATGTAATATCCATAAAGTAATTTATGTTAATATTGACATCATATAGCGTTTCCAGATTACCATGTTGCTTCACCTAATATATTTTTGTGTTCAGAATGGTTTTCTGTAGAGGAAACAGGGCATCTATGTTGGGACGACATCAGGAGGAAGACAAACTTCCAAATCAGCAACTTGAGATGGTCATAATCGAAAATGAATAGTTTGTTACAGTGATGGAAAAGTTGACTCAGGATATAAATGGTGGTGGTATCCATGTACGAGATCATCCATATCAACCATAGAGTAACATGTCAGTAGTGGAGCATTTCATGGGGAAACATCCCCCATCATTCAGAGGATAATCTGACCCTGTGCTAGCTGAAGGGTGGATTAAAGCACAAGAGAAGATTTTTTATGTTATGGGTTATTCAAAACATCAAAAGGTTAGTCATGCTATTTACCGCTTTGAAAGTGAAGTTGATCAGTGGTGGTCGATAGTGAAAAATATCAGGTATAGTGAAGAGATTGGTGCTTTTGATTGGGATGAATTCAAAGGTATGTTTCTTGAGAAATATTTTCCTAAGGTGGTTCTTCTTAGGATGGAAAAACAATTCCTGGAATTGAGGAAGGAGGATGACTCAGTGGATGCTTATGAAGAAAAATTCACTCGACTGGAAAGGTATACACCAAATTTCATCTGAGATCTTGATAGTAAGATAAATCTATTTTACTCAAGACTAAAGCCATGATATCGAAGAGCATTAGCCTCTCGTGAGTTCAAAAGTTATGAAAAACTTGTTCAATATGCGAAGAAGGTGGAAATGGATTTTGCCGATGATCAAGTGTTCTTTGACAAACAACAGAATAAGAGGTTCAGTTGGTAGGAAAAGGGGAATAATTCATCAAAGAATCCTGGAGGTAAGATAACTAAATATCCAACTTGTGAGAAGTTTGGTAAAAATAATCCTAGAGAATGTTTATCGAAGTTTGGAAAGTGCTTCAGGTGTGGTAAGTCTGGTCATATTTCTCGTAACTGTAAGAAAGATGATCAAGCAGGCAATGAAAAACCATCGGTAAGATGTTTTAAGTGTAATGAAATGGGTCATTATAAAAATGAGTGTCCAGCGAAGAACTCAACTGAGGTAAAGAATCCAGACTACAAGAAAATAGGGGTGGTGAAATCCTTTGCAACTACTTCAGCAAATGCTGGGCCATCAAAGGAAGTAGTATCTGGTACACTATTTTTTTTTTCAGATTATGCCAATGCATTGTTTGATCCAAGGTCTATACATTCTTTCATTTCTGATAAGTTTTCTAGTAAATTGGGAATTCCATCTCATGATATGAATACTGAACTTACAGTAAAAACACCTGAAAGAAATTTTGAGACAAAAAGGAAACATAAGAACATTCCTTTCCTTATTTGTAGAAAGAATCTACCTAAAAACCTTAATGTTTTGCCTCTAGTAGAGTTTGATGTTATATAGGGAATAAATTGGCTTTCTGTTTATCATGCTAAGATTGACTTTATAGCTAAAGAGGTTTCTTTTCAGAATGATTTTTAGTTTGTATACAAAACTGAACCCCTACTGTTGATAATATATATGGAATCTGAGAAACTAGTAAAAGATATAAATGAATGTTACCTTGTACATATTGTTGAAAACAAAGAAACTGTTTAGATTAATGATTTTCCAGTGGTAAACGAGTACCTTGATGTTTTTCCTAATGAGTTTCCTGGTATTATACCTGACCGGGAAGTTGAATTTACTGTTGACTTAGTACCTGATGATAAGCCAATTTCAAAACCCCCTTATCGAATGGCTCAAATTGAACTTTTAGATTTAAAGAATCAATTGCAGGAGTTATTAGATAAAGGTTTCATTCGACCTAGCACATCACCATGGGGTGCTACTATCTTGTTTGTTAAAAAGAAAGATGGTTCAATGAGACTTTTCATTGATTATAGAGCATTGAATAATATCACTATTAAGAATAAGTATCCTTTGCCTCATATCGATGATTTGTTTTATCAGCTCCAAGGATCTTAGTATTTTTCAAAGATTGACTTGAGGTCGGGGTACCATTAGTTGAAAGTAAAGGAAGAAGACATTCCAAAGACCGTGTTTCATACTAGATATGGCCATTATGAATTTGTAGTTATGCCTTTTGGGATAACCAATGCTTCTGCTGTATTCAGGGATATTATGAATATAATTTTCCATGAGTTCAAGATAAGTCTGTGCTTGTGTTCATTGATGATATTTTGGTTTATTATAAAAGTAAAATGGAGCATGAAATTCATTTAAGGACTGTCTTTCAAATATTAAAAGAAAATAACTTATTTGGAAAATTCAGCAAGTGTGAGTTTTGGTTACAAAAAATTTCTTTCCTTGGTCACATTGTTTTAAAAAATGGCAGAACTATTGATCCAGCTAAAACAAAAGTTGTCGAATAATGGCCAAGACCTACAAATATAACCGAGGTTTGTAGTTTTCTTGGCTTGGTAGGTTATTACCGGAGGTTTGTTGAAAATTTTGCACGGTTATCTAGTCCAATGACTAAGTTAACTTGAAAAGGTGTTAAGTTCATCTGGACAAAAGAATGTGATGATTGTTTTCAGGAATTGAAAAGGAGATTGTTTAATGCTCCAGTTTTAGAACTTCCTCTCAGAAATTGTGAGTTTGTTATCTACAGTGATGATTCGTTGAAAGGACTGGGTTGTGTCTTAATGTAAAATTATCAGGTAATTGCTTATTCTTCACGTCAATTGAAACCTCATGAGTTAAATTACCCTACACATGATTTGGAATTAGATGCTAATTTTTTTGCTTTAAAAATTTGGAGGCATCATTTTTATGGAGTGAAGTGTGAAATATATTCTGATCACAAAAGTTTGAAGTATATATTCACTCAGAAATAATTGAACATGAGACAGAGGAGATGGTTCGAATTAATCAAGGATTATGATTGCACAATCCTTTATCATCTATGAAAAGCAAATAAAGTGGCTGATGCTTTGAGTCGAAAAAGTAATACTTCATTAACCATGATACATTTGGAACGAGATCCTCTGGTTTTTGATTTGATGAACTTTGGCATAGAAGTTGTTGGTGTAGGGAATTATTATATTTTGTTTTTGGTGTCAGTGAAATCATCTCTATCAAATAGAATTAAGCAAGAACAGAAGGAAGATAATGAGTTGCAGAAAATGGTTGTGTTGGTTCAGAAGGGTAAGTTTCCTGATTTTAACGTTGATAATGATTATGTTTTTAGATTTGAAAAAAGATTATGTGTGCCTTGTGATTCACAGTTGATGAATGAGTTGTTATGTAAAGTTCATAGTTCTCCGTTTTCAGTTCATCCTGGCAGTACTGAGATGTACAGAGATCTTCGAGAGTATTACTGGTGGGACGGAATAAAAAGAGATATTGCTGATTTTACTGTGAAATGTTTGACTTGTCAGCAGGTTAAAGCAGAGAGACAGTTACCAAAAGGAATGCTTCAGCCTTTACCAGTGCTAGAGTGGAATTGGGAAAATATATCCATGGACATTGTTGTGGGGTTACCAAAGACATCTCGAGGTAATAATGCAATCTGGGTTATAGTTGACCGATTGACTAAATCTAATCGTTTTCTTTCTATTCTAGATACTTTGTCTCTAGATCAAATTGCTCGGTTGTATGTTAAAGAGATAGTCAAGTTGCATGGAGTTCCCCTATCCATTGTATCTGATAGTGATCCCAGGTTCACTTCTAACTTTTTGAAAGTCCTTTAGAAGTCATTGGGTGCTGAATTAAATTTTAGTACAACTTTCCATCCTCAATCAGATGGGCAGTCAGAATGAACAATTCAGACATTGGAGGATATGTTACGTGCTTGCTCGATGGATTACCACGTAAGTTGGGACCAACCTCTTTCTTTGGTTGAATTTTCTTATAATAAAATCTTTCATTCTAGTATAAAGATGGCTCCATTTGAGGCAATATATGGAAAGCATTGTCGAACTCCAGCATTCTGGGATGAAGTAGGTTAAAGGAAGCTGATGGAACCAGAATTGGTAGAAGAGATGGCAGAGAAAGTTCAGTTGATTCAGAATCACATGAGAACAGCTTAGAGCAGACAGAAAAGTTATGCAGATTACCAGAGGAAGGATCTTTCCTTTGAGGTAGGTGATCATGTCTTTCTCAAATTTTCTCCATTGAAAAGTGTGACGCGTTTTGGTAAGAAGGGAAACTAGAGTTCGAGGTTCATTGGAACTTTTGAAATTCTGGAGAAAGTTGGATCAGTTTCATATAAATTGGCTTTACCTCCATTTTTATCCCAGGTACACAATATTTTTCATGTTCCGATGTTGAGAAAGTATATGCCAGATCCATCTCATGTTTTGAGCTGAGAGGTAGTTTAGTTGGAAGAGAATCTCTCTTATGAAGAATAACCAGTTTAGATTCTTGATCGTAGAGAGAAGGTGTTGTGGAATAAGGTAATTTACCAGGTAAAGGTTTTGTTGAAAAACCATATGGTTGAATAGGAAATGTGGGAATCTGTAAATTCTATTAGGGATAAATAACCCCACTTTTTTGATAAGTGAATAAAAATTGTGAGGACACAGTTTCCAAAAGGGGGGAAGGATGTAACATCCCAAGTAAATGAAGAATATGATATTTTTATAGTTATTAATATTTTTTAATTAAATATTAATTTTACTTTAAATGGGTTTCTATGTTCGATAGCGTACCCGATACGCAACAACGAGTTTCTTTGGAATCTTACGCTGCACACTAATAATATAATATTATTATTTTAAATGGTAGTTAATTCCTAGCCATTTTATTGGTGGGAATGAATGAAACTGACTATAATATGATTATAAATGATTATTAAATGTATTTACATTATCCAATAAATAGTTAGAGGCTTAAAATTAGAATGAATCTAATTTTAAGCATAATTTACATTAAAAGGCCGATTTATCGCCTTTTAATGGGGAACCCTTTTTAAATCTACTTTTGGTCACTTTAATACATTCTATATGACCAAATTAAATCCTTATTTATAATGGGGACATCAAAATTTACTTTTTGTAAATTTTTGGTATTTTTTCGATAAAGTTCATTTTTTAATGAATAGTGAAAATATTGTATTTTAATTCAAAAATTTGTTTTAATCTAATTTATTTATATGGTTAGATTATATTTTTAATTGGTTTTAAAGTGTAATTAGAATATATTTTTATCATTTAATCCAATTTTGGTCATTGGAATTAATTTAACTTTGAAATTGGACATAAATAAGTATCAATCGTTTGATAGTTATTGTTTCTTAAAAACACGCTATTTGTTTTAACAACAGGAATTAATTTTAAAATTAATAAATGCCAATTCTATGTTTTGAATTTGTAAAAATAGACATAATTTTTGTATTTGGAATATCAAATATAGCTTAGGCTGAATTTTTGGTATTTTTCTGAAAAACTTCAATTTTTGATGAATAGTGAAACTACTTAGTAGTAGTTAAAAAAACTGACTTTTTCATTTAAATGAAATTTTACCACTTCTGTGAATTTAATTTCAAAAATCCAACATACATGGTAGTTATCAAGAAGTAAAATGTGTTTTAATAAGATGAAAATAATATTTGGTGAATAATAACTTTTGACTTTTATTTACCGCGATTAAAGGTAAATAGGGTAATTCAAGGTTAAAAGAATATTATAATAATTCAGAATTACCTTAACACTTGTCCAAAACTTATTGGTAGAGTAATTTACGACCCTGTATATCTTTGGGTCGATTTTGAGACCCCATTGAAGTACTTGGGGGTGATAATGACAATTTAGATTAATTAACTTAAAGTAAAGGAAAATATGACAAAAGAAAATATCTTTTAGTAAATTAATTTTTAGAAGGGGTTATATAAATTATCTTTCTATATATAAATATTCATTGAAAAGATAAGAATATTTCCTACATTGTTGTTTTTTTTATAATTTTTAGACCACAAATAAATTGAAGTATTTATGACACAATAATGATGCAGTATTTACCTCATTAATAAATGATTTAAATAAATAAGATTATAATGATTAAAATATTATCCAGAACATGTCAAATTCTTATTGGATTATTTTATTTCCACCATGAATCATCTTATCTTCGACTATAATGATTTTTGGATCATTAGAAACCGAATATCATTATATTATAAAATAATATTTTCACACTTTTCTAAAGAGCCCCTCCTCTCCCTTATAAAAGACCACTTCTAACCAATTCCTAACACCTCTCAAGCCATTTTTCTCGTTCATACTCAGCACTATTAATCTCCCTATATCCCATTCCTCCCACTATAAGGCTTACCTTAGGCAAAAGGCACTTCAAGAAGTCATTTGGTTCAAACCAAAGGGAGTTACCCAAATTAAAGGTAACAATTTTTCTTAAATTGTTTTCATTTATTTTACTTCTCCAACCCCTTAACTATTTTTATTTATCTATTTTGTAATAAAAAAAATTTACTCAATATAATAGGATGTTTTCATAAGAAATATTCTAACTACACTTACACACACATCCATCTAATGGATAAAGAACATAATGTTTCTGTGGATGGAAAACTAACACCTCATGAAATGATGAATGTTCAAATATCTCCCACCGCCTCTCATTGAGGCCATTATGATGACACTATATTTTTATATGATACATATTATGTTTATTATTTTCTTATTCTTATGTACTTCCCAATTATATCACACCTTTATGGTTTCCATTGTGGATAAATACGATAATCTCATTTTAGGAAGTGCGGACTACCGCCCCCTCAAAGTGATGTGATTCGTTAATGACTTATGTGGGATGTATAAATGATGGAGTTAATTATATTATATATTATATTATACTGGAATTATAAAATACCTATGTATCATTATGTCTTAATTCCATTAAAATAAGAAATAGAAATGAAAGTAGCGTTTCTGGGTACGTACGACCTACCGTCTCCATGAACGGTGCATTTTATTTCTTACCTACAAATGTTATGTATTATTATAAATACATGTATATACATGTATATATATGATATATATGATATCTTAATCATGAATATCATTCTGGATATAATGGACTATTGACCACATGGGTAACTTGTAAATACAAGCTGTTCATTTTTGACTCAGGTACTAAATATCGACAAAACAAACATTATTAACTTAAATGATTACATAATGTTTATAACATGGAAATAAGTGATATAAAACGAATAATAAACATGAAAAAGGTTCTTAAGCAAGTATAAATTAACTATAATTTATTATTCAGGATATTAAAGAATGAATGGGTCAAGTCGGACATGAGGTAAGAGACTTCATCTCAATCTCCTTTCATTGAGGCATATTTTGTTCTAATACAAGACTTTCTTTAATACTCTGTATAAACACCTTTGACTTTTCATTTAATTTAAAGAGAATATTTTTCTATGAATAATTTTACAAGATGACAAAAAATAATGTTTCTTTTAACATAAGTGGTGACAATGACCTTTTTCACCGCCACAAATATTATTTAATCTTTGGCTTCCTCAATGAACCGTAATGTTTTTAAAAGAAAATAAATACCTTATACTCTTTTATGTATTTTTTGGAATTTAAATTGGTTTTGAAAATGTATTTGTTATTTTAATATATTTAAGTGATATATTGTGATTGAAATGTGGAAGTTTTGCCTTTACTTTATATTTTTTGTATGTGATATGATTTTATAATGGTACTTTGAAATTTGACGGGTGGTTACATGATAAACCAAATGAAGGGTGGTGTCATGAATACCAGGATGGGTGGTGACATTATAACCTCCAATGCATTGGGTATGGAATTCGGCCCTATGGATTTTCCATTTAGTGATATGTGTGGAAGTTAACAATATGGTTATTCCATTTAAGTATGTTTATGTCCCAAGTTACCTTTATATGTTATGTGTTCTTTATATGGGTTTTATGGTAATATTTTGGTTACAAAAGGTTAAGAAATGATCTTTTATTCAGTGAATATTATTTACTACTTCATAAAGGTGGAAAGTATTACTTGTGTTAAAGTATTCATGGTTTACTTGTTGATTTAAAATACTAACAGTTTTCCTTCTTTGTGTATCCCTTACTAAGTTTTTTTATGCTCATCCCAAGTTTTTGAAATGTTTTTAAGAGGACATAATGTAGAATAGGGTCAAGGATGGGATCAAGGAAAAGTCATGCTATCTTAAAAATGGAACTAGACGTGAATATGTTTTTTTAAGAGTTCATGTTTTGTAAAAAAAATATAGAAACTGTGTAGAAGTGTCTACTATGTAATACTTTGAGATGTAATAGTTATGCCCTAATTCTCTAAAAATCTAAACCGGAAAAGATCCTCAATGTGAATTATTCATTTAATTCAATATTAAGTAAAGTTTAAAGCTAGGTCCTTATAATATGAATATGGTAATTTTATAAATTAATAACATGTTTAAAACCATTATAATATTGGTTAAATAATTTTTAACAAGAGGGAAACATGGGGTAATTTTTATGGTTGGGACCTTAATACTTAATGGTATTTTATGTTTTAATAATATTTATTTTATCTAGGGGTATTTGACTTTAATATTTCCAAGTTGTAAGGAATTTCATAACTCAATTTCTTTTCATCGGGTTATATTACTTATTAATTTTCATTGATATTATGAGATTCTATGTGTAATGAACTTCGATTATTTTATTTTTTATTTCCAATTTTTTTACATAGATATAATTTTGACACACATAATTACTTCTTCTATTAATACACACTTCAAAATTATGATCTTTTTAAGGGTTTATTTCATATTCTCATTTTAATCAAGATTATCCATGTTTGAATTTCAACTGATGGATATTATATCATAATTATATAACGAAACCTTTTAAAATTATTTTACTTTAGTTATTGATGAAATTTTCAAGTAATAATACAATTTTCCTCTCTTTGGTACTTAAATTTTTTGATAAAATGTATTAAATAAAATTTTACTTTATTACTCTCTTCAGTTGGAAATCCTTTTCTTCTAAATCCATGTTTTCTTAAAAAATTTAAAGATTTTATTTAATATTGTCAAATAAATTAATAAAGGAAATTCTACCCATGTTTTACTTTTAAAAATTGGTTTATAAATGAACCTTCAGATCATTTTATAAATGAGTATCTTCTTGAATTTTCATAAAAAATGTTAAAGGAATATTTGTTTTAACATACTTGACATGTATGGAATTTTAGCACAATCACGATGAATCATTAATTTGAATCTTAATTTATAATTTTACAATGATATTTTCAAAGAAATTTTGTTTCTAAAAATTATAAAAATTTCTAGTTTTTAAAAGTTGTTTTCAAAGTGAAAAGTGTATTTTCCTCAATAATGTTTTGATGATATTTTTTTGGTCTTTCTATTCATCAATGAAAATACACCTTTGTTCTACATATAATATAATAGGGATATGTTTTAATTATACCATAACTATTATTTTTCTAGATGGTTTATAACCAGTTTAACCCTAGAATGTATTGACATTCACTCTGTTGATTAATTTTGTGATAATTAAATTTCTCTTGAGACAAACACTTTCTTATGATCATTTTTCATTAGACATTAAATTTCTCTTAAATATCCATATTAATTTTTATCATGGATATGATTATTTCCTAAATAATAAAACTTTTTTATATATGATATTTAATATTAAATTTATTTATTTTACTAAGGAAATATTGATGAATTCGTATCCTTTAATCAATATATATATTTTTTGATAAAGAATATTATTCATTAATTATATCTATCATTCAATATATATGGATTTTTTTAGATATACAGTGATGGTTGGGGATTATAATTATATATCCCCTCAATGCATTGATAGTATCATTAGATAAACTAGTTGGATAGGTTTTTTAAATGGGTTTGGTGTATACCTACCCATCAATTAAACTGTCTTAGTGCAAGGTCTTGATGGAATTAATATCATGATGTCTAAGATCATGATATATAATATTAATAACTTTATTCATTAAGAATTCAGTTATTATTATGTGTGATATTATTGAAAAAATATTATACAAGGATATATTTTCATGCTCATGTTATCTATTAAATGGAATGTTTTTTCAGTTATTTAACTTTTCGTATTACTGATTCCTTATTGGTTATGGTTTATTGATTCATGATTACTTCCACTATATCCAAACCTTACTAATAATTTAATATCACCTTTATTTTGTTTCCCTTTCCTAGGATATGAAGAAGGAATCTTTTAATTAGTTTAAGGTTGAAAAATATTTACTTTAACCATGTTTTAATTAGTGTTTTCAAATGAAATGTGAGACTAAAGTATGTATCAAGTTTTCTAGAACTACTAAAATATTTAGCCCTTTATGATGGGATCACTTGTATATTATGAAAATGTAATCAAGTAACCACCGATTATGAGCTATTAGAGCTTGGTAATTTACAATGAATAAAGATTTTGTTCACCCAAGTGCATCAAAATAGGGTGCACGAATCCTTTTTTTCAGGAATAAGGAAGGGTCGATGTGCCTCTATATTGATTTCCATGTTCTCAACAAGATCATGATAACGAACAAGTATACTTTTCCATGTATTTATGGCTTATTAGATCAACTACATAGAGAATATTTCTTCTCTAAGGTGGATCATTGGGAACGATTTAATAAAGTAAATGTGAAGAATTTTGGATATCCCCAAGACTTCTTTTTGTATAAGGCACATGTACTATTATTTCAAAATAATGAAATTTTGACTCACCAATTCCCAAACTATATTTTTAGACATAATTAATCGAGTCTTTGTGGATTAAAACTATAATTGTTTGGGAGTCTTTATAGATTATATTCTTGTCCACTCTAAAATTAAGGATGAATATGAGGAGTATTTTAATTCAATACTGAAGACCTTATGAAAGGAAAATTTATATGTGAAGTATAGTAAATGTTAATTTTTGATGAATTGAGTTACATTATTATGGTATTTTATCACTAGAAAATGGATATGTGTGGCTCCATTGAATATTTAAGCAATTTATGTATGGTATATACTGAAATCTATGATAGATATCCATAGTTTCCTTAGAGTAGATGGGTACTATTGACAATTTGTGAGAAAATTATTAGTATTTTCAATCCCACCAACCAAGGTAAATTAGAAGGGAGTAATTTGTTTGGACTATTTAATGTGAGGAGAGTCATAAATAGTTAAAGAATCAGCTAATAACTAAACCTGTGATCACCAATTCCCAAACTATATTTTTAGACATAATTAATCGAGTCTTTGTGGATTAAAACTATAACTGTTTGGGAGTCTTTATAGATTATATTCTTGTCCACTCTAAAATTAAGGATGAATATGAGGAGTATTTTAATTCTATACTGAAGACCTTATGAAAGGAAAATTTATATGTGAAGTATAGTAAATGTTAATTTTTGATGAATTGAGTTACATTATTATAGTATTTTATCACTGGAAAATGGATATGTGTGGATCCATTGAATATTTAAGTAATTTATGTATGGTATATACTGACATATATGATAGAGATCCATAGTTTCCTTGGACTAGATGGTTACTATTGACAATTTGTGAGAAAATTATTAGTATTTTCAAACCCACTATCCAAGGTAACTTAGAAGGGAGTATTTTTTTTGGACTATTGAATGTGAGGAGAGTCATAAATAGTTAAAGAATCGGCTAATCACTAAACCTTTGATCACATTACCCACCAGTGGGGAAGAGCTTATGATCTATAGTGATGTGTTCAAAAAAGTTTTAGGTTGTGTTCTATAGATAAAGGTATAAAATATTCTAGAGATTAAATTTACCAAACATTGAGTTATATGGTTTAGAACTCACATATATATCCCATAAATAAACTAAAGAGGGAACTTTTGGATGATTCACATAGTTCATATTTCTCTATTAATCTAGGAATCACTAAGATTTATAGAGGTTTGAAGAAAAACTTCTAATGGGATAATATAAAGAGAGATATTGTAGAATTTTTTTTCTTGATTATTAGTATTAAAATAGGTCAAGTTAGAATGAAATATGTCTAAGAGTATAATGAAACCTTTTCCCATACTAGTATGAAAATGGGAAGACATAATCATGGATTTGGTTATAATAATCCCTATGGAATCTAAATGTAATAATGCCATTTGGGTGGTAGTCGATCACCTTAGAAATTCAGATCATTTCATTACTATTAAGGAATATTTCCTTATTGAAAAAATTGGTAATATATACATAATATAAGTGGTAATACTTCATGGAGTTCCACTATACATTATATCTAATCAAGATTTTAGGTTTGACTCAAGGTTATGAATAATCCATCAGTAAGAGTTGGATATGGAGATGAGTTTTATTACTACTTATCATAGTTAGATAGATGGTCAGTCTGCGAGAACCATTCAAACTCTAATGGATATGATGTGATATTTTCTGTGGATTTACAAGGATGTTCATGTCAACATATTTCCCTAGTGAAGTTCTCATAAACAAATTTTTTCATCTTGTATTCAAATAAAACCTTATGAGGCTTTTTATGGGAAGAGGTTTCAGATTGAAACATATTGGGATAAAATTGGATGGTGGAAGTAGATGGTACTCAATCATTTTGAAGATATGGTAGAGAAGGTCAAAAATATTCGTATTTATATAAAATAATCACAAAGAAGATATAAAATCTTTGTTGAAAATAATCAATGTGACCTAGAGTTTGAGGTTTCAGATAAATTATTCCTTCAAATATCATCAAAGAAGAAAGTAATGAGGTTTGGGAAGAAGGGAAATCTTAGTCTTAGATACATCATCTCCTTTGATATCCTTGATTGCTTCATATTTGTAGCTTATTTACTAACACTCACATCTAACCTATATCAAGTACTCGATTTGTTCTACATAACCCTCTTTAGTAATTACATACCAAACCCATTTCATGTACCGAATATAGAGGTGGAACATTATAAGGCCCAAAAATTAAACATTACTTAATCTTGATTTAAATCAATAATTTGACTTTATTTCACATTAAGGATCTTATTAGGTTTAGATCTTTAGCTAATTAGGCCATAACTTATACATAACAAATTTATTATTAAAAATTAGACACTATAACTCATTATCAATTTTTTCATAAAACAAAATATTTTAAAAAGAAACATGGTTTCACTTCATTTTTAACCATCCCAAATTTTACATGATCCCATCCTTGACTTTATTTTCCTTAAAATCCAGTGAAAAAAATTTCAAACATTGTATGAGAATAAAAATATCAGTAAGGGATACACAAATAAGTAAAACTATTAGCCTTGAGAAAACATATAAACCATGAATACTTTATCATAAAGTAATACTTTTCACATTTATGAAGTTGTAAATACTCTTCAATTAATATAAGATCATTTATTATATTTTTATAAACAAAATATTACATAAAACCCATCGAAAGCACACATAACATATAAAAGGCAACTTAGGATATACTCATACTTAAATGGAATAACCATACAATCGACTTCCACAAATCATTCTTACAAATGGAAAAACCATTCGGCAGACTTTCGTACCCAATGCATTAGAGGTTATAATGTAACCACTCATCCTTGGTTTTTAACAAAACCACCGATATTTTTTTATCATATAACCACCAGTATTTGGTTTATCACGTAACCACCCATCAAATGTCCATGTACTATAACATAATCATAACACATAAAAGATTTCAATTATCAACATTTCAGTCATAACATTTAATTTTCAAATATAGAAAATCATTTCAAGATATTGAAATATAAAATCTACTTTCAAAATAATTTTAAATACCAAAACACCCAAAAAGGGAATAAAGGATTTATTTTCCTTTAAAAAACATTAAATCTCATAGAGGAAGCCAAATATAAAATAACATATATGGTGGCAGAGAAGTCATTGTCTCCACATAAGTTAAAGACATTCATTTTTTTAATTTAGTAAAATAATTCATAGAATAAATATTCCTTTTGAATGAAATTAAAAATCAAATGGGTTTATTATACAAAGTATAAAATAAGGACTTGTATATTATAAAAATATGCCTTAATGAAAGGAGATTGAGATGAAGTCCCTTACCTTGATCTGACTTGTCTTGTTCATTTTTTAATTTTTTCAATAATTAACTTAGGTGAGTTTATACTTGTTTAAAAACATTTTTCATGTTTATCATTAATTTTTTATCACTTATCACCATGTTATAAAAATTAGTTAATTTTCTGAGTTCATATTGGATGTTTTGTTGATGTTCAGTACCTGAGTCAAAAATGGAATTATTTTGAGGAAAAATATCTATGTGGACATAATTATATTATCTCCAGAATTATATTCGTGATTTAAATATCAAATATATCCAATATATATGTATTTATAATATTCCATGACATTTGGAGATAAGAAATGAAATGCACCATTCATGGAGATGGTAAGCCGCATGTATATATGAACACTACTTTCATTTATTTATCATATTAATTGAATGAAAAATAAATGATTCATAGGTATATTATAATTTGAGTATAATATCTATAGTATATATGTTACATAAGGTCATTAATGTCATCCTTTATATGTTCCATGTTTGGATTGAATGAGTCATGTCACTTTGAGGGGGCGGTAGTCCACACTTCCTTAAATGAAATTATTGTATATACACAATATGGAAAGCATAATGGTATGTTTTAAATAAAAAACATATAACAATAGGAACAATATAAATATAATATATATCATATATAATTATAGTTCCTTCATAATGGCCACCATGAGAGGTGTTATGAGAAAATTGAACAATCATTAATTCGTGAGGCAGTAGTTCACCATACGTAGAAACAATATATTCTGTATCCATTAGATGGAGGTGTGTGTATGTGTAGGTTAAACCCATAGAATAACATCATCCTAGTATATTTATTATATTGGTATTTTTATAAAATAATGTAATAAATAGAGGATAGGGGTTGGAGAATGAAAATAAATGAAAGGATCTTGAGAGAAGATGTTACCTCTAAATCAGGTAACTCCTTTTGATTTTAGCCAAAAGGCTTCCCTGAGTTTCCTTATTCCCAAGGTAAAAATTCTAGGAGGAGGTGAGGGATGATGGGATATTATTTGAGAATAATTTGGGCGAGCTAAGGGGATTGAGATGTGTGAGTAAGTGGGTAGATGTGGAGTCCTTTTTTAAGAGGGATGAGGGGAACTTTAGGAAATTGTTGAAATATTATTTTATTATAAATTTATTTTAGAATTTTAATAGATATAAAGTGATATATTTCTAGGATAAGATGATGATGGGTTGAAATCCTCTCAACTAATAGGTTTTAGACAAGCTTAGGTCACAAAAATAACCTTATCTTTTGTCTTTAACCCTTAGTTAAATAAATTAACTCTTATCATGTCTTCTTGTATTTTTACACTATACGGTTAATATAGTTACTATAAAAATCCAAGAAAAACTCAAGTGGATAATTAATAATTTTTTAACACTATCTAGTTTAGTCATCATAATAATATATTTTTATTACTAATATATCATTTAATAAAATAGTATTTGTTTTAAGAAACCTATTGATGCAAATCTTGATGCTATTTAGTAATTGATTTTTTGAAAGTCATAAAAACATGATTCATTAAAAAAAATACATTAACTCAAATATAACATGTCATAATCATTAATAAAATTTGTTTATGGCATCAAAAGTTTAAAATTACATTTATTTTAATATTTATCATATCATTTATTTGAATCATTCATTAATAAGGTAATCACTCCATCATCACCGTGTCATAAATAAATTTAATTATTTAATGTATAAAAATTATAAATAAAAAACTCAGATGTTGGAAATTGTTGATCAGAGTAGAACACTGAATAGGGGGGTGAATTGTGTTCCTACAAAATTTCCGTTAAAAAGTTTACTTAAAAGATTCACCCAATTAAAATTAAAATGGGAGAGTTAATCAAGGTAATAAAATTATAGCAGTTTGGATTTTCAAATAGCTTCTCAGAATATTGATTAATTATCAGTAATATCAATATGGTATATTGATACAACCTTTTAAACTAATTTAATTAAGAAAAATAGTTATAAATACTATCTAAGACTAACTATAAAAGTAAAATTTATTTTTATAAAATATAAATTAAAACATCGAAAGACTAAATAGAAACACACAACAAATAAAACTAGTGGTTCAGTCTCAAGACAAGACCTAATCCACTCCCCTTTGTTATCACCTTCCACCAAGAAATTTATATTAATAAACTTGATCCACACCCAGGATTCGGTTTAACAACAGTACACAGGACTGTCTAGGTCACAAGACCTCTTCCACTGTTCTACATGGGAAAAAATGACCAGGTCACAATGGACCTCCTCCAAAATTATACGTGGGCAGACAAAAAAATTGAAGAAATATATTTGAGTGAGGATATATTGTATCCTAGTGTTTAATATAGGAGAGAATGTGTGTTTTAATACAGATACACACACTACTCGAAAAGTAATAAACAATGTACACAAAAGGACAACGATGGTGAAAAAGGGTTAGAAATTTGTTGAGAGTTGTTATATGTAGCTCTGAACATGTAGGATGTTATTGATGTGATTTTTCTAGTCCTTTTGTGAAAACAAAGTTTCTTGAGTCTCATGCTCTGGTTTCCAGTTAGATGAGATGTGCTTTATAGCTCTTGTTATTTTTAGGGTTTCTACTACTAGAAAGTATGAGGTTCGGATCTACAACATTCCACCTTTTAAGAATTGAGTGTTCTTCTTATGTTCTTTAGTGTATGGATGTTAATATATCTTTCACGCAGTTCAATTTTTGAACTCACATGTTCTCTAGCTCTGAGTCTCATGCTTATGGTTTTATTTCGGGGTGCATGTGTTGGAGCCGATAAGAAGCATGATTTCCAGACCTTGTACCTTGTACTGCCAGGTGACGTGTCTACAAATAAACATAAACTATGTCAGTGTCATTAAATGTCTCAAATATAACCATTATAAATAACATTTAAATTAAATTAAAAAATTCATAAAAGTTATTAAGGAACAGTGTCACAATTTGTCTTGAAATGGTGTCACTGGGAAACGATGTATTCTACTTTTCCTTTGAGTGGTGCGACAATCATGGTGCCACAACTGTGTTGAGATCTAGAACTGGTAGCACATATGTGGTCTGAAGATCACATTGTCTTAGGTAATGGTGTCTATTCCTTTGTCAAAATTTTGAATGGTGTCTTAGAGATGGTAGAAAGGAACCCGTGTCACAAACATTATGAAATCAGAAGCTGGTTACAATGTATGATTCATGGTGTATGAGTTACGATGTCAGGGTTATGGTGTTAGGGTTACAGTGTCAGGGTTACGATTTCAGGGTTACAGTTTCATAGACTTATCCAAGTATTCATAATCTATCCTAAGAAATAATATTCATAGAATAGATTATAATTAATTATTAATATAATAAAACATTATAGAAAAATATCAAACATAGTTTACCAGATTCAATCATTATTTGTGAGATTCTGAATTAGGATCTTGTAAATGTATACACCATGAGTTGTAAGAATTTAATCATAAGGAAACAAAAATATCTAAACATGATTTGTGTTTGGTTAAATAAGCATAACATGATTTGTGATCATTCAAACATGATTAACACATTTGAAGGACAACAATATCCCCCATTTTGATGATCACGAATCCTAGGATTTAAATTCAAGTAATATTATTTTAATGGGATTTAAATTTCTTTTATTATTCTCACCGTTTTGGGATTATTAAAAAAGAAAATAAGAAAAATAAAATTAAGATTTAATGAAGGTAAGGAGGAAAAATAAACAACAGTAGTGCACATTGTATTGGATAGAAAGATAATTTTCATTACAAGCATAAGTCAAAATACACAACATGCCTAACAAAAATACATACTTTAATTCTATTTAGGGTCAGAAGTATTCTCTCTTCCCTTGGTATAATCATCAGGAAGATCCATAAGAGAAAACGAAGAAGTGGTAGAAGGGGTGAGCCAATTGTGAGAGAAGAAATATGCACTCCTTCAAAAATATAAGGTGCCATACTTATTTTAGTTGAAGATCGAGGATATTATTTATCAAGAATGATAGGTTTGATCTAGTTCAGAGGATAAGATACAAGCATGGAGGTAGAAGAAAAGGAAGTGGGTGAGGAAGTGGTTGAGGAAGGCCACAAAGGGGTAGCTAGAAGATCCAATATTGCAGTGCTTTTCACATGGAGATAAGGCTTCAACAAATTGACAAAGTCAATGGTGACTTCACCTCCATATTGTATAGACTTTTCAAAATCATCCTTATTCTCAATAAAATTTTCCAAAGTAGGCGTGAAACTCATTCATTTTCTTCAATTGGTCATTAAAACCTTATGTTAAAAGTGGAATTTTGAGATTCTCCACAAGGTACTTGAAATGACTAGTCTGTTGGTGATTTTTATAGAACCTCGTAAAGTTGAAATAAACCTTTTTAGTAATTTAATTATAGGCCATAGAATCTTCCTTTGAGTACAATCGAACCATGTCATGGACATGTTCACTATTTTGTACAATCTTGGATAGGCTCTCTTGAACATACTGGCCTTTAAAGACTTAATCTTTTCTTTAATCACCTTTTAGAGTAACTCACTATCTTATAGTTGAGATGGTTGACCAGGTTTAGCAGAGGAAGAATGAGTTGAGATGAATATAGATGGTGCATGGAGGCTCTTGTGAATAGCCTCAAAATAGTTATTAAAAACACCAGACAACTCATTGATTTAGGACACCAATCCTCGAACTTCATTTTCCAACTTAGAATTTTTTGCAACCACCTTCTCAACAATAGAGACCAAATTAGGTTAGATCAGAGTCACAACCTTTTTAGAAATTTTGTCTACTTATTCTATGCTAAAATGAGCAATAGGGGGTTCAGTAGTCTGAAATTCCTTCCTCATTTTCTCAATCAAATATTTTAAAGATTTTAATTCCTCACTTAATTTATTATTTTCAATCCTCACCTCTTGAATTTTATGCAAAATCCTTGGTTGGGTTTTCCAGATATGTTTTTTCAAGAGCATGCCTACATCTTGTTCACTTAGATGAGATACAGGAGTAGGTTGAGATTTCAAATGTTTTTTAAAACCATCCATTATACTTTCACCAAAAACTTTTAAATCATTATGGTTCACAAATCTTGGAGTTTATTGTGCAACATCAGGTGCAAAGACCGAAACAACCTCTGGATTTTTAGTAGGTATGAGTTAAAGTACAAAAATAGGTTTCAATTGAAATGTTTTTATGAGATCAATTTATCTCACTGAAGAAAACTGAGAGGTAGAGACATCAGAGTAGCTGAGGAATTTACTCTTAGTGTCGACTGAGATTATCTCAATAGAAAGTTTCACTTGAGTACTTTCCAAAATGGGGTTCTGCTCCCCCTCAACAGCTGCTTCTCTGTTTGGACTAAGAGACTCAGTATCTTGTCTTAATTACATTTCTTATATTATGAAAGGATCATGAACTTATTTTTCTAACTAAAAATCCATATCCATCATTTCTTCAATATAAGGAATAACTTCAGGTTTAGATTGTTCTTCTGACTATTCCGAAACATCATGACCATCCTTAATAACAAGTTACTCAAAATTCTCTTCAAGAATAGCTTGTTCTTCTATACTAGCAACATGTTATTTTTCGGAAACAATTTCTCTAGATTATGTATCTTTAAAAGCTTGGGGGTCAGGTAGGATACTGTGTTCTTCCTCTAAGATAGTTCTTCCCTCAAGTGAAGATTCTGAATCTCTTATTCATTTGAATATTCAAAAACCTCATCAGGTTCTAGATCAAGGTCATATTTGTTATTAGGTTTTGAAGGATTCTCAAATGGATTGAAATTCTCATATATTCTATCATTGTCTTCCACCCATGGTTTTTTCCATGAACTCTAGTTAATTTTCATCCTTTTGAGTGTACCCTTGGATATTCAAAACTCATAATCCTCAATAACTTCTTAATTTTAGAAAACTACTCCTTTGGTAGAAAACATTGAATAAATAAATCTTGAATAAAAAAGGGAGGTTGATTTTGAAGTAGTCTTGATCATATCATAGATGTTATAAAATGATGTACTTACATAAGTTGATATTATGGCCATTTTTCATAAGATGTATTAGAAAAACATCTTGATACTTCATGGTTTTGAAATCTACCTTCCTTGGACTAATAATATTTTGAATAAATTTGAATAACAACCTTGTCTCTCCATCTAACTATATTCCAAATGGCCTTATTCTCTACTTATTTCCAGTTTGGCATCTCAATTCCTCTTCTAGATTAAAAACATCACTAAGAAGAGGAGTTCCTCAATGAAGATCCTCAAAAATTCCCCTATGTGGTATTTCAAGATAGGAATACCACAAACTAAATGAAAAG
Organism: Viscum album; assembly: GCA_963277665.1. Taxonomy (NCBI): domain Eukaryota; kingdom Viridiplantae; phylum Streptophyta; class Magnoliopsida; order Santalales; family Viscaceae; genus Viscum; species Viscum album. The sequence goes on along the minus strand of OY728156.1, from coordinate 1,878,726,119 downwards.
TCACAACTTTTTCAATTTATCTAAATTCTAACAACAAAATCATCTGTTGACTTACATTAGAACAAATGATTCTGATAAAAATGAGAAACATGCTTCAGATAAATGGGTTGCTTCTCATTAGTGAACCATTTTAACCAACATTTTTCATCCAAAACATTCAATATTAGTGAATTTCTTGTCAACTACCACTTCAGACATATTTCTTTCTCTGGTACAACAATTCAGTCAGAAAGCCCTAGATTCAATGTTCATTCAGGCATTAATTTTGGATCCCTTTCCACTTTTTTCCGAGACCATTGATTCTTAAGATTTGAGGAAGAAGGTCACTTCATTCTGGGAATCCAACATAGGTTTGATAAGGAGAATGATTTTAAGGAGGGAAAGAGGTTTAAGAGATAAGTGTTTTAGTTTAGAAGCTGAGTGAAGAGATAAGTGAAAAACATTTGGTTTTATCATTTAGGACTTAAAAATGTCACCAACACAAATGAACGGTATGAAAATAAAAAAAATAATCAATACAACAATATGAGAAATAAAATAAATTAAGACATTACAGTGAGACCAGAACATGTCATCACAGTGTCATTATTATTGTGTGACTCCAAAGAGTGTGACAATATCATTGAGACAACAAGTGTATGATAGTATTTGTAAGACCGTAAACATGATATAGTAATTGAAAGACAATAACTTGTGTAACTGTGAATCATAAAACTATAAACTGTGAAATAGTAAGTGTGAGATAGTAAATTTGAAACCATAAAACCATTTTACTTAAGAATTATCATCCCAAATTCAGGTATGATGTAATTTATCCTTTTAAAATTTAATGGTTTCGTGAATATATCAGCAAGCTGATGTTCAGTGCCAATGAATTCAAAAGTGATATCACCTTTTGGATAATGATCTCTCAAAAATTGATGCCTTACATCAATATTATTTGTCCTAGTGTGTGAAACATGATACTTTGAAATGTTAATAGCACATTTATTTTCATAATTTATAGTTACATGTTGGAATTGATATCCATAGTCTAGTAATGTGTGTTTCATCCACAAAATTTGTCAACAACAACTACCAGAAGCTATGTATTCAGCCTCGAGAGTAGATAATGCAACTGAATTTTGTTTCTTACTACACCATGATACTAGAGAAATTTATAAAATATGACATGTTCTAGAGGTGATTTTTCTATCCAACTTACAACCACCAAAATAAGCATCTGAATAACTAACTAAGTCAAATGAATTTTCTCTAGGATAGAACAATACTAAATTTGTTGTATGTTTGAGGTATTTGAAAATTATTTTAACATTAATTAAATGAGACTCTTTAGGGTTTTCTTGAAAATATGAACACATGAAAACACTAAACATAATATCAGGTCCACTAGCAGTTAAGTAGAGTAAACTTCCAATTATTCCCTTATAAGTGGTTTGATCAACCGATTTACCATTTTCACCATGATCCAACTTACAGGTAGTACTCATTGGAGTATCACTACTTTTAGTCCTAACCAAGACAAAACGTTTTAGAAGGTCTTTAGTATATTTACAATTATTTATAATAATATCTTCCTTATTTTGAAATATTTGAAATCTAAGAATGACTTTTATCTCAACCATTAAACTCATTTCAAATTCATTTTGCATCATCTTTAAAAAATTAGTACATAAATAATTTCTTAAAGATCTAAAAATAATATCATCAAAATAGATTTTAACAACTAAAAAATCTTTATAAATTCATTTAAAAAAAAGTAGGATCAAATATTCATTTTTTAAAACTTTTGGAAATAAGAAAACTAATCAATCTATCATACCAAGCTCTTGGATCTTAGATTAAACCTTATAAAAATCTGTTAATATAAATACATTATTTGGAAAGTTAGGGGTTTTAAAACTAGTGGTTGTTCAACAAAAACATCCTCAACTATATAACCATTTAGGAATGCACTATTGACATCCATTTGATATAGTTTGAAATTTAGATGTGCTGTATAAGCAAGAAAGATTCTAATGGATTCAAGTCTAGCTACTGGTGAAAAGGTTTCTTAATAGTCATTTATTTCTTCCTAACTATAATATTGTGTAACCAATCTAGCTTTGTTTCTAACTATATTACCAACTTCATCTATTTTTTTCCTGAACACCCATTTATTGCCTACATTGAAGATGTCTTTGGGTTTATCCACATGTTTTGAAACATTATTCGTTTAAAACTAATTTATCCCCTCTTGCATGGCCATCACCCAAAATTTTTCATTGATTGCATCATTTATGTTTTTGTGTTCAAGCTATGATAAGAAGGCTTGATGTTCAACCCGATTTCTAAGAGAAGCTCTAGTTTGTGTCCCTTTATATAAATGTCCAACAACAGTATCTAAAGGATGGTTCTTGAGGGTTCTAGTTGGTCTAAAAAAGGAGGGGATAATAATTTTAGGTTTATCTAGATGTTCAGGTTCATCATTTTCAGAGTATGAATAATTTCTAGAACTATTTGCTTTAAAAAATTTTTTAACAAGAGGATTGGACGTTTTTGCATTTATGACCATATTTGACATATCATGTTCTAGGATGTCTTGGGAGGTCTTAGGTTCATGTAAATCCATTTCATCAAAGTTTATATGCAATGATTCTTCCACACACTTTGTTCTATTATTAAATAATCTATAGGCTTTACTAGAATTTGAGTAACCTAGGAAGATTCCTTCATCACCCGTGGATGTAAATTTTTCAATATTGTATTTTTTTTGTTAAGGATATAGACTTTACAACCAAAAACATTGAAGTAATTAACGTTGGGATTTATATTGTTTTACAACTAATAGGTAGTTATTTTAATAATTGGTTTAATTAAGACTCTATTAATTATATAGCAAGCTGTTTTAATAGCTTCTTCCCAAAAGTAAACAGATAGGTCATATTCATTAAGCATTTTTAAGGATATCTCTTGTAAGGTTCTATTTCTTCTTTATATAACACCACTCTATTAAGGTGTCCTAGGGGAAGAGAAGTTATGACTATAGCAATTGTGTGAGAAAAAAGATTCAATATCTTGATTTTCAAACTCACGACCATGATCACTTATTAAGGATTTTATTCTATGTCCACTTAGATTTTCCACTATTTTATCATACTTGGTGATGTAAGTACATGCTTCACTTTTGTGAGATAAGAAATAAGTCCAAGTATTCCTAGAATAGTCATCTACAATAACATAAAAATAGTGCTTCTCATTTAAACTAAAAACTCAAGATGGTCCAAACAAGTCCTTGTGAACCAACTATAAAGGTTGAGAATTTGAAACTTCTATCTTTGATTTGAAATATATCTTGTGATGTTTACCCTTTGGACAAGGATTACAGACTTTATCATTTTAAACTCAAGTTTGGGTAGGTCTATGACTAAGAATTTTCTAGTAATCTTTCTAAGGGAGTATATATTGTATTGTCCTAGTCTTCTATGCCAAATCCAATACTCTTTATAAAGTACACTTAAGCATGAAACATTTTGAGAAACTAATTGATCTAAGTTGACAAAATAAACATTTTCATATATAAAGGTAGAAAAAGTCATTCATTTTTAGAGTTAAAAACATTATATACATCATTATCATATCCAACATGAAATACATCATCACATAATTCTGAAATACTAAGAAGATTATATTTCAACCCATAAAAAAAGTACTTTAGAAATTAATATTGAGTTAAAGTTTCAATTCTGGCCAAAGCCAATTATTTTTCCTAATAGCATTATCACTAAAATTGACATATCCACCATCAATCTTGATCAGGTTCTTGAATATTGAATAATATACTATCATGTGTATTGTACATCCATTGTACAAATACTATAAGATTTTACAGGAGCTCTTCAGACATATTTCCTACAAAATAATCAAATAAAAATAGATTTTGGTACCCATACATGTTTGGGTCCAGTGACATTAGTAATCAGTGATTTAGGAATCCACAACTACATCATAGGTTTCCTATAATAATTATATAACATATTTGAAAAATAAACCCTATTTGGTCCTGAATAACTATAGATAGTGAATGATTTTTCTGAACTAGAGATAGTAGTAGACTTTTTTATTTTTAGGTAGAAAAACAGATTTTACAGAGTTAGTTATAGAATTTATTTTAGTTAGGTTTCATTATCTAGGATGATATCCAATGCCAGAAGTGTACTTAGGGGATATCTATTTACCATGAATTTTAATAGGATTAATTTTACCATAGGTAATATTTTATAGATATTTCTTCAATTTCTCATTAGAAATTTTTAGTTCATTATTTTCTTTGAGAATTTTAGCATTATTTTCCTTTTTAGTAGTAAGTTCAAACATAATATTTACAATGAGAGCATGTTGTTTCTTTAATGATTTATATTTATCTTTTAGTTCATTACAAGTGTTTTCAAGCACATTATATTTTCCCAATAATTCATCACTATTTATATTCTACAAATCACTTTCATCTCTAGAATAATAGGAATTTTATATAGTAGATTCTTGTGTTACCTCATATGTGTTTGTTATAAAACAAATATTTTCCATTTCATCTTTCTCATCATGAGATGATGCCAATTCACATGAAATATCATTAGAGGCACTCTAGGTGGCCTTCATAGCTTTGTTATACATCTTGTCTTTGTTTTCATACTTATTCGCATATTTTAATTTTAGAAATTAGTCTTTGTCTTGTCCTCTCCTCTTACATTGATAACAAACAATCTCCCCTGAGTTGTCATTTCTTTTCTAGTCCTTTTTCCAGTTTCCCTTATTATCATATCTTAATTTATAATTGGTATTCCTAAATAACTTCTTCTTCCTATATAATTTCATGAATATTATAGCTATCTAAGCCATATCCTCATCACTATCTGATCTTAATTCATCATTACTAAATAATTCACCAGAGGATAGTACCTTCTCCTTTTCCTTGTTGTTAGAGGTATTAGTCTTAAAGGCCATAGATTTTCTCTTAGTTTCATCCTCTTCCTTGTTGAAATTTAACTCTCCCTCACACATCTTCAATTTTCCAATGAGTTATTTGATAGGTAGTTTTCTCATTTCACATGATTCTTTAATGGAGATATATGTTCTTCTCTATCTATCAGGTAAGCATATGATAATCCTCATAATTTTTTCTTTAGTAGTAACATATCTTCTCAGAGAGATCATAATGTTAGCTATATCATTAAACCTGAGATACATATCAGAAATAGGCTCATCAAGCATCATTTTAAAGTTATATTATTTAATAGTATATGTGTTAAGTCTCATTTCCTTAACACTATAAGTTCTTCATGAAAAATAGATAGAGTATCCCAAATTTCATGGGCTATTTTACATAAAGAAATTCTATAAAATTCGTAATCTCTTAAAGAAAAGTATAAGGAATTCTTATATTTGCAATTACTATTATATGTATCCATATTTGGGTCATCCCAAGTAGTTATATTAGTAGTAAGAATCTTAAATTCATCTTCATTTGAAGACCAAATCCCAAAACCCATAATTTCTATGTGCATTTTAATTTTAATTTTCTATTGTGCATAATTTGTTCCATTACTGAATGGAGGTTTGTTTGTAGTAGCACCTTATAATCTATTATCCATACTTAGAGAATAAAGTACAGATTTTTTGGTTTTATAGAACTAAAAATTTTGAACTAACATAAATTTTTAGATCTTCAAAACACAACTAAAATAACTGTTTAAAAATATTTTAAATAGATTGAAAATTTAAAATTTTGAAAATAGCTATTTTAAAAACATTCTTTGATAACAAATGTTTGTTGGATTTAAAAACTCAAGAGTTGGGTGAATTGAGATCCTATAAAAATTGTTGTTAAAATTTTTTACTTAAAAGATTCACCCATTTAAAATTAAAACATTCCACTTATCAAGGTAATAAAATTATAATAGTTTGGTTATTCAAATAGATTATCAAAAATGGAATAATTCTCAGTAATATCAATACAGGATATTTATACAACCTTTGAAACTACTTTAATAAGGGAAAATAGTTATAAATACTATCCAAGAATAAATATCAAAGTAAAATTTATTTTTATGAAATATAAATTAAAACCGAGAAATACTAAATAGAAACACACATCAGATAAAATGAGTGGTTCAGTCTCAAGAAGATACCTAATCAACTCCACTTGGTGATCGCCTACCACCAAGAACTTTATATTAACTAACTCGATCCACACCCTGGATAGAGGTTAACAACAATACATAGGACTATCCAGGTCACAATTCCTCTTCCACTATTCTACCTGGGAAAAAAAATGACCAGGTTACACCAGACCACTTCCATAGTTATACATGGGTTGAAAAAATAAGTGTAGAAATGTATTTGAGTGGGAATATCTTGTATCCTCAAATTTAATAAAGGAGATAGTGTGTGTTTTAATACAGATACACACACTTCTCAAAAAGTAATAAACACAATACACAACAGAGAAAATATTATGAAAAAGGGTTAGAAATGATCTGAGTATTTTTCAAAACAGAACTGGACTTGTAGGATGTTGCAGACATGATTTTTTCAAGTCCTCTTATGAAAAAAGAGTATCATGAGTCTCGTTCTCTGGTATACAGTTAGATGATATGTGATTTGTATCTCTTGTTCTTCTAAGGGATGATATTGTGAAAAAGTCTGAGGTTCTGATCTACAACATTCTGGCCTTCAATAATCCAGATTTATTCTTATGTTCTTCAGTGTATGGATGTTCTTTATATCTCAAATTTAGTTCACTTTTCAAACTCAAATGATCTATGGCTCCGAGTCTCGTGATTTTATTTCTATTTCATGCTACATGTGTTGGAGCTGACAAGAAGCATGATTTCTACAACTCGTAACTTGTATTATTAGGTGGCATGTCTAAAAAGAAACAAAAATTAAGTCAGTTTCATTAAATGAATCATATATGGCCTTAGAAATAACATTAAAATTAAATTAAAAAAGATAAAAAAGCGATAAAGGAACAATGTCACAGTTGGTCTTAAAATGGTGTAACTAGAAAATAATATCTTCTCCTTTTCCTTTGAGCGGTGAGATAGTCACGGTGCCACAGTTGTGTTGAGATTTGGAATCGGTAGCACAAATACTATGTCAGGATCACAGTGTCTCAGGTAATAGTGTCTAGTCCTTTTTCGAAACATTGAACAGTGTCTTGGAGATGGTAGCAAGGAACCAATGTCACAAACTTTATGAAATCAGAAGCTGGTTATAGTGTTTGAGTAACAGTGTTTTAGTCATGGTGTCTATGTCACAATGTTAGGGTTATGGTTTCAGGGTTACGGTGTCAAGGTTATGGTACTAGGGTTATGGTGTCTGGGTTACGGTTTTGTAGACTTAGCCATGTATTTGTAATCTATGTTAAGAAATAATATTCGTAGATTGGATTAGACTTAAGAATTAATTTAATAAAACATTATAGAATAAGATCAAACACAGTTTACAAGATTCAAACATGATTTTTGAGATTTAGAATTAGTATCTTGTAAAAGTTTATAGCATGAGTTGTAATCATTTAATCATAAGAAAACCAACACTCTGTACACATGATTTGTGATAGGTTAAACAGTATTAACATGATTTGTGACCATTAAAACATGATTACCACATGAGGATGCCAAAATAATTATTTTTATATTTCTAATGACTATTTGTAGTCAAAGGGATCAATTATATAACCCCACCTTAAAATTGTTTTAGTAAAAAGATACGTGTTTATGTTCTCTTTACTTTAAATTAATTATTATAACATGTCATTATCATATCTAAGTGGTTCCCAAATGCCAAAAGTTCAGGCTATGGATTTTTTTATCTACCATGACTCATCCTATAATATTTGGACTTGTGTTAGGGTATTTTTATACTATTATAATATTATTTGTACCCTTATTTACCTAATCTACCCTTTAAGTGTGGTAAATAAAAATAATTACTGAAGTTACTATTCAGAATTTCCAAAAAATAAAAGGTACCTACTTACAAAATTTAGACCTTATAATCCAAATATGAAATCAATTTTTAGAAATTCAAAACAAAAAAATTGTAGTACTTAATTTAAAATCAATTTCTATTGTGAAAACCAAAATGTGAGTTTTTAAGAAGAAAAAACAATCAAAAGAATGACATGTGTTTATGTCGAATTTAAATGTGAAATTACTTAAAATGTCCAAAATTGGATTAAATGAAAAAAATAATACAATTATAATTTAAAACCAACTAAAAATATAATCTAACTATATAAATAAACAAGACAAAAATGCAGTTTTTTAATTAAAATGCAGTATTTTTCACTATTCATTAAAAAATGAATTTTATCATAAAAATACAAAAATTAAACAAAAATATATTTTTATGTCCCACTTCTAAAGAATAAGTTTATTTTTTATAATAGAACATATAAAAGTGATAAAAACTATATTTAAAAAGGGTTATCCATTAAAAGGCTGTAAAACAACTTTTTAAAAATATTAGAGTATTTTATGCTTAAAATAGAATTCATTCACACTTTAAGTCTCTAAAATTTATTGGATAAATGTAAAAACATCTAAAAACATATGTAATCATATTTTTGTTATTTTTGTTCATTCTTTCCAATAGAACGTCTATGCATTAACTACCATTTAAAATAATAAGAATAATATTGTATTATTTTCCAATATAACTCAATGTTGTGTGCAATGTAAGATTTCAAAGAAACCCATTGTTTCTTGTTGAGTATGCTATCAAAAAAAGAGTGCCTTTATCGTAAAAGTAATATCAAATTCATAAAAATTAATATATATGAAAATATAATATTTATAAATACCTGAGATATTAGATACATTTATAGAATTATCTTTCATACGAGGAGTAGTTGACAAAGATATTAGATCACAGAGACAAAGTTCTACAAAATAAGAAAACTCACTTGGTCAAAGTACTATGGTGGAACTGTATGTTTTAGGAGGAAACATGGGAACCTGAAAATGTGATGAAATAGAAGTACCCTAATCTATTTGAGTGTATAAAATGAAATTTCAAGTGATAAATTTCTGAGGGGGGGGGGGAATATAACAACCCAAAATTTGATAAAGTTAATTTCCTTCTAAATAAACACATTCCTTATTAATTAATGTAGTTATATAATATACATGAACTATATTTCATTTTTATTTTCAACCATTATAAAATAAAGCATGTAAGAATTAAAATACCTTTATGAATCGTAATAATTGATAATATAGATATTATATAGTAAACATTATGATTATTATATATTAAGTGTTATAATAATATCTAAATGAAATGGAATAAAGAAGACATTACCTTTATAAAAATGATTATACACAATAAATCCTATTTATTAGATATTCCAAAGTAGATGAAATCATAAATATTTTTCCTTAACGAATCCCAATCTATGATTTGACAATTAAAAATTGAGCTAACCATTTACAGGATAAGGTCAAGGTTATCAAGATCACTTCCCAACCCATGTTCGCTGAACCACCATAAGAAATACCACCATCGTACACCATAACATTACGGTGTACACTGGTGTAATAATGGGTCACGTACCATGACCATAATAGTTTGAATTTATATATTTTATTTCTAATAAAATAATTATTTCATTTATCCCTTTTCTTTATTATTTTATACCCATGATTTTAATAATAAATATATTTTCATATGAAGAAACCAAAATTTTATTTTTGAAAAAAATGTAGTTTCAATTAAAACATTATTTTGGATAAATTCAATAATTTTAAAATAAATGTTTTTATTATGAAATAATATTATTGAAATATTTTTTTAATATAAATTAAAATATAACTTAATAAATTCCAATTTAATTTTTAAGGGTTAGAAAGTCATTAATGTCGTAAAAAATAGTATTTTATAGTAAAAAAATATTTTTATTTAAAGTGTAAATTATCATAAATTGAAAAATATTTTTGTTAAATAAATATTATTTTTGAAATTATCATGTCTAGATTATCCAATGGTGACTTTTTATAATATTATGAGATAGATTAATTTTGGGTAAGGATTAAATATAGTATAAATATAATATATGAATTATGACATCATAATATCCCAAAAGTGATGCAACAAATACTATAAAATGTATTCATAACCAGAAATAGTTTTCCAATTAAAATAACGTTTTTTATGTTATTTTTTAAATTTTACAAACCTTTAATGAGTCATCCAAAATAAATATTAAATCTCAACATTTTAAAAATAATTATTTATGAATATGACTCACTACAACATCATAAATGGTATTATTTTATGTATTATAGAACTTAACCTAATAAAATATTGAAAACAATTACTCTTTTTTAGAAACCATGGGTAAAATCCCTTGTTGTTTTTTTGGTTTTGATTATTTTATCCCTTAGAGTCCAAAATGCATGTTTAGAAAATAATAAAAAATTCTCCTCTCTTTTTCTATAAATTACCACAAAACCTCCCATTATTATTTAATAAAATTATATTTATTATAAATTTACCCTTCTTATCCCTCTCCAAATCCATCTAATGGTGTTCTGAATCTATTAAGAATATCCTCACAAGCATTTATAAGAACTCTATTAGGGTTATTGATTATCGTCCTCTTCCTTTTATTCAAGTACTTTGAATGTACTAATAATTTTGATTTGAAATTTTTATTACTGTTATTTTTTACACATATCCATTATATTCTTGTGATTTACAGGTAATTATAGACCACTTTCAATATCATTAAAACCTTCTATGAGCCTATATATACACCCGTTATGCTGCTAAAATATTCTTTGATTTTCCACATGCAATTCTGTGTTGTGAATAAACATCCCCATTTCCTCCTAAGGTTACTCATATAGTTGTACCTATCATTCACTGATTTTGGAATTCCAGGTATATAATCCAAACTTCTTAATTGTGGGGTTAATTGTAATGAAATATGTTATTAGGTTGTATGATATATTTGGTACATAAATGCATGTACATAATATAAATGTGATGGGTGAGCCTGAAGTTATATAATCCTCCAATTCGTTGTGTTGTGTTTTTATCTCATGATATAACATTAATGGTGCACAAGTGGTTATACAATGAACACTATTTTATGTTGTCTCAGGGGTGATCCTTGACTTATACTTATGATTTCTTGTTTTTTTGTTTCCACATGATAATGGTTTCTTTATGTTATCATCTTATACCATGCTTATATGTTCATGATTATGATTCTCACCTTTCTATGTCATCATGTTATGCATATTGAATCATATGTGCTTGTTTTAATTCATTCTATTCTTTTATTATTCCCTTACTAGGCTTCATAACTCACCCTATTCTTTTCTAAATCCCTAGGTTATCCCGTGTAGTATTAGAAGATTAATATTATTTAAGGGCATGCTATAGAGTTTTAAATAATATTGTTGCATCCTTGTATCATGTTATTATGATATATATCTAATTACCCAAAGGCACTTGTTCTCATGATCTTTTGGGATTTTATTTTGTTTATATTTATGTAATAAATCAGGAAATTAATTGTATAAAAAATATGGGTTGCCATAATGATGCACTAGAATTGAAAATTCTAGTTCAATTATTATTTTCATTATCCCTTTATAAGTTTTTTTATTTCTATAGATTTTATTCATACTTTATATGCAATGTATTTTGTTTATGAAATAAAATATAAATTTTTCATTTTGTGACTTATTTATACTATACCTTATATATAAATTTAAAACACACAAACAATGATAAATATAAATAATATATATATATATATAAATAAATAAATATATATATAATATAAATTACTTATAGAAAATTCTAGGTTGTTACACTCCCTAGACACACTATTTTCCACAATGAAAAATTATTTTATAGATATATTCACTAAAAAATTTAAAAAATATAATTTTTAATGGAAATAGGGTTGGTATTAAAAAAATATACTTGGTCTACCACTCCAAATGGGATCCAACTGAAGTATCTGGTAAGAAATTTAGAGAATTGATCCATAGACTAAGGTCTTAGTTTCTCAATGCCATCAGTGTACTAATAATCCTACCACTAATGATTAATTTTCCCATAAAATCGAATTTCCTTAATACAATCATAGAAGTATGCAATGTTCTTATCACCTTCTTAAAGACATAATGCTCTTGAAATATCCACTGTATATATCCAATTCCAAGAAAGGAATTCCTTCATTTGTTTTATCATGATAAACTTTTCCTAGTAAAATTCATTATATTACTCCATCTCTCTTGAATAATGATATCCAACTTTTGAATTTCCTTTTACATATCATACATCAAGAAAACACATTTAAATTTACTTTGAGCCGAAGATTAAAGTTCCTCATTAAGAATCCCTAGTTTAGATTAAAAGGACTCCCATATGGGACTAGATTTATGAAAAAAATCCTTAAACATGTCAATAAAGGCATCCACTTTTTTTACATGAAGATAGTAAATGAATTAGCTTCTTTTATGTTCTACTTTGACACAACCCATACTAGATAGAATAATGATCTGAATGTTATCAAACACTGTTTCATAAAAACAAATTATGAAATATATTTATCACTAGAAAATTTAAAGGTATTTATCAATTATATCTCATATTATTTTTCATTATTTTCATATATTACACCATTTGACCTAGCACATACATATCTAAGGTTGAACAATTGATTTTTTGCAAAAATAGTATTGAATGTTTCCATAAATCTAATAGAAAACATAATTCACCCTTATTATCTTGAGGGTATTAGATTGTGTTGAAGACTATAAAAACTAAACAGGGAAGATGAGATAAACTAAACACTTACAATTATCTCAATAAATAATCTCATGCATCAATATAAAATTTTAGATAAACTAAAGTAAAAATTAGATTTTTATTTAACTTTTAGTTTTCTATAGTCATGAACTGATCTGAATGTTCAACAAGAAATAATGTCAAATCATATTTCCATACAATTAATTTATTTTGGTTGGATGGAGATATGTGAAGATAATTTTTAAGTGTAGTTTGGATGCAAAATCTTAAAGGTCTGATACCTTATGGTTTGGATCCAAGATATAAAGAAAATAAATATTATAGGGCAAGTACTCCTTTATGAGAAATGAAATTTTAGAGGGGTAAACTTTATTCCTTATATTTTACAAGAAGATATATATTATGATGAATGAATGTATCTATTATTTTTGGAAACCCCATTTCTTTCAAGGACTAGGGAGTTTATAAATCCTTTATGTCCTAGATAAATATATATTTTTGTTTATTTTAGATCATGCCTTGATATAGCCTTCAATATTACACTCTATTACCATTTGGAGAATTCATTATTTCTATATATATTCTTCTTATATTATTTATCGGTTATGGGATATGAAAATACTTTGATTATTTCAAAACCATCTTGGTGGTATAATTTAATTTGATCTATTGAGTTGATAAATAAAAATATTCTACCACTAAAATTACTTTTTATATAAAATTTACCTAATTCATTATTGATAGGATGTAAAAATGGATGTAGGTTGATCTCTAGGGTCACCATTATGAAAAAGATACAAAATTTGTTCTTAATACTTACTAAGAGAGACATTATAAGGATATTATAAGGTCTTAGGGTATCTTGGAGGGAAGATAAGCTCATTCCCCTCTATGTATCTAACCTAGGAAAAAGAAAATCCTTCCTATATTAAGGCTGGATATAAGACATCATACTTAACAACAATTAAGACTTATTTAAACCCATTAACCACCATAGTGTATTTTACCACTAAATATGTAAAAAATTAAGTTATATTCCACAAAATTCATCTTTAATATGAGGCATAAAAAGGATTATAAATTCCATCCGCACCATTATTGTTTTTAATCATAGTATTATTTTTTACCTAAAATACCCCACCCTCTGAATATAGTAATGGGATATGAGGAACTATGATATATCTTTCTGCCTTGAACTAGTGATGTAAGGATCATAGTATCTGATAAAGTCATATAAAGAACCATTAAACCTAGAATCTACTTAAAACAATAGATTTTCCTTTTCTTAATATATATTTCTTCTATAGATCTGTACTATAAAATTTTGATTTAATTGTTATAGCTACGGTGTGAGGGATATAATATTAGGTAATAAATAGAGTCTAAAAGGGTTTTAATAGGGTTTTCATAAATTAGAAAGAAGAATACATTTAAATATTGGTATCCATATGATCAAGATCCTTACCTTCGATGGGATAATCCTATGATGATCATTGGGAGAGATTAAAACTAGACCTAGCTGACTTCATAAAATTTATCATAAAAGTATTATCAAATTAGGAATTTTTGGATATTCTAAAGAACAGATATATGAAAAGTGATTCCAATTATTTCATAGTTTTACTATGATTAATTGAATTTTAATTGATTTTATTTTCAATTACACAATTTAAAATGGTTTTTATAAAATAATTATTTAAAATTAATTTTATAAAATGGTTTTTATTCAGATTTGTGTAAATTGTATAATAGGAGATTTTTTTATGAATATAAAAAAATATTAGGATTTTAAAATTTTGAGATTTAATTTCAATGGTTAAAATTGTGAAAATGGAGTTTTTAAATTAAAATTTTCTTGAATTTGAAATATTAAAAATTTCAATTTATCTTAGTAAATAATTTAAGGAAGAAAATTATTTAAACACATGATAATTAGGGTTCTATATTTTGAAAGGGTTGTGGATATGTGACTGAAAATAGATGTGGATATGTGATGGTTGTGAATGGCTATAGACATGTATAAAAGATGACCCATGATTCATCTAGGAGGATAAATTTTTTATTTTGATGAACTATGATCATATTGTATTTTTTTTATTCTTAGTTACTTGTGTATATACTTTTAAGCACGACTTGTGTTGCCTTAAATAATGGAAATGTTTTTTATTTATCAAAGAAAATAATATTTTGGAGTGATGTTATAATTTTTTTATAAAAAAACTATCCTACAAATTATTTACTAAAATTATTGATTGTATTTGTTATACAATTTAGAATTAATCATACATTGAAATTAAAGAGATTTATTTGGGAAAATCATACTTGGAAAATTATTTTACACCCATAACTATATATATTGATGTGTATCTAGATGTTATTTTCCATGATGTAAGTAATGAAAAAGATAACATGTTCATCGATAATGGGTTATAAGTGATCTTTTCATGTAAGGATGTGACTATGTTTGGTAATATATTTTTATAGGACTTTTCCTCTTTAGAATGGATAATTGTTAGTTGTTTAATTTTTTTTATTGTTTCTTAGCTTTGTTTTCTTATTTCTATTTCATTATTGAATCATTTATCCTTTTAAATTTGATTTTATAATATGGATTTGGTTTTAATGAAAACAAAATTTTTATTTATATATATATAATTATTTTATTAAGTGAGAATTATTGTCCAATGATTATATTGTATCCCTTAAGAATAGTTTCTAGACTCTGGCTACTGTGGAATGTTCGTGAGGATATGTGATGGTCGACCTAGGTCCCATGTTGTAGGCATTCAGGTATAGAAATTATAAAAATGGTATCTGATACTTGTTAAGTTTGATTCCTTGGTATTCTATTATGCATCGTTATTAAGATGTTATGAACTCATATGGTACCTAAGGAAATTCATATCAAGTCGGTTTATAGTAAACATTGAGTTTCTAGGGAGTATGAGTATGAATAGTTATTAGTGGATATCTTTTAAAATTTCATATCCTATATGTTTTTAAAACCATAAGGGGTTAATATGGGAATTGTATTAATGTATCTTGATAGTCATAGATAGATATGATATACATGCATATTGAATTTCTAAAATATTTTCATTACCTAGAGGAGTTTTATAAGATGGTTTTAAATTGGTTTAAAAACAATTTGGTTGAATTTTCATATGTTTGTATTGTGTTAAACATTATCTATTCTTGAATAGAATATTTTGAAGGTGAATATATCCATATAGATATAGATATAACTAAATAATTTTTGTATTTATATCTCTTTTGATATGTGAAGATGAAATTTAGAAAATAATTAATTGGTCAATTTTTCACTTTTATAGAATTGTATAAATTATTCCATATAAGGAGTCTATTTGTGAGAAAGAAACAATAATGTGCAAGTCCTTTCAACAATATTGAGTTAAATAGTCTAACTGATTTGATAAATTGGAGGTGGAATAAATTAGTAGATACTAAAGGATGTAAGTAAAGCCTTAAAGTTCTATTAATAATATCCTCATGTATTTAAGGGAGTTATTAGAGAGTAGAAATCCAAAGATTGGTTGGAAGTAATAAACCAAATCATATAGTTTATGTATACTACTATGATGTTATAGGAATAATTCACTACTTTAATTTTTATTGGATTTTTGAAATCTTTAGGAGATAGTTATAAAAGAAAATATGAACAAGAATCTAACATGGTTTAAATATCAAAAGTTATTCAATTAATAATTTTACATAAGTATTTTCAATCTGATTAATGATTGATAATTCTTAGAGTTATATTAAGGCAGCATGATGGTGATAGAGTATTCAACTCATATTAATTAGATGTTTATATTTTCACCAAATTTGATTATAAATGATATCCATAATCTTATAATATTGGAAATGTGTCTTAGATATTATATTTGTGAAAAAAATTATCATTTTTGAAATGTCTAACTATGTGGTGGTGATGAAAAAAGTAGTTGTAACTAATGTGGATATGATAGATGCTCAATGTTTGAGTATATTGTTTCTGAAATTTAGTATTATAAATTATTTTTATAGAATAAAAAATTGAAATAGATATTAAATGACCTAGTTATTTAGATTGAGTTTTTTGGGTACAACACTAGCCTAATGGGGTGTTTTTAGATCAATTTTAAATGGTTGAGTGTTTGGAAGAGACCCATAATCAAGTTTTGGGAAAGGGGGTTGGTGATGGAGGAATATGTAAGTGAGAAGATTAAAACCAAAACCCATATGGGAAGCCACCAATGTTTTGGTGGGTGTGGCATGGGCCACTGGACTTACCATAGAACCTTGATGGAGGAGAACAAGGATCCCAGTGGATTCCACTAGAGTTATAGTGGGGCTTCACTTGTTTTTTTAAATGTTGATTATTTATTAAGGTTATGAAGTTTAAGGGGGAAGTTATTCGACCTAGAATGATCTAATCCCCTATTCTTTAGTTTCTCTTCATCCAAAAAAGATTCCCTTTATTTGAGAATTGTTGTTCATAATATTTTTCACAATGAGTATTCTTGTGTAAAAATCATTGTTGAAATTAATCTATTTCTATTTTTATCACCATTATAGAAGGTTTTAACTAAAATATCCATTTTATGGATTTTTCTTTGGTTTCTTTATTTCTTTATCTTTAGGTAAAATTAGTCCCCGGATTTTGACTATCAACCTCCTACATATACTAGGTATGTAGTGTTGTGATATTTTCATTATTATTTGTGTGTTTATATATCATGAAATTTTTGTGAGTGATTAGGGTCATGTGTGCTATTAAGAATAGATCCACTTTTAATTTCAATTTCTTATGAGATATGCCCTAGGGTATTCTTATGTGGTTAATTACTTGGGATATTCCATTTATAGATTGTTTTTGGTTCATATGTTTTGGATTTTATAGAATATTTATGTGTGTGGTTGAGTGATGATTTTTGTGATGTCTGGATTGATAGGTTTCCTTAGGAATTTCATTGGTGTGACTTTTGTGACTAAATGACTATGTGGTTTATTTAATTGGTATGATAGTGATATCTCATTCACTAATAGTGAGTTATTAAAGGTTTTTCAAGTTATGGATGTAGGATATTGGTGATGCCGCTCACCATGGGGATGGGGGCATTAGAATTGTGTGCACATGGAGAGGTCCATGAGGTGGTGTTCACCATTGGATGATTGACAGAATACATTATAGATGAGTATCCTAGGGTGTTGTTTCTGACCATCAAATTGGAGGAGGGATACAATGTAAGTGTCTATGGTAAATGAAGGGTGCTTGTGATCACCTATTTAGAGAGAAATTCTCACTATATATGGAATTGTTTGAGGTTGTTTAGATAGAAAGAAAGGAGGGTGGTTGTGAAAAGTGGTTCGGTGATACCTCATTCACTAAGAATACATGATTAGGGGTGAAAAAATTTCTATTGGTTATGAGATAGGGTGAAATATCATTATCCCATGGTGTGTGTATAAACTGCGGGTGAATTATCCTACTCTAACCTTGGTTGTAGAAAACAATTTTATCACCCATGGATAATTGATCATAGAGTCAAGTAGGATGACTTATTTTTATTGGTTTATATATATCACACAAGGAATACACTCATATACATGTGGATATTATCTAAGGACATGATTGGTTGTGTCTTACTAAGTTTATACTCACACATTTTACATTCCCTCTAAGAAATGTGCATAATTTATGGTTCATGACATAAGAAAGGTTAAGTGCCCTATGACCATTGAATAACTAGCTATTAGTAAAGGGGTTACATGAGTGAGAAATTTATAGATTTAGGGATAGACTAGGGGGATCCTTGGTTCTTCACTTGGGCTATTTTTTGTTATTCTTTATTTGTTAGAATATGATCATTCTTTGGGTGATCAAGTTTACTTTCATATGGGTTATGTGTTTATAGGTATTTATTTTTTATAAAATGTTCTATATTTTTCTTGTAAATCTTGGTATTATATTGTGTTTACTATTTATGTATTTTTCTTTTGTTGTTTCTTGCAGTCTTTTATATATAGGGTATAGTCTCCTAAAAAATAAATTATGGACCCCAAATTTTTTTCATCAACCTATGGTATATGGGGAGGAATGCCTGAGTATAGAGAAAATTCATATTATGTATTGTTCAAGTTATCCGAGTAAGGAATTCTATAAATAGGTATTATAGTAAGGTTATTACAAAGTTATGATTAGTGGGTTATGGATAGTTTTATGTGGGGTTTTATTTAGTTATTTGGGTATCATAGTTGTAAGTTTAGGATATATGATACTTGGAAATGAACCTTATTTAGGTTAGTTTTTAACATCTATTTAGTGTATTCCTTTATTAATAGGGCTAAAAAATGTTGTTCATATTTTTCAGTGTTATGTTTTTTTGGTTTTGGAAGCAATATTCATTTTAGGGTTACATGCTTATGGTTTGAATATTTTCTTATAGAATCAATAGGGTGTTCATGTGTATTAATACATCATTTAAAGCATGTAGGATCATGTGAAATTCATTTTCATATGTGTTCTTGGTTATCTGGTTTAGGTAATAGGTTTGAAGTCATTTTAAGCATCATGGACATGCTATAAGATTTTTGCCAAAATAGATTATTGGTGGTACTCTACTCTACTAAACCAGTATCTTGATTCTTTGTGATATAATTTATGTGGATCCTATGTTTGGTGTATGTGATACCTCACCTTAGAATGGGTAGGTAGGGCTGTAAGGTCAAATGGTATAAGATTTGGGTGTGGGTAGGAAAGTATATGGGATAATGGAATGTCCTACTGGTAATAGTTTTTCTTATTTGTGATACTAATATTGTTGTATATGTATCAAGAATTGTATTTGGTTTTAAATGATATTCCTCATTAAAGGTTTCCATTGTAGAGTTTGGAGGGTGCAGATGTGGTGCCATAGTGGTTTGAGTCAGTTGGGTATCTTGAGGGTGGAGATGAGAATGAGTTATATATAGAGGTTATGGGGAATCCAAGACAACCAT
Organism: Viscum album; assembly: GCA_963277665.1. Classification (NCBI taxonomy): domain Eukaryota; kingdom Viridiplantae; phylum Streptophyta; class Magnoliopsida; order Santalales; family Viscaceae; genus Viscum; species Viscum album. The sequence continues at coordinate 1,878,706,301 of OY728156.1, read as the reverse complement.
AACATTCAATTAAGATAAGGTAACTATTTGATGATCATCTGAGGGAGAATCTAAGGTGGTTCAATTAGAATATTAACCAAGGGTCTTCGAGAGTAGAGTTATCTAGAGTGTATCTAATGAGGGAATCTTAATTTCAAATTCCTCTATTGTTTTAGGGAGGGGGTAGACCCTAGGAATCTGAGTTATTGAATGTGTCAGACTTGACTATCTTTCATTAGATTGAAAAGAATCTAGGGAAATGTGTAAATATGACACTGTACATTCTCTGGGGACCCATGAAACTCTATCAAGACATGAAAGTATAAGTTGATATATATGATGGGATGAATTAGAATATTTTTAAAAAATGTTCTTTGAGATTTTTTTCCTTAATAAATTGAGGAAATAAATAGCTCATGAGTTCAATCAATTGGTTCAATAGAATAAATTATCAATGGATTAGGTTTTTAGGTTCACAGATTTATTTCATTTTTTGAAGTCTCACGCTAGATATGAGATCTCCAAGGGGCGATGATTAGAGGAAAACCTTCAACAATATATAATGGTACACATGAATATTTTAGAGTTATCCTCATTTTTCAAAGAGGTGAACCCAAGAATTGATCACATAGTGGAACTTGATTGATGTTAGTATACCTAGTTAAACAGTAGTGGCGGGATAAGATGGTAGCAAGAAATTAGGTAGTCAGAAGTAGGGGCATGAGGAAACCCAGTAGGGTGATCAGAGAAGTATATTGTCCTTTCCACATGATATTCATTCAACTTATAGGTGATATAAATTTAAACAAATGAGGAATATCTAGATCTAGTGTGATCTAACCCCTAAGATGTGGCATGTTCGTGAGAATATGAGCTATTTAGAGGGATTCAATTAGATGATCTCAAAGTTATATAGTGGTCAGAGAACTATTTAGACTTAGGCATTTGAGGTGGTACTGAGAGTAGTGTAGAGATGTAGTAGTTTCATTTTATTTGTGCACTCAGGACTTAGTAGAAGACAAGGTGATAAATATTGGGGTTAGTGGATGATGTATAGTGTGACTTTTTAGGGAGGTCTGGTATCAAGAGGTTGGGGCTCAGAACAATTGTATACGATCTAGTCAATATTTCCTAAAAATAATAGGAATCCTTTGAATATTAGAGTTATTCAATCAATATATTGATTTGTTTTTTCATGATGGGTAATGGAGAACATTGTGTGTTTTGTGTAATTGGATCAACCAGGTGATTATCAAGGAATGATCATCATGTATAACACATGGTGAAACTTTATTGATGGATGATATGTGTAAAATTACTAATATTGGTCAGATAAGATAAAAATACGTTTTCATGATTCTTATTTATGGTGAGACTGAGTTTTTTATTCCTATGGTGATGAGTATTAACATATTGAATTGGTATTTTTGAACTTTTACTGATCATATCCATGAATTAAAGGATTCATTCAATTTTTTTTATTATTGTAGTGTTTAGGTTGGTCAGTGTGTAGATGAAGAAAAATTGGGAATGATATGTTCTATAATAGGAGGTTGTAAGGTACTAAGTGTTTTAATGGGGTGTTTCAGGTTCAAAACTGACATAACTGTAACACCCCATTACTTTGATCCATTGAATGGTTCCTAGACCAACGGTTTCTATGTACCTCTTGTGCATCTACCCATATGACAAAGGTCGTCAATTAGCAATGAGGGACTAATAGGTTTCCATGGGGACAATATTCCCTCATATCATATTATAATATCAATAGAAATATATTGAAATAGGTACATTGTTTAAAATCATCACAACATATAAGTAAAGTGATAATAAACTAAATACAACATTAAACGTGATATCAACTGATTGTACCATACATACATGACTGGATCCCCCATGGGGGGTCATAAAAAACAATACTAAAATAAATAAAACAAAATATAAGTCTAACAAACCACCCCTAATATATCATGATTCTTTCCTGATCTCATCATCCATACCATCCTAACATGCCAATGAAACACTTTGCATTGGGCCTTTCCCAATGACTTATAACCCACAATCAAGTAGTGTCTTCTCGGATACCCAAGTTCCATGGAGTTCCAAATAAGTTGTGAGTACAACTAAGTAGGGCTCTGCTAATGGTGTCCCAAAAACAATGAGTCTGATAACAATCAAGTGCATGCATATGTACTATAAGTAAACAATTTTTAAGAATTTTAACCATTTAATTTAAAAAAACATACAAAATAAAACCATTGATGCCTCAGGTTCATGATGACACCCATGGTTAGCTATACTATTATCAATCCTTGGGACCATGACCACAATCAACTATACCTACATTGGATAGTGCTGGGGTATCTCTGATCATGTTGTGAAATCATGATAACCATAACCTCTCGAACCACCCATAGGGTTAATTCCATAATAGTATCATAAACCCGCATATGGGAGTATTATTGTTATTAAATACCTCCTTACATAATATTATTGTTATCAAAGACCAACACCGAGGTAGTATTTAAGTTATTATATACCTCCTTATTAAGTATTCAAGTTATTGTTGACCTCTTCCTAGGGAGTATTCAAGAAATCAAAGGTCACCTTTTGGGGTATTATAGTTTTTAGAAACCTACCCCTTCTTGTGGAGTATACATAGTTATCAAAGACCTCCAAAATTATTTTTCTTTAGTATAGAGCCACCAAAATGGGTACTTACCTTACTCTGTCATATAATGACCCTTAAAAGAATTTTACATATAAAAAATACATAAATACCCTTATAAGTGTTTTCCCATAGAATTGTAAAAACATAACCACAATTATGGGTGTTTTCTATTATATTAAAAGGTAATTCATTAACTAATACAAAAAAAATGTTATAAAAGCAACTCATAAATTCCATTTCAAAAACAAATCCAATTTTCCATTTCTAAATCTCATACCAATGTACCCTTTTTGAAGGAAAATTTCAAATGCTTTACAGAAAAAATAATTTCTTATTTTAAAACATTTAATTAATTCCTAAGGTCATCACTATTTAAACCAAAGGGACCACCAACAAATGAAATAAAAGAGTAAAACAAGTATATGATTGAATTTAGGGTAAGTGGTCCCCAACCAAAGGTTCCCAAAAAAACTAATCAAATTCATTTTTAAGAAAGAACCCTTAAAAAATTAACTATGTGTCATACCTTTATTGAAATAGCGTGAGAAGATTTATAAAAACTATATCCGGATCTCTTCTATAATGTCTTAGTGAAATCCCCATGATAGATAAGTGATTCCATGATGATCTGGGTGAATCTCCATTGAAAACCTAAACAAGAGAACATAGAAATTAATGAGGGGGAAGAATATGAAGAAAAAAGGGATCCACTTGAAGAAGAAGGCTCACCTAAACTTCCAATGAAATGAGAATAAACCACCCAAAATCATTGGTGGTTTAAAGGGGGAAGATAAGGGAGCTACTGGGGGGTGGGGTGCTGAATGCATGAGGAGGAAAGAGAAGGTAATGATAAGTCTTAATATTCCAAAGGGAAAATTCCCATTTACCAATTTTTAAAGGGGTTAATGGATGTAAAATCTACTGGACAAAATGTGTTCCAACCATGGATCTCACATTATTTTTACACTCCTCACCTCGCATGGTTTCAATGAACCATTTCAAAAAACATGATCTGATTGTGTGAGAACATATACAACTTTATATCAAATTTCATAGTTTCCAAGGACCAAACACATATTTTCATAAGTCACGTGCTAATGTATTTTTGGATGAATGGTTTGGGTGTACAGTTAGCACTAACCAAGCTTTAACCATGAACCATATCTTATTTACCTCCAAAACAAAAACTATAAAACCCTAAGACCTCTAACACTCTAAAAACTTAACTTAAACGCATAAATAAACTCTCAATACCTTGAAACATTTAAAAAACCATTTTAATATGTTCCAAGAAACTGAATGATGCTCCAAATCCTGGTTCAAAATCCATCCCATCCAATAGTTTGAAAATTGAAACTTTCCTTTGATTGTGAGAACCCATACAGATGAGTGGTTTTACAATATCCCCACCACAACACTTCTTGTCCCTCAGAATTCTTGATATTCATCCAACATCACTTTAACTACATCAATCACTTATTCAATGTCAATGACCTCATAACATTTCTGAATTCCTGAAACATGTTCAAGGAAAACCCCCAACTCATGGTTCTTAAACCACCCAAAATGAGAGCCTATTATCATAATAAAAATTGAAACTTAAATATGGTTCTTACCCATGCCCCTCCATCCTGAAACACTTATGGTTTTGTTTCATAAACACCTGATAGGCCTACAGTTCTCCCCACTAAAATCTTGAAATTACAACCACCCATTTTTATATATTGGCACCCCTCCATAAAAATATATTTTCCAAACACCAATATCACATTCATATGATGTTCCTGATGAAATTAATTACTCACCGCACCACACAAACCTTGATAACACTAGTTAACATAGGTACCCATTCTCATTACTAAACATAAATTAAGGATGGACAAATAAGAATTGTTTATACCTGAGCCTGATACATAATATTTTTTCATCAAAGCCCATTTTGGATATAAAATATGACCCTTGTGACCAAAAATATATGCTGAAGGTGGTTTACAACCCACCACATCCATTTAAACACCAAAACACTAGTTTAACCTCCTCTGGTTGACTATTCCCAAAAAAAATCAGCTTCGCCTTTCAACACTCACCAACCTTCCTCATCACAATTCCCTCATTCCCTAAGAAATCCTATGAATAACTTAACATTCTAATCAAAAATTTTACCTAAATTTGGTTATGTTTCCACAATTAAACTTAAAATATTCACTGTTTTCATGCCATGCCATAGACCGATGCTTTAAAACCCCCTTGAGATCTAAGTTGATGCTCACCTTGATCCACCACTTAATCTAATTTCATGTTTAGAATTAACAAAAGAATATAAGTGTATATCTAACATACTATTCACTAACCGACCAATTACAACATGAAATATTCATAGAAAATTTCAATGGCCCATGCTTTATTTATCTCTGAACTCAAAAATTAGACATGTCCATCCTACTCTTACCCAAGTGATTAAAATAAATTCTAACTTCTACCCATTCTGGCATTCGATAATGACACCTAGGGAATTCACTGATACCTAGTCTATAATAAGGGCCTTTATTCCCAAAATTTGATGGTGAACTCCCCAAAAAATGACTTTACTTATACCATTCCATGAGAATAATGTCCAGGGTTCCAACTGAAATGACATTTTACACTCTTCCAAGCCATGCTCAACACATCCACAACCACTTTCATCTATTTATGGGTTAAAACTGAGTTTTAGTTCCACCTAACTATAAAAATTCCATGATGTCACACCCACTTTATGGAAAAGTGAAAACAAAAACAAAAACATCTGACATCTCCACCCATAATGAAATCATTAACTCCAAGCCACCTTAGTCTAAGAGGGTCCTTCCTAATGAGACTCAACATAGCTCTATGAATCTCTACCAAGTAGTCATGAATTAACATTCATGGTAGTACTACCACAAAAAATTCACTCCATATCCTCCACCAAGACCCAAATGATTTTTAACCAAGATACAGATATACTATCTCAACTAATCCAGATTCAAATGGCCACAATAACACCCCACATGCATCATCAAGTTCTAAATAAAATGTGATGGGCAATTTCTCCGAAGACACTTGATCAGAAAACTCAAATGGATTAATTCATATCTATAATGTTCCGGACACCTCAATTTCATCAAAACCATGAATTCACATGCTCCATTTAGTCTATGTACTAACCAACTCAAGATCCCATGAGTTTTGAATTACCAAAACTTGGATTAAGCACCATTCCAAGAATCTAAACATGTCTCCTGGTTCGTCAACCCCACCAGTCATGAGGCATACTCACTACTAACATCCAATAAACCTAACATTCTTAATGAGTCAGGTCTAACCACATGACCAACCATTATCCCATGAATAATTACAAAATCAGAATCATATACCCATTTTATATCAACCTTATACCTATCTTACCAAGGTCACTATCAACCACTACATAAAGATAGTGTTAAAATATGAGGTTTATGAATCTGAATGATCGTTCCCTTTGAAACCAACCATAAAATCATAACAAAATCCCAAAAGGTGCTTCCCTTAAGTGAATAATCCATGTAATAACCTTCAATTTACTAGAAAAGTTGATAGTACCACCCATGAATCAACTGCACAGGTCAAAACATCTACCCATGTGTCACATATCCAGAACATCAACAACATCATGCTTAACATCTCTCATGGTCATCCTCAATCACCAAACATAATGACTCCAGACTACAACCTAATTTGTTTTCCCAAGATTCACTGAGCTCCCACATAATCTATTACTCATGGGAGGCTCTCCAACCCCCGTTCCAAATCGTACAACATATAACACACTAAATCCAATTTCTCACCCTAGGCCCCACAACCATGGGTATATACCCACTAGAAATGACAATGAAACCAAAACAATATAATTTTAAGGTCCAAAACACAAATTTTATGGTCTAAATCCAGAAGGGTTACAAAACATTGATACAAGACATCATTTGAACACCTCAAGGTCATTATCCAACAAAAGGAATACTAGTCAGATCCTCATATCTAGTAAATCACAACCCATCAAGGTCTCACCACCCAAAACCAAGGGTCTAAAAACTAAGGCACACTTATTGCCAAAACAATCTATACATAGTGTTAATACATAGATTCAAAGGATAGTCAAAAACTAGATTCCAAAATGGTATCAACATTCTTATTTTACTTTTTTAAAAAATGGATATTTTTAAAACCCAAGGACTCACATTTAAAAAAAAATTACATCAAAAATCATTTTAAAATTCTATAAATGATTAAAATTCAGAATTAAATGGTTTTGGTTAAGTAAAATTCCATTAAAAAGTTATCTAAGAAGAAAATTTATATGTTTTTTAGTGGAACATTATTTAATGAAAAGAATCTAATTATAACTCATTTATACCTACGTATTAACTAGAAGCCACTTGAGGAGTTGGTCATGTAGAGTGCCACCATATACTTATATGTATCCCATATAAATATTTGTAGATAATTTAAATACAAATACCTCCAAATCATATTATACCATAAGAAGATATAAATTACTAATAGAAATATGCCACAAGTAGTACACAAATTCTAGAACATGTGAATCCCCTAAAACTATCAACCACACACATTATAAAAATGGAATATAAATCATATGTTCCTACCCTGATGCGTGTATTTACACTCCCTCTCTTACCATACTAGACCAAGAGATAGAATGTTCATTAAAAAATAACCTCACATCAAAGGGATCCACTTGAGGTGTAAATAAATCAACTGAAAATATACAAAGGAAAAACAACTTTTCCCACACTTAGAAGCTCAATTTTATCCAAAAACGTGGGGCTGTAGGAACCAAGGTATGAGAATATTTTAGGACTCTAACAATATCCAAATATCCCACCACCAATCCCAAATAGAAATATTAAATAAAAATAGTGTCTCTGATACATCTTCATAATGTCCCACTTCCCCAAGCCACTGAATGGATCTCTGATCGATGGTCTCTACATACCTAATGTGAACCTCCCCATACAATAGATGTTGACGACTAGTTGTGAGTGCCTGAGAGGTTAATATGGAGAGAGAAGTCCCTAATATAAAAGTATAATAATATTGAAAATAAAATAAAACTATAATAGACCACAAAATCATCACAACAGATAGAGAAAGCGATGATAAAATAAATACAACATCACATGAAATATTAAATGAATTCACAATACATATATGAAAGGATCCATATAGAGTATCATACACATAATGATACTAAAATAAATAAATTAAATTATGAGGAGAATAGCTATCCCCCAAGTGGTCCCAAATCCTTCCCAATCCCATCATTTATTCCATCATAGTATGCCAAGAAAACACCATTGAGATAGACTTTCCCTATGACCTGCAACCTTTAATCAAGTATCATCTTCTTGGGTACCAATTTTCTATGGAAGATCTAGTAGGGTGTGAATACAAATCTATAGGCAACCGACAATAACATCCCTAAAATAACTAGTTTGATAATAATCATGTTCATAAATATGTTCCATAAATAAATTTGAGATAGTTTAACCATTTTTTATAAAAACAAAATACAAACACTAACTCTCTAGGTTCATTATAAAAAATGAGGTTGGATATACCATGTTTGATCTTTAGTTCCATGACCATGATTGACCACACCTTCTTTGTCCATTGTCGGGGTGTTTCTGAGAATGTGATGAAATCATGAAAACCATATAATGTTGAACCACCCATAGGTTGAGTTCTATAATAGTATGAAAACCTTCCATATAAGAGTATTTTAGTTATCATGTACATCTTTTGGTAGTATTTGGGTTATTATAGACCTCTACCCAAATAGTAATCAAGTTATCACAGACCTCCTTATGGAGTATTCCAATTATCATATACCTCCTCCTAGGGAGTATCCATGTTATCACAAACCTCCTTATGGAGTATTTTATTTATCATAAACCTCTCCCTTAATGGAGAATATACATAGTTATCACAAAACTCCCAATGGTGTTTTATTTAGTATACAACAACCCCTATGGGAACTTTCAATACCTAAGTACATAATGACCCTTATGTTCATTTTCCACAACAAAAAATACATTTATACTCTTATGGGTGTTTTTCTATAGATTTTAAAAAACATAACCACCCATATGGAAATTTTACATTATAATAACATGTAATACATTTATAAATACCAAAAAACTATTATTAAAAATGTTTCAAAATTCAATTTCAAAAAATGATCCAATTTACCATTTTTAAATATTATACCACTATAACATTCCAAAAGGGCCATGATAAAATATTAATCCAAAATACAATTTCAAATTTTAAAAAATTTAATTAATTCCTAGGGCCATCACTTAAATAACTATGGATAACTGAAAATCATTCACTATAATGGTAAAACATGACTACGAGTGAAGTTTAGAACTTTATATAGAAATTGATGCCTTAAAACTCAAATTAAAAGGGTTTGACAACTTTCAAAATCCATACATGGGTATCATCACCTACTCGGTACCAAAATAAATTCACAACATCTCAAATATTTATTTATATTCAATAATTATAATTAATTTTACAACGAACTCCAACATGTAATAAATGACGAAAACATACTGGGAGCTATCATTAAATTAGAACTAAAGACAAATTCTATCCAATTTCCCATGAAATACCCCCAAAAAAATATTGGGCCAAAGACCTAACCAACATCACCCAACCATATTTCTCAAATTCAATATTATGGAAAAACCTTGATGATGTATCATATGTTTATCAAAACATCATGTGATTATATGCATATATCGTCTCAAGAACACTTTTATATGGTCTAACTGAAATACCCATGAGATATGGGTGACTTCAACTTGCTTTAGGGAAATGAAAAATAAAAATCTAAACTATAGAGCCCAGAAATTAGTGAGTAGGAATAAGAAGAAGAAGAATAAAGTGAGCCATCATTGGAAGAAGACTCACTTGATACATTCAATAAACAAGTCGTAACCACTCAAAATTTAATGTGGTTCAAGGGGAGAAGATGAGAAAGCTACTGAGGGGGTGGGGGTGGGGTGGGGTGTGTTTGAGAGGATAAAGGAGAGGAAGGGATGAAACATAAAATATTGGAGGTAAAATTGGACATTTTCTACTTTTTAAATCATTTCATGGTTTGGCCACACATTTTCCCAAACTGTGATCCAGCCATGTATCCAACACTACCTCTATACTCCCCAACTCAAATGGTTATGGTGAATGGTTTGAAAAATCATTCTCCAACCATTCAAGACACTTTATAACATTTAATATATCTATATGGTTTCCAATTACCTTCCATAGAGTTTTATAATCCATTCACATATATATTTGTTTCGACCCATATGGATATCAAAATTATCACTAACCATGTGCTAACAATGTGCCACATCCTATTCCCCCCCAAAACCAAAAATCAAAAATCACTGGCCCTCTGACACTCTAGAGACATAAATAAAACACATGTGGCACCTATTAGGCATTAAACACTTCAAAAAACACAAATTTAATATTTTATAAAACATGGAATAACTCAATAAATCTTGGTTCAAAATATGATCTATCAATTCGTTTGAAAATTAAATCATTCCTATGATTACATGAACCTATACAGATGAGGGGGTTTATAATAAATAGGTATATTTAATCTGATTTAGGGTGTTTGAGTGGTTATAAGATACGTAGATTCATTTTTTGCGAAAGGAGGTTAGTGATGGAGTAATCTTCAATGTGATTAAATTCATATAGGAAACTCAGTATAAGGACACCAGAGTTCCAGTGGGTGAGTTAGGTGCCACTGATACTACAAAAAGAACCTTGATGGAGGGAAACCTAGCCCCTAGTAGGTACCACTAGAGTTTTTGTGTGATACACCTATATTTATATAAGATCTTGTTTATTTTTTTAACATTATTTGAATTAATTAATTAATTTGTTAAGTTTATAAAGTGTGTGTGGGGGGGGGGGGGTCCATTCATCCCAGAATGAGATAGAACCCACTACCCATTTCATTTATCTTATTCTGGAGTATATTATTTCCATTTGATATCCATTTTATACCATGTATAACAAGGAGAATCCATGAGTAAGAATCATTAACTATATTAATATATTTTTAGTTTTATCATTATTGTGATGGTGTTTGACCAAAATATTTATTTTAGGGTTTTTTTGTTGTTTCTTGATTTTTCCCTCCTCAAGAAAAATTATTATATGGAATCAAATCAACAAGATATTGTGTATACTAGGTATGTTATTTCTAGATATTTTTGTTATTATAAATGTGTTTATCCATCATGTGATTTTAGAACATGGGTAATATCATGTGTGTGAGTAGGAATGAAACCATTATTTTTTTGTTCATGAGAGATGTCCAAGGGTAGTATCTAGTGGTTAATTAATCAATATATGCGATGTATGGAATATTCTTATTTTGAATTTTATTATATATATTCTGCATGTGGATAGATGATGATTCTTTTAATGTGTGAATTTATGGGATTCCCTAAGAATGCGATGGGTGTGACTTGTGTGACTATGTGAAAATTTGGTTCACTATCATTATATTATGGTTATATATTGTCCATATATCATGGTGTGATGGAGGTTCACTTATTTGTTGTCATAGGATATTGGTGATTTCAATCACCATGGATTTGAGGCTGTTAGGGTTGTCTTCACATAGTCAGGACCATTAGATGGGGTTGGTTAATAAATTATCTTCTATATCCAAATTATATTAGTGTCCTAGATTGGTGGTTTTAACCATCTAAATAGAGGAGGGATACAACATAGGTTTCTATGAGAATTGAGGGTTGGTTATGACCACATACTAGAAAGGGAATGCCCATAATTTAGAGAAAATTTTAGGTTCATTTTCCTAAAATGTTGGAGGTTGGTTTTGAAATTTGGTTTCATGATGAATAATTCACTAGGATTATATTAGTTTAGAGATTACTAATTTTGGTATTAATTCAAGGGTTGATGTATAATTCTCCCTCAAGGTTTGTACAAATTGTGGGGGCATCATTCTACTCTATCATTGGATAAAGTGGATAGTATTATCACCCATGGATAGTCAATAATTAAATGGACTAGTTTGAGTTGACTCTATTGGGTTCCATAAATTTTACTTTTCATAAAATCATATAAACATGGAAATTATTTTGGGGAATTATTGGTGGTGGAATACTAAGTTCATTATCACCCCCTTAATTGTCCCTCCAAGATAAATGTAAAATTTATAGTTCATGAAAAAAATAGTAAGGTCCCTATGACCCATTCATAGTACCCAGTTGGTTAGTGGTCACATGGGTGGTAAATTAATGGATTTTGGGTTGGAACATGTGGATCCACAGTGACACAATAGAGTTATATTTAATTTTCTCTAGATCTATGAGAATATGATTCGACGATGGTTGATCCATTCTATTTTCATATGTATCACATGATATTGTAGATATTCATTTTTCATAACCTAAAATATGTTTACAGTTTTACCCTTAGTATTATGCTATATTTTCCCATTATGTTCTTTAATTATAATATTTATTATAGTCTCTTAAAACATGGTGTATAATTTTCCAACATTCACCTATAAGCCCCTACTGCTAGTCGATAACCTCTAGCATATGATTAAGTACAAATAAGGTTTGTGGAACTGTAGATCATATTCCAGTTCAGGAATCTAGTATGAGGATCTTTTAAGAATGACTTCCATAAGGGAGAAAATTAGAAAGAAAATAGAGCACTCAAATTAATATCATGGGACTAGACGACTGATATGTTTGAACATCATTCATTCATTTTATCATGATTATGTGATAAGATAATTCTTTTATATAGAACTCATGCCTTATTTTATGAATATTGAGATACCTCTTGGAGTAAAGGTAGGAAAAACATTAAAATAACATTTTTATTTTACAAATATTTGTGGTGTATAAATATTTTTGGGATTTTTTATTCCTATTAATGAACATATAGAATATCATAATTGGAATATATTTAATGGTGAGGTTTAAGAATACTATTGGATACTACAGTGATATATTTTATTTTACATTACTCAATGGGAGTGACCAATCTTTTTGGGGAGATTTGGATATTAATTAAAGGAGAATGATAATTTTTTTAAATAAATCAGACCTTCAAAATTTCATATATCTTGGTTTAAAATTTGATTAATATAATCAATTAGTAAATTTTTTTTTTGATTTGTAGTGGAATATTTCTTGGATGTGTTTCCTATTGATTATTCTGGACTACCACTAAAGAGAGACATGGTGCTCTCCATTTACTTATACCTGGAACTAGTATAATATCATTATCTTTAAATGTAATAATTCTTATACATCCTATATATTTACAGACTTGGTTGTAATATTTTGATCAAAAAGGTTTTATCTAAACTTGTGTGTCACTATGGGTGATACTAGTTCTATTTTATAATCTATATAGTGGTAGTTAATTATTTTGCATCAATAAAAAGAATAAAAACCATGTGAAAACCAAACCTATATACTATTTACTTTGAATTAATGATAAGTTTCATAAATTGAAAGGATATAGGTCGTTTTTGAAGAATGTATTAAGATTTGTGTATTGCTAATGGAGGTTAAAAAGAGAGGGAATTACCAATACCCCATTCAGAAGTAGGTGTGGAAATTTTGAGTTCATAAGTATTCTATTTAGGGTAAAAATGATCCCACTATTTTTATTCCCTTGAAAAATCACATATTTAAAAACCAAATTGACATATTAATATTGGTTCTCTTCGATGATATATTGGAAAACTCAAGATCATTGGTAGAATATAGAATACATTTGAGGATCATTATATAGAAATTTTAGTAGAATTTAGTTAATATCTAGCTATCTAAATGATAGTTTTTGATTTAGGGGATGAATTTCACGGTTCATGTTATCTATGATAATAGAGAATCTATTGAATTTGAGAAAGTGTAAGCATTGACATACTTTGATCTTCCCAAAAAATCTTTTGAGATACTATGTTTTATTAGACTAGATGTATATTATAGACAATTTATTCAGGACTACTAAAAGATACTATCAACAATAGTGGAATTAAGTTAGAAGGATATGAAATTTGATTGGTGATAAAATTTAAATAAATATTTTAATGATCTTAAGAGAAGGTTAAATACTATAGCATTAATATTTCTTGAATCTAATAAAGGCTATTCAGTATAATGTGATGCACCAAATTCTCATTTTGGATGTGTTCTTATAAAATGATGAAATTTGTTGGCATATTGATTAAGATAATTATGATTACACTAGATTAAATATCCAACACAAGACTTATATTTGAAAATGTTTGTTTATAACATGAAGATATGGATGAATTATATATTTGGTGAGTGGTCAATGGTGTATTCTATTCATAAAATTATAATTTAAAATTTATCCTAACAATATATGAATTTTAGGAAATGGGTATAAAAAAATTGTTTATAATTTTAACTTTAATTTATCAAATACACTAGGAATGTTAAATATATATTAGATACCTTGAGTAGTAAGACTCAATCGGTAGTGGGATCAAAACATTATTAGCATCTAACGAGATTGATGAAAGATATATATATGGATTATTATGAGGTGGGTATAAATAGTTTTTTATTGTATTAACAGCAACTATATTCTTATCGACTGAGTGAAGGAGGAAATAACATCTTATGTCAAATGAAAGAAGATGAGAGACACTAAAGATAGTGGTGAGACCATTGAATTATTATATTTAAAATTTGAATGAAAAAAATATTTAGATGATAAATTGGTGGTTACCTTGAGTTTGAAAGAATAAGTTATGAAATAATTATATAATTATTGTAGTGAATTTTATCTTCAAGTGAACAATATATATAATTCCATTTGGTGGGTTTGAAAAAAAATAGATAGAAGGGTTTATATCAAAATATTTGACTTTTTAATTGTGAATATTGAGAATCAGCGAAGCATTAATCTTTTCCATCCTTTACATAGGTTGTCATGGAAACTGTAGAACATTATAATGGATTTTATGGTGGTTTAAATAGGTAAATATAGAATCATGGCACTATCTCGGTTATCATTAAACATATTTTGAAACTAGATCAATTTTTACCCCTTTAGAATATTTTTTTTTCAGAATAAATATGTATGACATATGAAAATGAATAAGTGAAGTTTCATGGTGTAAATTCATTGAATTTATTATATTGGGATAATTAGTTTACTTTAATTTTTTTTAAAGTATTTAATAAGTAAAGGGACACTCAGTTGAAGATAAGTATATAATATAATCCTCTTATAGATGAATAATCAAAATAAACCATTTAGACTTTAGAGGATATTCTTTGATATTATGTGATATATTTTAAGAGATTATGGGAGGATAATATTAATTTAGTGTAACTTAATTATATAAAAATTTATGATTTATTGAATAATATGGATCCTTTGAAAGTAAATGTATGTGAGACATTATTGATTACTATTCAGGTTGATAGAAATGGGAGACAATTCCCTCTTTGGACCCAATTCATTGTTAGAGATGGAATATTGTATTCATCTAATCTAGAAGATATTGATGATAACTTAGACTCAATAAAAGACTTATAGTGACTATAAAAAATGAATGTAAAAGTTTATATTTAGAGATATAGTAATTTTCCAGGTGTCTATATGGATAGGGATTCGATGACTTTGAAAGAATGGTATGTTAGTACGTTGATATATTGGTCTATTTGAAATTATATATAAAATTGGTTATGTGTCATATTGTTTGGAGTTTCTATCAGTGAATAATATAGTGCAATATGTGTTTCATGTTTCACAATTAATGAAGTATCAATCAGACATAATATATATTATTTAATGTGTATCTATTTTAGAGAACTAGTTTGGATATGAAGAAAACTGAGTGGGGGTGGTGAATCAATGTTAGTACATTTTATTTTAAATTTCCAATTTATTTTTTTATCCCTTTTATTTTAACTCAATCTTTTTTTGGGTGAGTAGTTCTACTATTCTCTATTTTCTTCTTTGTTTTTTAATTACAGTATAACTAAACACACACAATCACAAAATACATAACAATATTCATTGTTCACCACTCAATGTGAGAAGGCGAGTACTCAGTGTGAACTAGATTCCTCCCTGATCCATAACTCACTAGATTTATCATGTGAGATTTACAATATTGTCTTTTAATAGTGTGTAATGTGAATCCCACATATTTATTTGGTTCATTTTCACTCAGGTACATCCCATAAATTTATATTTATTTTAGGGGTAACAAAAAGTTATTTTGATACTAATATAGAATTTTTCTTTTTAATTAATGTGATACTTCCTTTCACTTATTCTTTCCTTTCATAATATCATGTCAATTCTTCCTTTTTAATGAAAAAATGAATATAATAACTTCTTATTCTCTTCCCATTCATAATTATACTAAACTAGATCTCTGATTCTTTCCACTTATTCCTATGAATATGCCATTATTAACAACACCTTCTTCTTCTAGGAACTTCACAATTAACTTATTATTATTCTTCTTATCCTTATTCTTGGTTCTTATATTCTTCATATACTTTAGTATGTAAATATATATCATTGTATCTTATCTATATTTTTCATATATAAGTTATTCAAAATTTTATCATTATCAATGATCTCTTATTCTCATCACAAAAATTATTCTCTGAAGAAAGAGTAGTTTAGAATAACTCAATAAAATTTCATTGTTCTACCTCCAAGAATATATATGATAATAATAATAGAAATGACTATTAATTATTATCTTTCTTCTTAAACTAATAATTCATGGAACCATATAAATAATTTGAATTCAAATCACAAGAATTATTGGATCTGGTCTTCATAAGAATTTCCATTAGAAACTTCATTCATATATTCATGTAACCACATGAAAACATTTGTAAATATCATATCCCCTTCATACTCCATTGAAATTTTCACCTTTATATTTCCATTATACCCATTTTTTTTTATTTTTTTTAATATATGCATGAATTCATGAAACTAATATGGTTGTGGAACCTATATCTTTCATAAAAGATAATCTCGAAAATCCTTCTTATATTGTATACCTACTTGAAATATGATAAATAAAGTATTGTATTTTTTTCATAAAATAACTTCATCACCTTGAATTATTTGAATAACTCAAATAATCTACATGTTCTCACAATTATTTTCATGAGTTAAAATTTCATTAATATATATGTATGAAATATAGCAGATGTGGTATCATCCTCAAAACTCAAACCTCTCCCTTGCATAATAGTGTTCTTAAAATTTCATAAATATTTATTCTTATGTAGATACTAATTTATATTTACATATTATTGTCCCTACTTATACATGTGGTGATCCTCAACTTCTATCCTTCTGTTTATAGATAGATTCACATATATCATTCTTCATGTCATGGTTCACTTATCCAGACATCTTTAATTTATTGATTATTTATTATCTCTTAACTGAAACGAAATTCACACCACATATTAAAAGAATAATGATGAAAATTATCATGAAATAAATAATTGATGTTAATTTTCACATGAATCGTCAGAATAATAAATCTCTTCTTTATCTTTATTCATATCTAATTGTGAAATTTTGATGTCACTATTTTTATCTCTAGGCTTTGAGATTACTCATATCTTACTCATATTCCAATGGAACGAACATGTGATATGCGGTCTCATGATCTACCTTGAAACATCAAGTCAATTTATTGAAAATAATTAATATGTTTTGTCTTCACATAATTAATTAAATCATCCCAACATACAATCGATTTACCTACCATGAAGACCCTGATCACATATCATGGTCTCTTGCTATATCTTCATATGGTGAGTTAAATATCATGCAGACAATAAAATATGGGAATGAAGTAAATCAATATGATATTCAAGAAACCATACAATGAAGGTTGAAGATGATTTGTAACCATTTATTGAACAATATTGCTTAATTATATCGGATAACCCTCGTTCTATGTGTATTTTTTTTAGCAAAGGAACAATACCATGCCTCAGCGATTGTCCTAAATTGATTATTATTATTAAAATTAACTTATTAATATTATAATAAGTTATATTATCGATCATTCAAGATTATAAGGTTACTATATTTCAACCTTGACATTCCATTCCACGCCACACATGTGATTTTAAACTCTATAGGTTCCTTTATGCCAACCCTAAGCACTTTTCACATGCTATTCCTAACCTATGTTCACTCTATCCCTTACATTGATCATTCGAAGATACATCTAGTATGAATCCACCTATATGATATGAATGATATCCACATATGGAGGATTAGCTACAATGGTGTTCATATGGCTTCAGAAATGGATTTTATTGTTAACTTCTTAAATTTTTTTATAAAAAATAATCAATCACTACTGCCAAACATAGACCATGCCATCATAGTGATATAAAAATCTTCATTATAAATTTAATTCACCATAGAAATCCAAATCATAAAATAATATTTTTATTTCAACAATAAATATATATATAAATATTCCAAAAAAATAACTCCACTTTTTATAAAAAAATTCACAGGGAACTTCTCAATAACTTCTTTAAATATAAAAATGCTTAGAAAATTATTCACTTATTCGAAATGTTTGGATTATTAAAAAAACATACAAGAACAAATTCTACACATTATATTTATATGTCTTTAAAAAATAAAATAAAGAAATAAACCTTACATAATGTTGAATAAAAAATGTTCTCTATTTTATTTTTTGGGAATACAATCTAAATTATATATCAATATTCTCTATTCCATCTCACCCCCATTATCATCAATCATTAATTTCACATTCTATCCTCTAATTGGAAAGAAATATAGAGTACTATCAATAGTGGTATCTATTCATACTTATTAATATTACCATAAACCATTATACTCTATTTCTACTTGATCCATGATCATTATAGAAGAAAAGAGGGTTCGATTTAGATGACTATACCATCCCTTATAAAATAAGATGATAACAAATTAAATGAGAACTCAAAAAAATTCTTCAAGGGATGATCAAATATTTTTAGGTTGTGAAAAGTAAAAAATTCCAATTTAGACAAAAATTATCATGAAATATATTAACTTGAAATTCATTCATAAACTTGATTACATAGATTAAAACATTAAAAAATATTTCAAGGTTAAAAGAAACCATGTAACTTCTTTAAACATCTTTTAATACATCATAAATTAAAATATTTTTTTTACACCTCTATGTTAGAATCTAATTTTAGTAATCAATTTTAAGAGAATTAGAAACTATATATTTTCAATTACACTTACTTCAAGAACATTTTATAATATTCATATTTGAAAAAAAATTATATTTTTGAATGCTTCTTCAACATTCACAATTATCACCCAAAACCTTTATGGGGGCTATCCAATATTGAAAATTTCTACAAAAAATTTACTAAGGATGGTATTTTATTTATATTTTAAATATCCTGATTCATCCTACCGAGGATATGAATCTGGTCATCTAACCCTATGGGTCTATAATAATACCTTTGTTACCTTCCTAGCACACTATAGGCTATTACCCATCTCAGACATTAATTAAACTCATGATTTTCCTCATAGGTCAACACATGTTCTTTTCATGTTCTTTGTCTTCACACATACACACCCTGAGAAACTTCCAAGGATGTGACTCATATTGACATTACTTCGGGATAAGGTCCACTTAAATTTCAAATTATAACATCCCAATAATTCAAGAAATAACTTTCTTTCAATAAAATGTTTATGAAATAGTTTTTTTAATAATTTAAAAAAATAAAATATTATTTAGTATAGATATAAAATGTTTTTATATATTAAATTATATTTAAGGTGAAATGTATTAATCAAAAAAATGTTACATTTATATTATTTTTCAAGGGATAATATTTTTATAAATTCTATTTAAATGATAATATATTAAAATTTTAATATATTTATATATTTTCAACAAATTTCATAACTAAAAATAGCTAAAATATATTTTTAACACGATATTTTGAGTATATATGATTTATTTTTATATAATAAGTCCTTTTTAACATATTCCCTAAATTGAAAGTATTTTTTTATAAAAAACATACAAGAGAATATTAAAAATCACTTTTTTGAAAATTAATTTTTTTCAAAATATTATGCTTAAAATATTTTGAATTTTGAATAAATTATTATTTTAAATTTAAAATATATATAAACCATAGTAAAATTTGTAGTTAAAATATTTTACAATAATTGGTATTAAAATATTAAAATTGATAAACAATGACATATGAATCAATTTAAAATATTTATAATGCTTAGTTGAATTTTTAGTAATATTAAAATTATCCTAAAAAACATAGTATATGGAAGTATTACAATAAAATAATTTTTTTATTAATATATCTATGTTAAAATTTTAGTAAATAATCAATAAATGATAAGTAGTAACTTAATACATTTATTATACATTTAGAGATAAATATTTTGTCTAAATAAGTACATATATAAATAAATAATGGAAAAATTATATAATTTGTATTTTAATTATATTTTGTAATTAAATTTACTTATAAAAAATTGGTAAACCAATCTACCAACCAAGGACCCCCAAAAACACATGTGAGGCCCTATGGGTAAACCATGTGGGAGAGGTCAACCCTTCCCAGCCATATAACCGTAGAGTGGTTCGAGCGCCTCTGCATGGGCATGCTACTAGTTGAATAGTTTTCACAAGGTGTGTTCACTAGAGTTTATGGGCATGGGGAGTGCGGCTAGACTAGTCTCATGAGCTTGGGTGTGTGTATGTGTGTCTTGGTTATGATCCCTTGGTGCCTTATAATAACTAATTACAGAAGCAATTGACATATAAATGAGTTCTCGACCGAGCGAATGATCAATGTGAGATCACAGACATAAGGAATTGTTCACTTATCTAAAAAAGTCTTTATTATATCATCACTGTTTAATCTAATCAATAATAGATGTTCAATAAACCCTTAATTAAACTTCAATATCGGTCCAATTTTAAAACCCTTGATTCAATTGTATTCTCCTTCTCATTTAGAGGACAATTCCATCCTTGATATTTTTAGCCTACGGTCTAGATCAGTGTCCCCTAAAACCTCTTTTACATTCTCCTTCAAAGACAATCCCATGTCATTGTTCAATACCTATAGGATTAAAAATGTAATATATATATATATATATATATATTCTCCATTGTTATCACATACCAAAAATGAATGGATCTTCATTGAACCATGTAGAAGGATTTATATAAAAATATATAACTAAATGTATCAATGATATTTAAATCTATATATTATCTATAGTTTGGTTAAATATTCCCATAGATCATTATCTACTTCACCAATATATTCTATATATATTGACATGGTATATATATATATTTTCTATTGGTATGCATTTCATATCAAAATAGTTTTTTATTTATAGATTCAACCTTGTATCGTGAAATAAAATTACATCAATAATTTTCCTACTAAGATTTTACCCAAATCATTTACAAGGAGGATATATATATATATATATATATATTATTCTTCATAAATATGTGTTTAAAGTGGATTAAAATATTCATGGATGATTCAATTTATACATCCTATCCTTATCAATTTGATTTTTTTAATATTTAAATCTTTTGTGGATTCACATGGAACTATTTTAAAAACTAGAAAAAGATATATAAATAAAATAGTTAAAAACAATCAGACATGTAAAAAACATGAAAATATTAAAATATTTTCATTTTTATATAAAGTCCTTAACACTCTTAGAAACTACCATAGGGCCCAAGCTCAATCTATATCTCTCTTTTTCTATCTCTTTACAAGTTTATTTTCTCATTCTATTCTTTGGATTCCAAGTATTGAAAGGATAAAGTGCCATAAGGTAAATTTAGCTAAAAAATCTGAGGTAAGGGAATTATAAATATTTTTAAGAACCTCTATATTTTAATAATTTAAGAAGTAAATACATAATTTATTTTTGTAAGGGTAATTTGTTTTAAAATTTTCTTGACTATGTTTTTTTCAAAACCCTTTCATTAAAAAATATTTATTTTTATCCAAAAAACACCATATATATTAGTATGGTTTAATAATTTAAATTCAATTATATCTAAAAATTTAAATTTTAAAATTAATAAGGTTCTTTCAAAAAAAGTTTTTTTTCTAAATCAATTATGTTTTTTGAATGATAAAATTTATCATTTTATGTTGTAATTTCTTTTTTAATTAAATAAACCACATACATGATCATAGGTGTGGCTATACACTGTAATTATTCTTTACTATTCACGAATTTCTGCATAATCGTGAGTATAAGTTTGATTATTCCTTTACAAGGATTATTTTCAAAGTATTATTTATAAAATAAGGATTTATCCAAATATTTATGAACGAATCATGTTTTCTTATAGGTAATTTTTTCCAAATTGCATGTGATATAAAATTATATTAACTTCTGGATAATTTATTTAGTTTTATAAATGATTTTTAGTGGAAATAATGTCAGAAAAGAAAATCCTAAAAAAATTCATATAAAACCTAGCACTGGGGTATCAACTGTGATGATGGTGAATAGGTATTGAACCCACGACCTCAAATAAGACATTTTTCTAAAGGTGATACTGCTAGTGGAATCATTGATTTTGAAAGGTTTTCCAATTATCATTTATTTTCATAAATATTTTTGTTTTAAAAGAAAAATTTTAAAATATTAAGGATAAATACACGTACATATTTTAATTTTTTAAATAGTTTGAAATAAATTTATTTTTCAAAGTGATGTATTTTAAAGGTTTTTAACTACATTTTTTATATTATATTCTGAAAACCAAAAAGTTATATTTTGGAAAAGACTTTATTAGATGAAATTTTTTACAGTTTATAAAATATTTTGAAATTGAATTTAAACATTGTTTTAAACCCCTTAGTGGAAAATATTATACCCACCCAATATTTTTAAATGTTTTTCAAAGGATAATTAGAAGTTCCAAATGGGTTTGGTTTTATTTAAGGAGCTAGATCAAGTTATGTCAGCTAATTGATAACAATTTTTTTTATTAAATTTGGATACAATGAAATGTTTTCAGTTATCCTCCTAAACCTATAATGAAAAGTTCTTCAATTATATAAAGGACTGTATATTTTTCAGTTACCTTTTACAAAAAAATATATCACATATTTTATCATTAGATCTTAGAGTGATGGCCTCATGATATATCATTTGGTATTAGATGAACGGTCTATAAAAATTTTGAGATTACAAAATTTTTGTTTGAAGTTAGATTAAGAGTTAGAGGTTTTATATTTTTGGTTCTATGTAATTAGATCCCACTTGACTCTTAAGAGAATAGAAATTTTGAAACCTTATTTTTCCAAAATCTAGAGTAGTATGATTGAGGACTTACTTAAGTATTTTGAAAGAATCGTGAGTGTGAAATTCATTTAAGCAGGGGGGATGAAACATCACAATACTTCAATAAATAATATTATTTTAATTAAATTATTTTTGAAAAGTTTGATTCATAACTAAAATAAACTAATGTATGATTGAATATAAAAATTAAATGTTTATTAATATTTAATTATTGTTAAGGTAAAATATTCAATTAAAAAAATGCTACTATTATAATATTTTTAAGGGATAATATTCTTATAAATTATATTTTAATTAAAATATATTAAAATTTTAATATATTTGTATCTTTTAAATAAAATTCATAATTTAGCCAATATAAAATATATTTAAAACTCAATATTTTCAGAATATATGATTAATTTTTACATACTATGTCCTTTAAACCTTATTCCATAAATCACAATTCATTTTAATAAAAAATACAACTGAATCTTAAAAAGTAATTTTTTGAAAATTTATAGCGTTAAAAATATAATTATTAAATTATCATTACTTTTTAATAACTTATTATTTTCAATTTAAAATATCTATAAACCATAGTTAAATTTTTATTAATAATATTTTACATAAATTAGTTGTAAAATATTAAAATTGATGAAAAATTACATATATATCAGTTCAAAATATTTATAATCTTCTGTAAAAATTGTATTAATATAAATATTGTAATAAAAAATAAAGAATTATTAATTATTAATAATAATTAAAAAATTTATTAATATGTTTATGTTAAAATTTTAGTGAACTATAAATAAATGGTAAGTAGTAACTCAATACAATTATTATAATTTTGTATATAAATATTTAATTTAAAGAATTTAATGTATAAAAAAATAATAGAAAAATTAAATAATTTTTATTTTAATCCAATTAGGTAATTTAAATTTACATGTTCAAAAAATTGGCCAATCAAAAGAGAAAGCAAGAACCCCACAACCACACAAGTGAGGCCCTATGAGGTAATCATGTTGGAGAGGTCAACCCTTATATTGTGAGCACTTGTCCATGGGCAGCTTAATGGGTGTCTATCACCAGCATTGTGCACACTCAAAAGAAGAAGGGAATGGAAAGAGTGGGTCACATCATCCTATGAGCCAGAGTAATAGTGTATTTGTTTCTAGGTTTTGATCCCTTAGTGCCTTCGTAGAACCCCTTATAGAAGTGATTAACTTATAAATTACCACTCAACCAAGAAGAAGATCGATGTGTGATCGTGGACATGTGGCAATGTTCATCCATCTTTAAACATTCTTCTTATATCATCATCATTAAATATAATAAAATAAAACCATTCGATCAAACCTTATGTCATATTTAACCTCAGGCTAATTTTAAAACCCTCTATGATGTTGTCTTCTCCTTCTCATTTATACACCTATTCTATCCTTGACACTGTTATCCTATGACCTAGATTCGTACCACCCTAAAACCTCCATTTTCATTATAGTTTTATGAAAAAACCCATGTTATTTTTCCCAACTAGAAATAATTACATGGTAATATATATATAATCTACATCATTATCAAACAAAAAAAAAGACTAAATCTTCACAGAACTATTTGGAATGAGTTATTTAGAACTATATAACTAAATTGAAAATTTTTATTTAGTGGTAAATATTATTTATATTTCATTTCCCATATTCAAGATTCACTCCTTCTGGATTTCGGATCCTCTTTCATCCTTCTCGGTTTGTCCTCTCTCCTTCGGTGACCAAGGATTACCACTTATTTCCTTCTTCCTCTCCAACCACGGTGCTCCATATCATCCTCTCTTTTTCTAGCTCTCATGTATACCTTGTTGTTTTTTGGAAGTTTGGTTTTGATGATTCTATTTAAGTGGATTTTTACATCATTTCATAGATATATTACACTCCCACCACTTATCTTATCACCTGAACCTTCATTCTGAACTCTATATTGGTTTGTCACGAAGGCACTTCAGTGGTTTGGGATTGTGCTGGTGTGAGTATTTATGGATTCCTCCTTTTCCCATTTTCCATCAGATACTCTTCCAACCCATCCTCTTGTGATTGTACACATTTTTTTTAGTATAAGGGTGTTTTAGGTGGTTTTGAGATGGTGTTGGTGGTAATGAGTCAGTATCGGGGGCGCTTCTCAGCTGGTGACGTCAACCTCTTTGGTTTCCAATTAAATCATATGGTCTGGGGTAGCATTTTTATATTATTTCATCCTATTGAAGAAGATATTTTCTACTTTAATTTTATGTAGAGTTTCAATGGATTTTCTCTCTCTATTTCAATAGTGCTGGATCAATGATTATGTTATCTATGGGGTTGATGGTGCTAGCTTCATCATGGCTCACATTAAAGGTCTTGTCTTCTCTAACTCTGCTCTGGCTTCCATGTCCATTTCTAATTTACAGGTTGGTTGGGTGAGCTGGTTTCTGAGGAGGTTTGGGATGTTTTTGTGCGATTGGTAGGGTGTTATAGGAGGCGTGACATGCAGTGGCCTTATCACTTTCTATGGGTTCCTTTGATGTTGGTTCTTCATTTTTTTTCTTCTGATGCACGGTGTTTATAGTATCTTCATTTGGTGATGATGAAGGAGATGTGACATGTTTTTTCTAGTTTTTAGGATATTTTTATGATATATAGTTTCTTCAATGGTGTGGTGGTGATTGGGTTTTGGATTTTTTGATGCCGACGAACATTCATGTTAGTAACTATGTACTGGTGGTGATTTGAGAGAGGTTTTGGTTAGTTTGGGGCTCAAGGTTCCAATAGAATGCCTGATTTGATATGTTTAGCTAACTCAGGTGGTTTTCATATTTATCTACTATATATTTCAATCAGCTGAAATGGGGGGATGGAGGTGGGATTGATACGACATCATCTATAAACTTCCTATTCCACATTTTCTATCATAAGTTTTTGAATTTTTATTTTTTTATTTATAATTTTTTTGTGGTTTTTCAATTGAGTTTGGTACTTTTGATTGAGGTGTTTCTTATTGTGAGGTTCCCACTCAATCAAAAAGTGTTTTATTTAGAAAATGAAAAAATAATTTGGGGTGATTATTAGTATGCATTTCATATCAAAATAGTTAGATCTCAAAAACACCAACCTTGAATCATACAATAAAATCCCACCTGTCATATTCATACATATATTACCCCTGAAGTAGCGAAGAGATAGACACACACACACACACACACACACACACACATATATATATATATATAATATTATCCATTTATATATTTTAATTGTGGATGAAAATACTCATGTATGATTTGGTTCATACATCCTATCCTTATGAATATGAATTTTTTTATATATATTAAAATCTCATGTAGATACATTAGCCACTATATTAAAAATCAGAAAAAAAAACTCTATAAATTAAATTTTTATATAAAATTAGACTTGTGTAATAACTTAAAAATATTAAAATATTTTCCTTATTATATAAATGGCCTCCCACACTTATAAAATTCCATATGACCCAAGCTCCCTCCCTCTCCCTCTCTCTCCTTTTCTCTCTTTACTTATTTATACTCCCATTCAATTATTTTGTTTCCATGTACTAGATATAGAGAGTGCAAATAATTTTTATATAGCTTATGAATTTATGGTAAGTGAGTTATTCTAATGTTTAGGAACCTCTTTATTTAAATAATTTTTTACGCAAATCCAAAATTTATTTTTTAAGGGTAATTTTTTTAAATTTATTTCCCATGTTTTAAAAATATTATTTTCAAAACCCTTTATTTAAAGGATATTTATTTTTATCAAAACATTCCATATATTGGAATATGGTTTAATAATTTAAAATCATTTCCCTCTTAAAGTTTTCATTTTCAATTAATAACATTCTTTTGAAAAGGGACTTTTTTATTAATCAAGGAAGTTTTTAGATGAAAAATTTTAGCATTTTATGTATAAATTTCTTTCTTATATCAATATATGACATATATGATCGTAGGTGTTTCTGTACACTTTAATTATTTTTGAAATTTCATACATGTATGTATAAAAATATTTATAAGTCCAATTATTCTTCAAATGGTATTATTTTTAATGTATTATTTTCAAATTACGGATTTATACAGATGATTTTGAAAGAATATAATTTTCTTAAAGTAATTTTTTTTCAAAAGTGTATGTGATATAAAATTATTTTATCCTGATAATAAGTTATGTAGTTTTTAAAAGGATGTTTTAGTGGACATAAAATAATAAAATAAAACCCTATAAAAATGTTTTATATGAAACATGAAACTTGGGTATAGAATGTGATGATGAGGAATGGGAAGTGAACCCATGGAAAAAAGGGAAAATTTACCTAAAGGTGATACTTATATTAGGATCATATATTTCTTATGGGTTTCTAAGTATCATTCCTTTCCAAAGAAAGTTATTATTTACAAATAAAATCATTAAAAAATTAAGTATAAATCTAGGTATATATTTTAAAGGATGGAATAATTTTAAATAAACATGTTTTCAAAGTGATATTTATTTTTAAAGGGTTTGAATAGTATTTCCTATGTTATATTATAAAAAAACTAAAGATATATTTTGGAAAAGATTTTATTATATAAAATGTTCTATATTTGATAATTTTTTTCAAAAATATTTTATCCTTGGTTTTATAACCACTTACTGGGAAATTTTTACCCACCATATGTTTTATATTATTTTTCATAGGCTCATTAGAAGTTCCAAAGTTGTTTTGTTTTATTTAAGGAGTTGGATCAAGTGAAGTCAGTTTGACATTTATAAATATTTGTATTAAACCCTGATATAATTTAATATTTTTTATAATCCCCCAAAATATGGACCAGAAAGATCCACAGATTTGTAAAGGATTATATATTTTTTAGTTCCTATAATAAAATAATATACAACACGAGTTATCACCTGATCTGAGAGTGTGGGTCTTGGGTTTTATTTTGAGATATGATTAAGTAGTCTCATAAAAATAAAGGTGCACCTTATTGACATGGGTAGTAATTTTTTTTAATTTAGCTTCACTTTTCTTGGAGTGTTGTACTCTCTACCCCCTTTAAACCACAATTCTCTCATTTTAGACCCCACACATAAATCTTAGGTAGTGCAATTACACTTCTAATAGGTTATTGAATCTGATACCATTTTTCATGACCTGGCCTCTTCAGGACAAAAACCTTGACCACTTGACCCCATGGGTCTCATGTAATACCTTTTTTCATTTCATATCAAACCATAGTCTATTAACCACTAACATGACTTGTCAAAATAATGAATATACTAATAGGATCGAACATGTTCTTTCAGTGTGCTTTGTACTCACTCACATGCACCCTGAGAAACTCCTTAGGAGGACCCCCATCCTAACAAAATTATATTCTAAGACTCACTTAAA
Organism: Viscum album; assembly: GCA_963277665.1. NCBI lineage: Eukaryota > Viridiplantae > Streptophyta > Magnoliopsida > Santalales > Viscaceae > Viscum > Viscum album. Next base: position 1,878,677,725 of record OY728156.1, on the reverse strand, counting down.
AATTTATTTTATATCAAGTATTCTCCCAAAAATAAAGTTTCACCGTATTAACATGGGTAGTAACATTTATTATTTTAATTCCCAATTCATGAAGTTGTGAACCTGAGCCTTTTTATAGACAATAATATTATATGATAAAGATAATTTTCACACCCCGATATTTGAAATATGTTATGAATACACTTTAGTTTTTATCATTTTTAATTCCAAGTTTTTCTTAGTTTGATAGAAGTGTTTTTCATTTTTGTAGTGGTTGGAGGAGACCACTAGCTAGCCAGTTCTAATAGATAGAATTATTGTATATATTTAGGTACCACCAACAATCCATTTTTTCATTACTAACCTAATGATATACCACATTACATCCAGTGTGATGTATATGTGATTCAATATAATATTCTATATTTTTCTTTGAATAGAGTAAAGTAGAATTCCCCCATGAATTAATATTAATCTCAGAAACATGAAATATATTGTGTTCTCTTTTCCTTATATTATAATATTGTAAACCAGTTCCTAACCTCTCACTAATTTTTTTTTGAAATAGTGTGAGATCACAATTTTTGGATGGGCAACATAAAAATATGGTAAGTTTCTTGTGAATAATTTTAATAAAATAGATTTTGGTTTTTAGAAGTTGTAGATGGAGGATTTCATTCTATATAAGGAACTTAATCTTTTGTTGACTAGATCGAAACCAAAAGTGATGAAAGTGGAAGAATGAGAGAGTCCATAAAATAATTTACTTGGGTTAAGGAATATTTTATTTTCCCAAAACGTATAATACAACATCTAGAAAGAGAATACAATATCCAAACTTGTGAATATTCTTAATGATGTGTATAAGAATCCAAAACATATGAGCACTGTGTTATTTCTAAGGATAATATTCAGTATAAGCATATTGGAATATAAGTCAACTTTTGATTATATAAAAAAATTCAATGTAATTAGAGGTCAATTGTACTTAGTAAAGGTTGGATTTAGATACCTAGTTTGAGTATTTATATAACTTTTTTTCTCCCAGAATCATGGGGCATGATGGTGATTGATGTATGTTATTTGAGAATAATGGTAGACTTGATTCTTACAGATTATAGAAACCAAATATTGAATAACTATATTCATTAGAAGAAGATATATGTCTCTCATTAGAATGTATAATTTTTATAAGGAATATGATGTATCTATATAAATAAAAGTAATAAGAGAGAAAAAGTAATAAGGATTTATATATGGAGTAACTTAGTGGATGGGGATCCCTTGTACTGGAATTATTGGAGAAAAGTCTACCCAAAGAATTATTTTAGGGAATTAATGGAGAAAATTTAAAATTATGATTCTAGAAGTGGGTATATGAATCCTAAATAGAAATATTAGAGTGGCTTGATCTTGAGTGATGATAGTTTATTGGGGGTATTTAGTGATCAACTTTGGAGTGTCATTATACTCAATATCTAAGAGAGGAAGTATGGGGAATTTAAATTTTGGAAGGTATGGAAAAGTTCATCATGTGGATTACAAGTTTCACAAGATAGTGGGTAAAGGTGATGTTTTAGTCTAAAAAACGAACAAAAGGATTGTAAATCTGAATGACAAGAGGTAAATCTTGAGGTAAAAAAACATAATTTCCATTATTTTACTTCATGATGACAATTTTTATACTAAATTTATAGATGGTTCATGGAAAATTTCTTATGGATCTATGGCCATTATAAGAGGAGTGAAAGATGGGACATTGTACATTAAGGTTTCCCTAGAATGAGTGATGCATTTCAGAGAGTTAACTTTTGAAAAGTTATTGAGTGACCATCTAAGTTAACTTAGTGAGAAGGTGGTGAAGATCCTAGATGCTAAATGATTTTTGAAGGATGAAATCTAGGGGTATAGAAAATGTAAGGATTTCATCATTAAAATTCATTATAAAGTGTCCTTTTAGGTGGAATGAAAAACCTTAAAGAATTAGTCAGTAGAGTTCCTTCACACATATGTTTGGTGGAAAAATCTAGTGTGCTCTCATAGAGGATCACTCTTTTACTTGATATTCTTCAATGATTTCATGTGTAATGTTTGTCCATAATTTTAAATTAATAAGTATGATATGTTCGATACTTTCATCAAGTGGAGGTCCATGGTTGGAAAAGAGATCAAATAAAAATTGAAGTGCTTATGGTTAGACAATGATGGTGATTATGGAATCATGGAGTTCTACAAATTCATCTAGAGGATGTGGATTCATTTTGAGAAAAATATTCCAGGGAATCCATAACACAATTAATTTTTAGAGATGATGAATAAGACTATGGTAGAGAAGGAATGAAGTATGTGAATTCATGTATGGATCCCCAAGGTGTTTTGGGTGTAATTCATGATCTACACAACATACTTAATCAATTAGAGTCCACCCTCACCAATTGGGAATTTTTTTAGAGACCTATTGTGTCACGACCCGTCCTCGGGGTCCGTACCGTGACTACCCCAAGCCTGCCTTCCATAGGCCAGGGGCTGGCGACTAGCACCAAGGCGTAAATCCCGGTAAAAAGGGAAGGAATTTCCTTTGTTAATTAAACAAATACCACAGAGAAAAAAAGCAGTAGAAGTAAACACTAAGTAAAAACTGGGTACAACAGTAAGTGCAGAAAAGTAAGTGGGCCAGTATACAAACCCAAACTAAAAGTAAAGTACAACTCGAAAGGGAAAACAGCAACAGAAAAGTAAAACTACAGCCTCCTGGGACTCCCACCTGAAGGGTGGGTACATATAGCCTCCACTGCTCCTCGGGTCCAGCCGACCGGTCCGAGTACGTCCCGCCCAGTGGTCCACCTCCAGGTACCATCCTGCTCCGCAAGCCTCAACCACGATTAGCGGTGTCCATCGTCTGCAAGCAACACAATGTAGTGCGGGCATATCCCATACAAGGGTGAGTATAAGCTACTCAGTAGGGACCCCGAGACCCCCAAAGGTCTCCCAGAATCCACAAAGGATAATCCACAAAGGAAAGATACAATCACGAATTAACATCCGACACTGCTTAGGTATATGCCCATACATATACCTAAGTCAACATTTCCAAGTTCGGCTCCAACATCCGAGCCCAAGTACAACGCAGTCCATATAGGAAAACAAAACGTAATCCACATAGGATAGCACAACAAAATCCACAAAGGAAAGAAAAACAGGATTCAGCTCACACATGTATACTTCTTTGTATGATGATAAAGATGATCAGATATTGCCACTGATCCATCTAAGCCATCAGAACCACAAAGGATCGATAGGTATTAACCCCCACAATGACCCACAAAGGATCTGAACCACAAAGGATCGATAGGTAACTAACCCCCGCAATGACCCACAAAGGATCTGAACCACAAAGGATCGATAGGTAACTAACCCCCGCAAAGACCCACACAGGATCGAACCCACACAGGATCTGTAGGAGCTGGCCCACACAGGACCGTTGATCGCTGACCCACATAGGATCGGACCCACATAGGATCTGTAGCACTGATCCATGGAGGATCGCTGAGTGCTGAAGTCGTTGCCCTCGAATCCACTGAGGATCTCTGTACAGTCGTCGTCGTCACAGTTGCAGTCGCAGCCAGCACTAGGGTTCCCGCACATAGAAAGTTCGTTCGGGAGGGTCCGCTCCACGAGCCGAGAGGCTGATACATCAACTGACACATAGTCCAAAGTTGATGTATCCAAAAGTTCCGTATCGTCAACAGTAACTCAACATCGTAGACGACGCATCAATCAGACGCCCTGTCTGAGAGTTATTGGCTTTTTCGTATCAGGGGCCCGGTTGGTTTTTAAGTCAAAACCAACCCGACCGTTCTCCAACTATGTCCAAAACTCGGGTGGACTAAGCCAAAAGATCCGTCTCACTTAGAGGAATCCAAAAAAGTTGATGACACGTCAATCGGACGTCCGAAGTTCAAGATATGAGCGTTTCTGCTCCGAGGGCCTTGTTGGTTTCGTGTACGAACCAACCTGGATGAACACAAAGTACTCTAAAACCTTGAGTGCGATATATTGAAATGACCATCTCGATCCAAGGATCACATCTCTGCTGACGGTGCGTCGATCGGAGGTCCGTAGCTCAAGTTATGATCAAAAGACCAAAAAGGTCCGAAAATGGGGGGTCTAGGCCTGGACCGACCCGGCCCAACCCCCCTGGGGCGGCCCGAACCGGGTCGACCCGACCCTGGTCCGACCCGGTCAGTGTGGCCCAGCCCGGCCTTGGTGGCCCGACCCGTCCTGGGTGAGACCCGGCCCGGCCGGCGCGGGCCCGACCTGATCGCTAGGCGGGTTAGCTCGGCTGGTTACGGCCGAGCGGAGCGGGGGGCGTGCTGCCCCCGCGTGAGGGAACCGCGGCCCCGCGTGGGGCTGCCCTTGCCAGCGGATGCGGCCGAGCCACCGTGTTCTGTCCTCCTTCATTCCCGCATGGTCGCGGGACCGCGTGCTACCGCCACAGCTTCAGCCACGACGGTTCCTTCCGGCGGCGCGCCGGCTGGCTGCCCCGTGGACCACCGGACGAGTTCCGGTGGTTGGAATTTCACGCCGTCTTCACCAAAGGCCCTCCTGGGGTCCGTCCTTCACTACGAGCACCACACATCGCCCGTGCGGCTTACTTTGTCGTCATCCTCCATTCCGCACACCAAAAAACGAAAAGGGTGGTGGCTTCAGACTTGTTCGTTAGTCCGCACCCACCGCGTTAGCAGTTTTAAAAGAAAACTCATAACAAAAATTTAATCAAACACCGTGGGTATGAATCAAAGATATTTAAATGAATCAAACCCCTATATCAACATTATCTTCGAATGTGAGTTCATCGCGGAATTCACTGTTGCGGAAGAAGGGAATCATCGCATCGCGGAAGGGGCGTCGCTGTCGTCACGGTACACGGCATCGCGCCGACGATCTCTGAGGGTTATAAACACCCAGATTTAATTGCACCAATTAAACCCATGTTAAGGATATAATCCTCAAAGGAAGAATTAAAGGAACCACGATCACCTACCTCAATCGGTTGTTGATCGAAGGTTGTCGCGGAGAAGTAACGCCGCAGAAGAAGGATCGTCACGTCGCGCCTTCGATCTCCGAGGATCCGGCGTTCTTCGTCGCCCTTTGTCGGAGGTCGGCGTTCTTCGCGTTCTTCACATTTTTCGCATTCTTCATGAAGAAGGATGAAGATTTCCAAGACTTAGAGCTTCCTCCAATTCCTCTCAACAAGCAACCCTCAAGTAAACACGTGTTGGTCTTATTTTATTCTTATTCCAACAAACGAAAAATCAAAGTTAAGAAACAAACCATTAATTCGATGAATTAATGGTAACGACTTAACTGCCCAATTAATAGGGGCGTTAAGAATTTAAGAAAATACACCGGTTGACTTTCATTCAAAAGGGGTTTTCACAGGTGCGTTACTTAGAGGAAAATAAATGGTGGGGCTCGTGCGGGCCCCACTTCAAAAATATCCTACCAAGTGAGTTGGATATTTTGGGTTCCACCCTATCTGCTTAACTTAGCTCAACTTACCTTAAGTGGCTTTAAGTGAAATAAAATAAAGTTGTCACACCACTTTATTTTATTTTCTTAACTTAACCCCAAAAATTAAAAACCACACCCGAGAAAACACAACTCTAGAAAAGGCGTTTCTAAACAAATACCAGTGCTGTGATTCCATCGGGGCCCTAGGAATTCAATTCCGAGCACCGGTTCAAAAGTTAGAAAAACCCGCTCGTTCGTTCACTGAACGTACCCGAGCCAAACCTCGGAAAATGAGTCCGGGCACACCGGGGCTCGAAATCTGGTGCCGTCAGAAACTGCGTTCTTGTAAAATTCAAGAGAAAATTAAGAAAAAAAAATTTCTTGAATTTTATGCGTCCTTACATCACTCCCACCTCAGGGCTATACTTCCTCATAAAGATACATCATAAACTAGGGAAACAAAAGTGGGTACTGAGCACGCATCTGAGCCTCCCGCTCCCAAGTGCTCTCTTGGAGGTTCTCATGCTGCCATCTGACGTGCACAAGAGGAATCGACCGTCCACGTAGGACCCGATCCTATCGATCCTCAATCACCACAGGGACCTCCGCAAAAGTCGCCCCATCATCAACGTCCAGCTCCAGATGGTCAATGATATGCGCCGGGTCGTGCACGTATCTCCTCAGCTGAGATACGTGGAAGAAGTCGTGCACCCAGTGCAACTGAGGTGGTAGAGCCAGGTGATAAGACACCTCGCCAATCCTGCTGAGGACCTGTAATTGTCCGATAAAGCATGGAGACAACTTACCGCCTCGGCCAAATATTCATAATCCACGTCGAGGTGAGACACGCAAGAAGACATGGTCGAAATACTCGAACTCTAGTGGCCTCCACCTCCTGTCAGCATATGACTTCATCCGGCTCTGAGCTGTCCTCATCCACTCCTGGATAACCTGGACCTTCTCTGTCGTGGCCAGGACCATCTCTGGTCCCACAAGTGCTGACTCCCCAGGGTCTGTCCAGCTCAAAGGAGATCTGAAAAGTCGGTCGTACAACGCCTCGTATGGTGCCATCCCGATGGTGGAGTGGTAGCTATTGTTGTACGCAAACTCCACCAAGGGTAGGTGGTCCTCCCAGCTAAAACCAAAGTCGAGGACACATGCGCGGAGAATGTCCTCGAGGGTCTGAATGGTCCTCTCCGTCTGACCATCTGTCTGAGGGTGAAAGGTAGTGCTCAGACGTAGCTGTGTCCCAAACGCCTCCTGCAACCCCTTCCAAATCCGGGAAGTAAAGCAAGCATCTCGATCAGAGACGATAGATGATGGCACACCATGAAGTCGTACAATCTCCTGAACGTAGAGGCATCTCAAGCTCTCCACTGAGCTCTGCTCTTTGATGAGTAAGAAGTGAGCCGACTTGGTGAGTCGGTCGACAATCACCCAAATGGAGTCGTGACCTCTGGAAGTGCATGGAAGTCCAGTCACGAATTCCATAGATATCCCATCCCACTTCCAATCCAGGACCTCCAAGGGCTACACCAAGCCTGCTGGTACCTGGTGCTCTGCCTTCACCTGCTGGAAAGTGAGGTATCGAGAAACGAACTCTGCCACATCCTTCTTCATGCCTGGCCACCAGTGCTATCGTCTGAGGTCCTAGTACATCTTCGCCAATCCAAGATGCACCGCCAAGGGAGAAGTGTGAAACTCTCTCAGTACCTCCTCCCATAATTCAACTGGTACCAAGGTACGTCCTCTGAAAAGGACGTCACGCTCTGCTCCAAAGGAGAAACCATCAGGTACCTGTCCTGAGTATATCTGCGCACGCCATGTCTCACAGTCAGCGTCCCCACACTGTGCCTCTCTGACCCGCTGCAGTAGTGGAGTGGTGACTATGAGAGACTGAAGGAAGGCTACTCCATCTCTATCCACGAAGGATATCTGCAAGGTGGCTAGCTGCTCTGTCGCCTCCTCAAATAGCTGAATGACCATCCTCATACTGAGAGCAGCGACTACTATGTTCCCCTTCCCAGGAGTATAGACTATCTCAAAGTCATAGTCCTGGAGGAACTCGAGACATCGTCACTGTCTCAGGTTCAGGTCCTTCTGAGAGAAGATGTACCTGAGACTCTGATGGTCAGAAAAGACTGTAAAACGCTCGCCCATCAGATAGTGCCGCCATGTCTTCAGAGCGAAGACCACTGCTGCTAACTCCAGGTCATGGGTAGCGTAGTTATGCTCATGCGGCCTCAACTGACGTGATCCATAGGCGATCACTACCCGCTCCTGCATCAGTACACATCCAAGTCCGGTCCCTGATGCATCTCAGTAGACTACGTACCCTACTCCCTCCTCCGGCAACCTCAAGATAGGTACGCTGGTCAATCTCTGCCTCAGCTCCAGGAAGCTCTACTGAAATATGTCTGACCACACAAAGGGTTTACCCTTCTTCGTCAAAGCTGAGAGTGGTTCCGCAACTCTGGAGAAGTCCGGCACAAATCTTCGATAGTATCCAGCTAGTCCCAATAAACTCTGCACCTCCGTCATGCTCCTTGGTGGCTCCCAAGCTGGCACTACCACGATCTTCGCAGGATCCACTACAACTCCTGCCTCAAAGATGAAGTGTCCCAAGAAGTGGACCTCACGTATCCGGAACTGACACTTCGGGAGCTTTCCATAAAGCTGGTGCTCTCGGAGTGTGTCTAGTACAACCCGCAAGTGGTAGGCGTGCTCCTCCTCAGTCGTCGTGTAAATCAAAATGTCGTCGATGAAGACCACAAAAAATTGATTGAGGTATGGCTGAAGGATCCTGTTCATGAGGCCCATGAACAATGCTGGAGCATTGATTACGCCAAATGGAATAACCAAGAACTCATAGTGGCCATACCGACATCTGAAGGCTGTCTTCTGCACGTCCTCGTCCCGAACTCTGAGCTGATGATAGCCTGACCTGAGGTCTATCTTTGAGAACCACCGTGCTCCCTTGAGCTGATCGAAGAGGTCTTCAATCCTCGGTAGCAGATACTTGTTCGTTACTATCACCTGGTACAGGCAGCGATAGTCGACACAAAGTCGAAATCTCCCGTCCGCCTTCTTGGCGAACAGTATCGGGGAAGCCCAGGGTGAAACACCGGGTCAGATGAATCCCTTGCCCTGCATGTCCTCCAACTGTTCTCGTAGCTCTCGAAGCTTGGTGGGAGCCATCCGATATGCTGGAGTGGATATCAGGGCTGTCCTGGGGTACAGATCAATATAAAATTCTACCTCTCTGCGAGGAGGTAGCCCGGGGATGTCTTCGGGGAAAACGTCCGCATACTGATCGACCACTGCAGGAAAACTAGGACTCTGCACGTCAACTGCTCCTAGGATGAGGCTATCCAAATGATGAGTGATGGTCTGTCCTCTCCTCTGTGAGAGTCCATACTATGTTGCGAAGGATCCCTTCTCACCGGTGAAGGTGAACCTGCTCCCGTCGGTGCGTACACATCGCACCTTGCACCTAATACAGTCAATCTGAGCATGGACTGTAGATAACCAATCCATGCCCAAGATAACATCTTAAGGCCTCGACGTTACTACAAGAAGATCCCAGCTGAAGCTCTCACCTCCTAGAGTAAGCTCACACTGCCGGCACCAGTGTGTAATTGTCGAGTCTGCTCCCGTAGGAGTCTCTAGCCGTAAGGATCGAGCCAACGGCTCTGTCGGAATCTCCGAGCTCCGAACAAGGGCATCAGTTATGAAAGAGTGACTCGATCTTGTGTCTATAAGAACTGTAGAAAGGGTGGAATAGACACAGATAGTACCTCGAATCATCTCGGGCGCGCCGTGGTCATAGGCCTCCGCTACCAGGAGTTGTTCCTATCTCTGACCGCTAGCTCCCTCTGGCTGGGGTGGACCTCCTGGTGGTGGTGGTGGTAGAGCCTCAAAGCATCTCCCACCACCTGCTGCCCGGCCAACTCCTCTTCCTCATCTACCCACTCCCTGCGGACCGCCACGGTCAACCCTCTTCGTCTGCCTAGGTGGCCCCTCAACCGTCTACTGCTCCTCGGCATGGTGGGTCGGGCAGTCACGAGCCATGTGGACCTGCCCGCTGCATGTGTAGCACTGCCTGCCTCTCGAAAGACCGGCTCCACGCTGTGTGCCCCGCACTGCTGAGCTAGTGTCTTGAGGTCATCTGCCTAAGGGTCTGGTCTTCCTGGACCCATGAGTCATCCGTCGACTGCCTGTTGTAGAAGACTCTGCTACGTGCCTCCCTACGGTGGGTCTCGCCGCTGATGTGGACTCAGCAAGAAAGCTCTCGATCAGAAGGGCTCGCTCTAGAACCCCTGCCTACGTCGGAATACTGAGGGAGATCAGCGATGCCCTGATCTCATGCCTCAATCCCCGCTCAAAGGTCCAGGCCCAGAAGAATGGGTCTCGTACCATGTCTGTCGAGTAGCGCGAGGGATCGGTAAATCTCACCGAGTACTGGGCGACCGTCAAGCTGCCCTGTCGTAGCTGTAGAAGCTACTGGATGCGCACCACATAGAGGGTGGCTGGGACGAACTTCGAGAAGAAGAGGCTCTCAAAGTCCATCCAGAGAAGAGATGCTTGATCGTGCACCTGGAGCATCAAGCTCCACCATCTGCCCGCTTTCGCGTGCAGTAGGCTCACTGCGAGGATCACCAAGAGGTATGCTTGTAAAGACCTGTAAAATCCAAGGGAAATTTTTTCTTAATTTTCTTTGGAATTTTAAGAGAACTCACTTTATGACGGCGCCTGATTCCAAGACCCGGTGTGCCCGGAATTAATTTCCGAAGTTTAGCTCGGGTACGTTCAGTGAACGAACGAGCGGGTTTTTCTAACTTTTGAACCGGTGCTCGGAATAGAAATCCGAGGGCACCAATGAAACCGTAGTGCCAGTATTTGATTAGGAACACCTATTCCAGAGCTTCCTTTGCTCGGGTGTTGACGGGGAATAAAAATATAATTGTTTTATATTTTTATTTCTTCACTAAGAGGTTTAAGTGAAAATTAAGTTGTGTCTCAACTTAATTTCTCTCTTCTAAGTGGTTTAGCCCATGTGAGGGAGTTGGGGTGGGACCCAATGATGTTCTAACTTCCCTTGAGAGGATTTAAGATTATTTGGGGCCCACACAAGCCCCCACCTTTTCATCTTCCCTTAACTCTCTTAAACCCCTTTTTTAAAACCCCTTGTTAAATTTTGATAACTCACCTCATTTATGGGACCTATTCACATTCTTCTCTTCCATTAATTCATTACACAACCTTAATTAATAATTCAATCCTCCAATTTAATGAGGGTGGTGTATGAATTTGAAATGGATGAGTTAATGAAAATATTAGTCAAGTCTAATATTTTATTAAGGGAGGAGCCTTTTAATGAGAGGGGGGTCCATTGGAGAACTTACTCTCCTTCCATACCTCCCTCTCCTTCATCCATTATTGCACCACCACCGAGGTTCCATCTTCTTCGATGAGACACTGATGAATGAGGAGGGATCGGTGGCGTGGTGTAGACACAATGATCTATGTTGACTTCAACGTCTTCCCTGCGTCAGATCCAACGAACGACGCTCGAGCCGGGATCAAAGGCACTTTACGGAAGCTACGAATTCCAACGGCCATCGTCACCTTTATCTCATTCCTTACGACGACATCAACGAGCCGACGTCCGCCCTTTTGCGACACCGTCATCCATGATGCTCGGCTACCGCGGATCTTTCTTGAGGTAGGGAATTAATTTGAGAATGATTTTATTCCCTTGATTCTTTCTTTCTAAAGAAAACAAAGAACACATATCAAATTATTATCTAGTTGATCCGTGAATGTTTTCCTTGTGGGTTGGGAATAATTTGTTGCGGGAAGTTGTAGGGGTTTATTGCTTCTTGTTCGTGAAACATCCTTTGTCGTTCCTCGTCTTATTTTTTTGGGTCACTTGTTATCATCTTAAAGGAAGGAGGTCGGACCGCACAAACACGACCGACCCTTCTCCCCCTATGTTGTTGCGTTGTTGCGGTTCGGAAGATGGCGACATGGTGCAATGGCACCGCGCGAGAACCTAGAGGGATGCGGAAAGGATGCGCGGCGCCGTCGCGCCGTGCCATCAAGGCCGAATGAAATTGTGGTCGTAATTGGGACCGCGAAGGCGAACGGAAGACTCTGTAGTTTTTTATTTTGACGTGCAGATCGACGGGAATTGATGGAACTTTTGGCATACTTCGCTTGAGTTTTGGATGCAGTTAGATAGTGGCCGGGTTGGATTGCACCCGAAATCCAACCGGGCCCCTGGAACGGAAGAGCTGATATCTTTCAGACCGGAATTCCATTTGACGAACCGTCAGCGGCGTTGGTGATCATGTTGAGAAATGGTCTTGATGAGTATACCCTATAAGAGTTCAAGGTACAGTTGAGATACATCCGTGTTGGTTCGCACATGAAACCAACCAGGCCCCGGTGACGAAAAGTCTAGTAACTCACAGACCGGGTGTCCGATTGACGCGTTGTCTGTTGCGTTGAGACCCCTATAATGAGGCTGTTATTTGAGATACTTCTTTGTGGGACTTTGTGATACTTGGAGTATCGACCAGTAGCTCGTCGAGTGGACCCTCCTGGAGATGAGCGTGCGGAGTACAGAGACCGTGTAGCCAGCTGAGACTTGACGACTGCTTGAACGATTAACTCGGTGTGTTTCGGATACCCCAGTGGGGAGCGCTTGGTTATAGCGGCAGACCCACAGTGGATGAGCGCTTGGTTGTAGCGGAAGACCCGCAGTACTCAACAGAAGGAGTACCTCTAGAGTCTATGAGGAGGAGCGCTTGGTTGTAGCGGTAGACCCACAGCGGAGGAGCGCATGGTTGTAGCGGCAGACCCACGGTACTCAACAGAAGGAGTACCGATGGAGGATATGAGGGGGAGCGCTTGGTTGTAGCGGCAGACCCATGGTGGGAAGTTCTTGGTTGTAGCAGCAGTCCCACAGTACTCGACAGGAGGAGTACCTCAGCAGTCTTAGGTTAGTGAGCAGTACCTCAGAGTTGTGACAGGACCACTGTACAATCCAGAGACGGGGCTCTTCAGCAGTTACAGTTTCGATAATGAAAATCCTAGTTTGATATGAGTCTATGACCTTCATGTTTACCTCGTGATTAAGATGGGTCACTTGATAACTTAGGTATATGTATGGGCATATACCTGGATAGTGGTTATTCGTTGATTTCATAATCTTTGTGTTTCCTCATGATTGAGATGGGTTACTTGATAACTTGGGTATATGTATGGGCATATACCTAGGTAGAGGTTATCTGTTGAAATCTTCTTTGTGGTTATCCTTGTTGGATTTAGTGAGACCTTGAGGGTCTTGGGGTCCCTACTGAGTATCGTTATACTCACCCCTGCACGGGCTATGCCTGCACCTCGTTGTGTTGGTTGCAGATGACGAGTAGTGCAGACAGAGGCTAAGTGTTCGAGGACTGGACGGTACCCGAAGGTGGACCTCACGACGAGACAATATCTAGTGGTGAACTTCACGACAAGACGACACTCGAAGGAGGTTGACAGGAGAGAGCGTTGTGGAGGCTATCTGTACCTACCCTTCAGGTAGGATCCGTGGTGGACGATCCAGGAGCTGCACTATCTGTACCTACCCTTCAGGTAGGATCCTTGGTGGATGATCCAGGAGATGCTTGTCACCTTACAGCTATTTTTTCTTTTACCTTGTACTTTACAGTTGGGCTTGTATTTCCGCCCCCTTTACTTTCAGCACTACTTTTGTTTTCAGTTTTACTTAGTGTTCACTTCCGCTTGTACTCTGATTGGTGTTTGTTTTCTTTTATAAAGGCAATGCCTTACCAGTTATCGAGATATATGCCTTTGGTGCGAGTCGCCAGCCCCTGGCCTTTGGAAGGTGGGCTTGGGGTAGTTACAACACGGGCCCCGGGGGACGGGTTGTGACAAATTGGTATCAAAGGAGTTCGGTTCTACCGCATAACTCAGGACTCTGATCTTTTTCTATATGAAGCAATAATGTTAAGGGTACCGAGTGTGGTCTTCATTTTAGGTAGTCCAGTGTTGGTGCGGCGGCCGACGTATCCGTACACCAGGACCCTAACTACTGATTTCTGAATTTGTGAACGAAAACACTGATTGAGTGTGTGTTTCCAAAAGTTTTAAAGTCAGATCAAACTAGGTCAGCTCACCAGGTATAAATCGTTGACCGTGTCGTATCTGTTCAGGATGACTCCATACAGACAATCAGTTGGAGTTCTGAGAGAGTACTCGATGACGGCTCACCGAGCGACGAGGCTCTGGTGCAGGGCCATTTTAACTATGTTGGCACCCTCTGGTGGTGTACCAACATCACCACCACATGTTGGGTAGCATATTCCAATAGCTATACTATCAAACTGTGTATGCTGGCAGAATGCGTTGCACAAGTTCCAGCAGTAGATGCCTCTGAGGTTACGAGGTGAGACAGATTCCTAGACAGCAGAGAACTGGCTGGAGGCGATTGCTAGAGTTTTCCGCCTATCTGAGACATCAGTAGGGTGGATGGTGGATTTGGCCACTAGTGTTTTCCAGTGAATGACCATGAGGATGGTCCGCATAGTGAAGAGGCTTCGGTACGTGGACCGATGCCTGAGATAGTGCCTTCAGGTAGTGTGTCAGCAATACATCACTACCTGTTGGTCAACAGTTACAACCGGCGGTACCAGTAGGTAACACATGTAGGCTTACTGCCTTATACGTGTTCCAACATCAGATACCCTCATGTTTTGAGGCAAGCCAGATGCACAGGCAGCTGAGAACTGGCTTGAGGAGGTGGTTGAGAGTTTTTCTAGAGCTTATACATCTTTGGCGGGATGATGTTTCAGTAGCTAAGTAATCATCAAGGCGTACCAATCGTTTTTGGTACTTGATGACTACGATATGATCAGTGCATAGATCTCGGACCTCAGAGCGAGGTGTGTTTAAAGGATATCCAAGTAAGCACTCTTTTCTCTACGCATTCATACTTATGTTAGGGTGCTAGAATGAACCTTTGTGGTTGAATGTTCTTTGGCTGATCGGTTTTAGCCAGTGAATGTTAAAAGTGGGAAGATGCGAACCGGCGTCAGTCTCAGAGGCTTGGACTTGTAAAATGTTTCAAGAAGAATAAGTGTCAAGGAAAGATGAATCTGCAGAGTAGAAGACGTGGAAGCAGATCTAGGAGAGCAGCATGTGGTGGTGTACTTTTCAATATGTTACCACCACCCGTCTTTGTTATCCCCTCCAGGCTCAGGGAGCTGGAGGGCAGGGGAAAAGAGTAGCTGCATGTGGTCAAGGAGTGTGACCGAAAGGGTTCTAAGGATGATTCGAAGTGCGGAATTTGTCTTCTACTAGCTGCCATAGCCATAGACATCGATACGAATCATCCCTTCCTTCCATGAATCTAGTCCCAGACCTAGAGTTTCCAGTTAATCCGTTGACTTGACCCTCACGTCTGGAGATAACTTTGGGATAAGACTCGATAGTCACACTTATTCCGACAGTGTGATATGAATCTTGAGGCGAGAGTCTCGGTTGGGACCTCTTGGTGGTAGTGTCGAGGCCTTACGACATTATTTTGAGTATGGATTGAGAAATCACTATTCATACTCAAATTGACGGTACTAGGAAAACGTCAGGATGGGTTTTCCTTGGTCGGCGAAAAGGAAACCCCATGCAGCACAGGTTAAACTCATGCATGGGAGGGTGTACCTGATCATTCTTGGGTCGGCCAACCTTACCCTCGTGGCAGCAGGAGTTTTGAGTTTCAGTTCTAATCAGGAAAGGGAGACCTGTAGAGTCCGTGAATGGCGACCACGTTCTTATACAGGACTCACCTCGACGAGGTTTACAGAGATGTAGCCGAGGTGGGGAGATATCTCCGAGATTCAATGGACCTTTTCAGGTCCTCAGTAGAGTAAGTGAAGTGGCTTACCATTTGACCCATCCACCTCAGTTTCACCGAGTGCACGACGACTTCCACATATCTCAACTAGGGAGATACGTGCTTGACCCGACGCATACCATCGGCTAGGGGGAGCTGGACTTTGGTGATGATGTGACTTTGCGGGGTTATAGTAGTGGTTGAGGATCGAAAGGAGTGGGTCCTACGAGGACGGTCGATTCCTTGGGTGTGCTTTCACTGGCAGTACGGGAACCTCCAGGTGACGACATTGAAGTAGAAATCTTAGGTGTGTGCTTAGTACCACTTTTGTTTCCCTATTTTGTGTTAAAGATTTTTGAGGACGTAAATCCCTGTGGTGGGAGTAATGTAAAGACTCGTAAAATCCAAGGGAATTTTTTTTCTTAATTTTCTTTGGAATTTTACAAGAACGTAGTTTCTGACGGCGCCTGATTCCGAGGCCCAGTGTGCCCAGAATCAATTTCCGAAGTTTAGCTTGGGTACGTTCAGTGAACGAACAAGAGGGTTTTTCTAAATTTTGAACCAGTGTTCGGAATAGAAATCCAAGGGCACCGATGAAACCGAAGTGCCAGAATTTGCTTAGGAACACCTATTCCGGAGTTTCCTTTGCTCGGGTGTTGATGGGGAATAAAAATATAATTGTTTTATATTTTTATTTCTTCACTAAGCAGTTTAAGTGAAAATTAAGTTGTGTCTCAACTTAATGTATCTCTTCTAAGTGGTTTAGCCCATTTGAGGGAGTTGGGGTGGGACCCACTGATTTTCTAACTTCCCTTGAGAGGATTTAAGATGAGTTGGGGCCCACACGAGCCCCCACCTTTTCATCTTCCCTTAACTCTCTTAAACCCCTTTTTCAAAACCCCTTGTTAAATTTTGATAACTCACCTCATTTATGGGGCCTCTTCACATTCTTCTATTCCATTAATTCATGACACAACCTTAATTATTAATTGAATCCTCAAATTTAATGAGGGTGGTGTATGAATTTGAAATGGATGATTTAATGAAAATATTACTAATGTCTAATATTTTATTAAGGGAGGAGCCTTTTAATGAGAGGGGGGTCCATTGGAGAACTTCCTCTCCTCCCATACCTCCCTCTCCTTCCTCCATTGTTGCACCACCACCGAGGTTCCATCTTCTCCGATGAGACACCGATGAATGAGGAGGGATCGGTGGCGTGGTGCGGACACAACGATCTATGTTGACTTCAACGTCTTCCCTGCGTCGGATCCAACGAACGATGCTCGAGCCGGGATCAAAGGCACTTTACGGAAGCGATGAATGCCAACGGCCGTCTCCACCTTCATCTCTTTCCTTACGACGACATCAATGAGCCGACGTCCACCCTTTCGTGACACCGTCATCCACGATGCTCGGCTACTGCGGATCTTTCTCGAGGTAGGGAATTAATTTAAGACTGATTTTATTCCCTTGATTCTTTCTTTCTAAAGAAAACAAAGAACACAGATCAACTTATTATCTAGTTGATCCATGAAAATTTTCCTTGTGGGTTGGGAATAATTTGTTGCAGTAAGTTGTAGGGGTTTATTGCTTCTTGTTCGTGAAACATCCTTTGTCATTCCTCGTCTTATTTTTTTGGGCCGCTTGTTATCATCTTAACTGAAGGAGGTTGGACTGCACGAACACGACCGAACCTCCTCCCCTTATGTTTTTGCGTTGTTGCGGTTCGGAAGATGGCGAAATGGTGCAAGGGCACCGCGCGATAACCTAGAGGGATGAGTCAAGGATGCACGGTGCCGTCGCGCCACGCTATCAAGGCCGAATGAAAGTGTGGTCGTAATTGGGACCGTGAAGGCGAACGGAAGACTCCGCAGTTTGTTCTCTTGACGTGCGGATCAATTGGTATTGACTGAACTTTTGGCATACTTCACTTGAGTTTTGGATGCATTTGGAAAGTGGCCGGGTTGGATTGCACCCGAAATCCAACCGGGCCCCTGAAACGGAAAAGCTGATATCTTTCAGACCGGACGTCCGTTTGACGAACCGTCAGAGGCATTGTTGATCACGTTGAGAAACAGTCCCTATGAGTATACCCGATGGGAGTTCAGGGTACAGTTTAGATACGGACGTGTTGGTTCGCACACGAAACCAACCAGGCCCCGGGGACGAAAAGGCTAGTAACTCACAGACCGGGCGTCCGATTGACACGTCGTCTATTACGTTGAGACCCCTATGACGAGGAGGTTCTTTGAGATACTTATTCATGGGAATTTGTGATACTTGGAGTATCAACCAGTAGATCGTGCAACGGACCCTCCTGGAGACGAGTGTGCGGAGTACAGAGACCGTGTAGCCGGCTGAGACCTGACGACTGCTTGACCGATCGACTCGGTGTGTTTCGGATAGCCCAGTGGGGAGCGCTTGGTTGTAGCTGCAGACCCACGGCGGATGAGTTCTTAGTTGTAGCGGTAGACCCATGGTACTCAACGGAAGGAGTACCTCTGGAGGCTATGAGGGGGAGCGCTTTGTTGTAGCGGCAGACCCACGGCGGAGGAGCGCTTGGTTGTAGTGGCAAACCCGCGCTACTCAACAGAAGGAGTACCTCTGGAGGCTATGAGGGAGAGCGATTGGTTGTAGCGGCATACCCATGGTGGGAAGCGCTTGGTTGTAGCAGCAGGCCCACAGTACTCGACAGGAGGAGTACCTCAGCAGTCTTAGGTTAGTGAGCAGTACCTCAGAGTTGTGACAAGACCAATGTACACTCCAGAGACGGGGCTCTTCAGCAGTTACGGTTTCGATAATGAAAATCCTAGTTTGAGCTGAGTCTATGACCTTTATGTTTACCTCATGATTGAGATGGGTCACTTGATAACTTAGGTTTATGTATGGGCATATACCTAGATAGTGGTTATCCGTTGATTTCATAATCTTTGTGTTTCCTCATGATTGAGAGGGGTTACTTGATAACTTGGGTATATGTATGGTAATATACCTAGGTAGAGGTTATCTGTTGAAATATTCTTTGTGGTTATCCTTGTTGGATTTAGTAATACCTTGAGGGTCTCGGGGTCCCTACTGAGTATCGTTATACTCACCCCTGCACGGGCTATGCCCGCACCTCGTTGTGTTGGTTGCAGATGACGGGCAGTGCAGACAGAGGCCGAGTGTTCAAGGACTGGACGGTACCCAGAGGTGGACCTCACGATGAGATAGTATCTGGTGGTGAACTTCACGACAAGACGACACTCAGAGGAGGTTGACGGGCGAGAGCGTTGTAGAGGCTATCTGTACCTATCGTTCAGGTAGGATCCGTGGTGGACGATCTAGGAGCTACGCTATCTGTACCTAACCTTTAGGTATGATCCTTGGAGGACGATCCAAGAGCTGCTTGTCACCTTCCAGCTGTTTTGTCTTTTACCTAGTACATTACAGTTGGGCTTGTATTTCCGCCCCTTTACTTTCAGCACTAATTTTGTTTTCAGTTTTACTTAGGGTTTACTTCCGTTTGTACTCTTATTGGTGTTTGTTTACTTTTATAAAGGAAATTCCTTCCCAGTTATCGGGATATAAGCCTTTGGTGCTAGTCTCCAGCCCCTGGCCTTTGGAAGGCGGGCTTAGGGTAGTTACGACACGGGCCCCGTGGGATGGGTCGTGACATTGCTGGTGTCCTCACTAACCTGAAAACTCATACCACAGCCTCCAGCCAGTCCTCGACGGCCTGAGGGTCCGTCTCCCCATGGAACCTCGGCGGTCGCTGGCGCTGAAACTCATGCAGTGTACTAAGGCGACGTGCATCGTCAGCGGCTGGGGCTAGTAGCATCGGTGGATCAGCGGGTAGAGGTACCACCGGTGCCTCAGCTGTGAAAGGTCCCTGTACCGAGGCCTCGTCGCTCGGTGGGCTATCGTCACATTCAACTCTCGGAACCCTAGATGGCTGCCGTCGTGGGGCCATCCTGAAAGGGAAATAGGTGCGCTATGGTCAGAACAGTATACCCGGTGAGCTGACATAAAGTAATCACAAAGAAAACCTGAAACACACATGCAATCAATGTTTTCGTGCATTAAATTGGAAATCAGAAGTCAGGGTCCTGGTGTACGGATACGTCGGTCGCCGCACCAACACTGGACTCCCTGGACTGATAACCACACTCAATATGCTTAACACTATTTCTTCTCTTAAAAAAAAGATCAGAGACCAAAGTTCTGCGGTAGAACCGAACTCCTCTGATACCAATTTTTCACGACCCATCCTCGGGGCCCGTGCCATGACTACCTCAAGCCCGCCTTCCATAGGCCAGGGGCTGGCAACTAGCACCAAGGTCTAAATCCTGGTAAAAAGGGAAGGCATTGCCTTTGCAAAGTAGACAAACACCATAGAGAAAGAAAGAAGTAGAAGTAAACACTAAGTAAAAACTGGGCACAATAGTAAATGCGGAAAAGTAAGTGGGCCAGTATACAAACCCAAACTGAAAGTAAAGTACAACTCGAAAGGGAAAACAACAACTGAAAATTAAAACCACAGCCTCGATCTATACACTGGGACTCCCACCTGAAGGGTGGGTATAGATAGCCTCCACTACTCCTCTGGTCTAGCCGACCGCTCCGAGTACGTCCCGCCCAGTGGTCCACCTCCAGGTACCGTACTGCTCCGCAAGCCTCAACCACGATCAGTGCGGTCCGTAGTCTGCAACCAACCCAATGTAGTACGGGCATAGCCTGTGTAGGGATGAGTATAAGCTACTTAGTAGGGACCCCGAGACCCCCGAAGGTCTCCCAGAATCCACAAAGGATAATCCAAAAAGGAATGATACAATCACGAAGTAACATCCGACACTACTTAGGTATATACCCATACATATACCTAAGTCATCATTTCCAAGATCGGCTCCAACATCCGAGCCCAAGTACAACCCAGTCCACACAGGAAAACAAAACGTAATCCACACAGGATAGAACAACACAATCCACAAATGAAAGCAAAACAGGATTCAGCTCACACAGGTATACTTCTTTGTATGATGATAAAGATGATCAGATATTTCCACTGATCCATCTAAGCCGTCGGACCCACAAAGGATCGATAGGTACTAACCCCCGTAATGACCCACAAAGGATCTGACCCACAAAGGATTGATAGGTAACTAACCCCTGCAATGACCCACAAAGGATCTGACCCACAAAGGATCGATAGGTAACTAACCCCCGCAAAGTCCCACACACGATTGGACCCACACAGGATCTGTAGGCGCTGGCCCACACAGGACCGCTGAGCACTGACCCACATAGGATCATACCCACACAAGATCAGTAGCACTAATCCACGGAGGATCGCTGAGTTCTGAAGTTGTCATCGTCGAATCCAATGAGGATCTCTGTACAGTCATCGTTGTCACAGTCGCAGTCGCAGCCAGCACTAGGGTTCCCGCACACAGCAAGCTCGTTCAGGAGGGTCCGCTCCACGAGCCAGGAGGCTAATACATCAACAGACACATAGTTCAGAGTTTATGTATCCAAAAGTTCCGTATCATCAACAGGAACTCAACGTCGCAGACAGCGCGTCAATCGGACGCCCGGTCTGAGAGTTATTGGCTTTTTCGTTTCAGGGGCCCCGTTGGTTTTTAAGGAAAAACCAACCCAACCGTACCCCACCTGTGTCCAAACCTCGGGCGGAGTAATCCCAATGATCCGTATCACTTAGAGGAATCCAACAAAGTCGATGGCATGTCAATCGGACGTCCGGAGTTCAAGATATGAGCGTTTCCGCTCCGAGGGCCCGGTTGGTTTCGTGTACGAACCAACCCGGCCGAAATGAAAGTACTCCGAAACCTTCAGTGCGATATACCGATACGACCGTCTCGATCCAAGGATCACATCACCGCTGACGGTGCATTGATCGGAGGCCCGTAGCTCAAGTTATGAGCAAAAGACAGAAAAGGTCCGAAAACGGGGGGTCTGGGCCCGGACCGACCCGACCCAACCCCCCTGGGTCGGTCCGAACTGGGTTGACCCTATTCGGGTCTGGGTCCGACCTGGCCGGAGTAGCCTGGCGCGGCCCAGCCTAGCTACAACCCGGCCCACCCGGCGCGGGTGCGACCCGGTCGCCAGGCAGGTCGGCTCGGCCGGTTAGGGCCGAGCGGAGCGGGGGGCGTGCTGCCCCCGCATGAGGGAACCACGACCCCGCGTAGGACTTCCCTTTCCAGTGGACGCGGCCGGGCCACCGCGTCTCATCCTCCTCTAGTCCCGTGTGGTCGTGGGACCGCGTGCTGCCGTCGTGGCTTCAGCCGCGACAGTTCCTTCTGGCGGTGCGTCGGGCGCCACCGCCATCTGCCGCCGGCACCACCATGCCGGCGAGGCGCACCGGCGGGCTGCTCCGCGGACCACCGGATGAGTTCCGGTGGTCAGAATTTCACGCCGTCTTCGCCAAAGGCCCTCTCGGGGTCCTTCCTTCACTGCAAGGACCACATATCGCCTGTTCGACTTACTTTGTCATTGTCTACCGTTCCGCACACCAAGAACGAAAAGGGCGGTGGGTTCAGATTTGTTTGTTGGTCCGCACCCACCGCATTAGCGATTTTAAAAGAAAACTCATAACAAAAATTTAATCAAACTCCACAGTTATAAATCACAGATATTTAAATGATTCAAACCCCTACCTCAATGTTTTCGTCGAACGTGATTTCATCACAGAATTGACCATTGCTGAAGAAGGGAATCGTCGCGTCGCGGAAGGGGCATCGCTGTCGTCGTGGTACACAGCGTCGCACCGACGATCTTTGAGGGTTATAAACACACATATTTAATTGCACCAATTAAAAACATGTTAAGGATATAATCCTCAAAGGGAAAATTAAAGGAACCACAATCCCCTACCTCAATCGGTTGTTGATCGAAGGTTGTCGCGGGGAAGGAACGCCACAGAAGAAGGATCGTCACGTCGCGCCGTCGATCTCCGAGGATCCGGCGTTCTTCGTCGGCCTTCCTCGGAGGCCGGCATTTTTTGCATTCTTTGCATTCTTCACGAAGAAGGATGAAGATTTCCAAGACATAGATCTTCCTCCAATTCCTCTCAACAAGAAACCCTCAAGTAAACACATGTTGGTCTTATTTTATTCTTATGGCAACAAACGAAAAATCAAAGTTAAGAAACGAACCATTAATTCGATGAATTAATGGTAACGACTTAACTGCCCAATTAATAGGGGCGTTAAGAATTTTAGAAAATGCACCGGTTAACTTTCATTTAAAAGGGGTTTTCACGGGTGTGTTACTTAGAGGAAAAGAAATGGTGGGGATCATGCAGGCCCCACTTCACAAATATCCTACCAATTGGGTAGGATATTTTGGGTTCCACCCTATCTGCTCAACTTATCTTAAGTGGCTTTAAGTGAAATAAAATAAAGTTATCGCACCACTTTATTTTATTTTCTTAACTTAACCCCAAAAATTAAAAACCACACTCGAGAAAACGCAACTCCAGAAAAGGAGTTTCTAAGAAAATACTGGTGCTGCGATTCCATCGGTGCCCTCAGAATTCGATTCCGAGCACCGGTTCAAAAGTTAGAAAAACCCGCTTATTCATTCACTGAACGTACCCGAGCCAAACTTCAGAAAATGATTCCAGGAACACGGGGCCTTAGAATTAGGTGCCGTCAGAAACTGAGTTCTTGTAAAATTGAAAAGAAAATTAAGAAAAAAAATTTCCTTGAATTTTACGGGACTTTACATATTGGTTCAAATGGAAGTTTGATTTAAAACACCTCAAATTCTTCACAATGATCTCGTATATCCACATTGATGCTAATTATTGATATAAAATAGATGATAAATCTTGAGTGTGTTACTTTATTATGTTCTTAAATAAATAGTATAGTTTTTGAGTCTCTAATAATAACCTTTGCAAGTTTATAAAAAGTCAAAATATATTCTTTAATGAAGGGATCATGTTGAAAGATCATATCCTTCAGTGAAGTTTTGATGAAATAAAAGTATAATTAGAATATAAGGTTTAGCTATATGAAAATCGAAAAGTTATGGATGCTTAAAAAAATCTAATGATCACATCGGTACCAAAAACACCAAAACATCTAAAGGAGTTATCATAAGGTGGATGTTAAGTTAAAATTGTGTTTCCAAATCTATATCTGCTCAGTACTATGGGATATCAAGAAAAAAATGTTTAAACTCATGAATTTTAAGTACTATTAGGAAATGAACCATGAGAAAGAATACATATATCTTCCATGAAAAGATTACCAATGAAAAGTTATGGTGATATTTTTCACTAACTACTTATGACACATGATAGATATCCCAAGAGCCTAGAAGATAAAATCATTTTGGAGGACTCAATTTGGTGATAGTTAGACATGAGGGATAAACTTGATTCCTTATATGTGTTCTGTACACTGATGATGAAAGAGAATCTTACTAGTAATAAAGTATTCAAAAATAAATGGGTTTAGTAGATAAATAAAGAGGTAGATATTAAATGGAGGTACAAGGCCAATAAATTCATGAAAGGATTTTAGTAAACCGAAGATTTAGTTTTCTATAAAATATTTTCATTGGTATTTCAGCATATGACTATCTGATTGATGTTGAGTTTTTTTCATAATAAGTACTTAAACTAGAAAAATTGGTCATAAATACATCATTTATTCATGTGTAATTATATAAAGACATTTATATAGAGTAACTAGTTGGATTTTCTATCCATTAGAACCATGGATTTGTGTTCTAATTAAAACATGGACTTTATGGTTTGAATTAACCACTAAAAAATTAAAAATGATGTTTTATAATTTTATAAAATATTGGATGTTCATTTGGGTTAATTCCAATCATTAATGTTATCATATGGATTTTGGTGATGTGATTTTTATCATCCCACTACTCTAAGTCAATGATATGATGATTAATGTTTTGGTAAAGGAAATAATTAATGAGTTGAAATTTTAGTTGTCTAGATGATTTGAAATGAGGATGTATAACTCATGAATGAAATTTTGGTAATATGGAAAATAAGAGATTTATGTTTTTGTACTTTAATCTTGAGCTAGTCAGATTACATTTATAAGGTAGTGGAGTACTTTGGGATGAGTGAGAGAATGTCGGTGTCTATACCCCTGAAGTAATAGTTTAATATTTTAAAGGATGGATCTCCATGAATGGAATCCAATTTAGAGTATATAGTTAATTTTTATATACATCATCTATAAATTTTTTGATGTATTATAGGGTTTTTACCTAACTATAAATTTTATAGACAATGATAGTTTTTATTGAATTTATGTCAAACCCTAGAATAGATCACTAAATAATTATGAAATGGATTCTATAATACATAAAGGGTTCCATAAGCATGAATGTTTTATTTGGAAAAAATAATTTATTGTAAGGTGTTATATATTTAGACATTGGTGGAGATTTAAATATATGGAAGGGAACTTTTGAATATGTATTTAGTTTTCGTGGAATAATAGTGAATTGGTCATTGATGCCTCAAATAGTAGCTTAAATAATTGAAATAGAAGTATAATACATAATAATGTTGGAGTTGGTTTGGATGAAAGAGTTTCTAGGGGATCTCATAAGTATAAAAAAATTTGTGATGTCCTTTTGTGACACATAGAGATAAATTCATTTAGTAAGAAATCAGATATTTTATTCACAAATGATGCACATAACAAAAGTACCACTTAATCTAAATGTTTTTGGAGGATAGAGATTTATACCTATAAAATATGAAAGGATCATGTAATCCATCATACACATTGACGAATATGGTTACCAAGGAAGTACTAAGGAGGTGTTTTACCATATTTAGACTTAGATAACTAGTAAATATGGTTGGGTAACCATATAACCGCATTACCAAAAATCAAGAGGAAGGTAGGGAGTCTATGGTAAGAAGAAAAAGGAATTAGTCATATGATTGGGAAAATAATCTCATGTGGGAGATTGTTGGGATTAATCAATGTGGGAATCATTTTATGGAAAAGATAACTAAGACCACCAGAAGGGTGAAGTGGTTTTCATCACTAGAATATTATCAATCAGATGATATGATATGAGAAATATCATGTGATATATTTAGAATATGAGAAGAGTAAACTGAGATATATAGTTAATGTGTTCAGATACATTGATATATTGGATGATCATTCATGAATATCAACTTTGGTGGATGGTGGATTATAATGAAAGGAAGATGGAGGAAACTGGAAGCATTGATTATACACTACTATAAATATTAGGTGCAATCACTTTGTGATGATTGTGAAATTCATTATAATATTATCTATTTTGATTAAAATAAAGTAAAAAAAATTACTCATATATTAAGACACATGTTTGAACCACATAATATCTTCCATTTATCTTTTAATTTTGAGTTTTCTTTCTGATCATGGTAATAAATACTACGTTTCTATGTCTTTTGGGGAGTATGTGTTGTGGCGAGTAGAATTGGGTATAGTTCTGAGTTTCACATTCTAGTATTAATTGTATGGGGTTTATTATGAATCATTTTCTTCCATTTTTTATTGTCCTGTGTTATATATTTTGGTGTTTTAATTTGATGGTGACCATAGAACCCACTGTAACAACCCATGAATTTTAGTGATATTAAATTTCAAGGGGATTTTAGATTTTTTCCCAGAATATGTTTTAATCCATGAATTGGTATTAATATTAGGAATTTTACTATTGGAACTTATAAAAAATAAATTTTCATAAGAGTAATGAGGCATGTGTGATGGTTTGGGTGTATGGAAAAGCATTAAATTAATGTTTGAGGGATTGGTCAAAAGGCGCTACTATAGTAGGTCACACCATGAATTATTATTTATGTTTTGATAGACATAAGTGGAATCATGTTAAAGAGGAGTGATAAACTATATCATGAATGATTGAGGTATTTCCTGCTTCATATTTTGGGAGTACATTATTCCACAATGTCCTCAATCACATTGAAATATTTTTGGGTGATGGGGTGTGTCACAACATGACTGTAACAACATATACTTTTCATACACTGATATCATATCTTAATAGATTAATATTCATTTCACACCATAACTATTCATGCTATAATCTTATAGGACTAGTTCATTTCGAAACTTGGACATATAAAAAACTAGTTCATAAATGATATACATTATCTCCCACTAAGTTATTCATAAGTATGACTATTCTTAAACAAATCATAAATAGTAATTTTCTTCATAACCTGAGAAAAAACACAAGGGTGATATCAAATTCTTAGTAAGGATAAAGAGGTAGATATTAGTGATCAATTGATCATAAAAATAACATAGGATATGATAACATGACTAGGACTTTTCAAAATCATACCCTACATATCATAGATATTAGTCTTAAGTCCTAGCATAAAACATGGAAGTTCATAAGACATGAATCATAAAGGAATCGAAGAATATGAGCCATGAAATCATAATATTGGAATAAGACATGAGTTTTTTCTATCATTGAAAATCATTTTCTTAGTAATAAAGGATCATTTACAATACCATCATAGTGGAATAGGTTCCATCCCCAAACCATTATAGTAGTCATGGTTCACTACCAATACTATCATTGTGAAAAAATTACTTTACTAATTTGGGCCCACTCCACATTATTTCCTTATTTATCCCACGATATATCAATCTTTACCGAATTTATTGGAGGGAGATATAGGTCCCACCCATCCATGGTTGTAAAGTATCCACCATACATGGTAATAACAAAACCACCTTTCTTGGATATAACATAACAACTATCATTGGATACAACATAACCACTATCATTGGTTATAACATAACCACTTTCCTTGGATATAATGTAACTACCATACCTTTTTTATAAAATGACCACCATCGCATAATGAAAACCATACATAGATGTTCCACAAGATCATAACAAATCCATTATATGAGAACCCATGAAAATAGATGGGTTCCATAAAAAATTTATCATATAATACCATATAAAAAACTAGTTTCATAAAAATTTCATCATTTAAGCATTGCATAACCCATAAAAAATGAATTAGTTTCATAAAAATATTAACACCATAAACATAAAACATCTAGATAAAGAATATGGATGGTATCCTTTGATCATATACTCAGTAAATCATAATTTAAATCAGTTATTGTTTTTATTTATGAATAGAAACACCATTAAAATACACTTAAAACATTCTTGAGGAAAATATATTTTACATTTTCAAATCACTTATTTAAAATCTAAAAATTTCCAAAATATCATGGAAAATGATTTCTTTTAAAATAACCATGGAAATATTAAAGGAAGCTTCAAATCAATGAGAGTTCATGATGATAGGAATTTTTTTAATTCCGAATAAAATAAAACATTCCTTTTACACTTTTTAAAATTAAAATAAAAATGTACCTCATTTAGAAAATGAAAACTAGATTTTATTTGAACCATTTTTTTTATAATTAAGACATGGGAAAAAATGACTTTAAATAATCATAGGATAATAGTAAATACATTATTTTATAAATTTTTATAAAACATGGACATGGGATAAAAAATATATTTCAACCAAAGAGATAAATAAAGTTGATTTTACTTGAAAACATATTTTCTGTCACATGATGAATTAAGGTGAGTAAAAGGAAATGAAAACATATATTTTAAAGAAATAAACCCTTACTACATTTGTATAATTTGAATTGTAATTCCTATAAAATAAATGAAATTATATGTATATTTAAATACTCATAATTTTCATAATAATAATCATAAAATCCCTTCATTGGAAGTATATACACTAGAAAAAATAAAAAAGTGGTGTATAAGGAAAGTGTCCCACAGAAAAAAAGTGGGATGGAAATCCATTAACAATTTAGAAACATTAAAATAATGATAACCATGAAAGAATAAAATAAATTTAATCATTAAATATCATGAAAACAATATATTCCTGATTTAATATTTAAAATGGGAAATATATACACTACAAAATTGAAACAATAGGTGAATTTGGCATACGTCTTCTAGAAATAAAAGTGATATTAAAAAATCCTTACCTTAGGAATGAATTCGTTTATAAATTTCAGAACCTCCTTTATAATAAATATAGTTATATTATACATGTATTATAAAACTATAATAACATATATCATACCATATACTATTTACATATAACATTTTATCACATGTTTGTTAATAAATCCTTATTAAAATCATTATTTTGGGTGATATCTACATTGTTTTTCATGTAAGTTTTGGTTTAGTAGTTTTGTTCCTCATGCGTTGAATATGGGTCTATAATATCCAAAATTTTAATAAT
The DNA here is from genome assembly GCA_963277665.1 of Viscum album. Taxonomy (NCBI): domain Eukaryota; kingdom Viridiplantae; phylum Streptophyta; class Magnoliopsida; order Santalales; family Viscaceae; genus Viscum; species Viscum album. Next base: position 1,878,649,004 of record OY728156.1, on the reverse strand, counting down.
GATATAAATATCATATATATTAATTATAAACATGTTTAGAGTCATTCAAAAAAATTAGAGATAGAAAAATTAACTACACTGTTCATGAAGATGGTAAGTTTTACATACACATAATCATTGTTTTTTTTGACAGATGGAACGAAAGAAAGGTAAAAAATAAATAAAATTTAAAAAATCATCATTATATCATATACATAATATATATTCATTAAATACATCCTTATTACCATCCATGTAAATAAAATGAAAAATGAATCAATCACTTCATGGAGGTGGTAGTCCACACGTACGCATGATCAACTTTATAGTTTTCTAATAGTTTGGAAGATAAGGAGAGATATATATATGATATGATCATTCAAATAATATAATAATTTAAAAATTATAATATATAAATATTAAACCCATCATAATACCCATACATAAAATGTGGTGATGAGAAATGAATTTTATTTCCACGTGGAGACATTAAGTCATGCGTACACATGAGCAATATTTTCACTTCCTATTTGATAGAAAGATTATGAATAAATGTGGTTTAATAATATGAATAATTTTTTAGTAAATTTTTAATTATTAATTTATTATTTTATGAAGAATACAAAACATATTTAGAGGAGGAAAAAGAATAATTAAAAGAAAGTAACCAGTTAAGGCATATTTCCTCTTCTTTGAACTAACTCTTTTAGATATCCTCTTAAGGTCTATAGGGTTTTTTTCAAGAATAAAGTCTCATATAGAATATGGATATATTATTTGATAATAGAACTTTGAATATGATGTTTAAGATAGATATCTCAATGTGGTTTTAATAATAGAAATGAGGGGTGCCCTTTTATAATTGAGGGGTAGAATACCCTTGAAATTTCTTCAAAGATAAAAATATATTAAATTCATTCTCAAGAAAAATAGTTCCAAATGGATTATAAATTTTTACGTAATGAAATTACCAATGATATATTTATATATTTGAAACTTTATATTTTTTATGATTTTTATGTGATTTAATGAAATATTACTTACATAAAATATCCCTATTTCTAATTTAGACTCTATTAATTTAATTTTAATTAGAAGAAATAAATTAAAAAATGAAATTAAAATTTAATTATTTAACATAAAATTAATATATCATATAAATATTCAAAATTATTGGCGCACATTAACTCACTAAAATTATATTATTTTTAAAAACATTAAAATTATTTATTATATTTTTTTTAGTTGGAGAAATACTACATTAGTGTTTCATAAGAATTTAAGGTCATTATATAATTTATAAAAATTATAAATGAGTTTATATAATAAAAATAATTTCATTAATCTAAAAATAAAAAATTCTATTTATTCAGAATTTTTATTTTTCCTTATATGGATAGATAAGATATATTTACAACTAAGATAGTGACATTTTGTAACTTTTTTTGATTTAAATATAATATTGGCAATTTCTGTAGAAATATTTCCATTAGAAAAATAAATTTCAAGAATAATTTTTTAAGCATCGAATATAATTTATCCAATAAGAATTATTATGAACAATTATGGCTTAATAACTTATTTTTAACCTTTTTTAACATGATTTACCCTTTACTGAGTTGATAAATTTTAAAATGGTTACTATTCATGATTGTAAAAGAAAGGGTACCTATTTACCAAATCTGAACCACATGATTATAAATATGTAATGTATTTTGTAAATTTCAATTTTTTCAGTGGAAAATATTAATTTTAAAATAAGCACGCAACATGCGATGAAACTAGTTTTATTAGGAAAATTCATTTTTAAGAATAAAACAATGCTTATTCTTATCCCATATTTAGAAAAATAATAAATAAATGTATAATTTTTTTATTGAATATATAATATTTTAATTTCATTCAAATACTTCAACAATAGTAATTAATTTAATTTATTAATATAGAAATGAATTTTTTGTATAAAAATTGTTTTTCATAATATTGTCTTTTACATATAAAAACGTTAATATAAAAAAAAATCAAATATACAATTGATTTCAATGAAATTAAATATATCATTTAAAATATAATATCTAATTTTGTTTTTAATCCATTTAAAAAAAATTAAATCTTTACATGGTTGAAACAAAAATACAATTTTCAATAAAAATCAATATTTTTCAACATTCATTGGAAAATCAATATTTTTAGAAATATATCAAAAATTCACCATAAGATAATTTTGATACAATGATTTAAAAAATTTATTTAGTTTTATGGAATAAGTTTTTTAAATTTATACAAAATTAAATATATTATTTCCTCACAAAAAACATTAAAACTAATTTTTGAGGAAAATCTATTTTTAAACAAAATATAACTTTAATAAAACATGAATGATTATTTCACAAGAATTAATCAATATATTTATATTGAACATGATATATTTATGTCTCATTAATTATTTAATCATATTAATACCCTAAAATTTAATAGTTAGTTTATATTGGTAACATAATGATATTTTAATAATATATCATAGTTCATTTAAACTCAGTGTTTCTTGTAACAGAAGCTATAAAAAAAATAAAATTATTTAAAATAAAATATTTTATAAAATATACTAGTGTTACATTCTCCCCAATTTAATAAATATTTTATTTTAAATTTGAACATTTTCTTTATAATCAATTGTTTGACATTTGAGAAGGCTTTTTTTGAAAACCCACATAATAAAAAGTGTAAATAAAAAATCCCCTTAAAAGAGGGAAATGAAAGTATAAAGTCACAAAAAAATGAGGTTTCCAAGAATGATAAAATTAGTGGCAAGTGAAAATATTGATATGGAAAATAAAAATAACGCCCAAGAAGAAAATGATGGATAATATTTCTAGATGATATTATAAAACCCAGAGAAACATAAATTAGAGAGGGTTAAAAGAACATCAATTCATCAAAATTTAATGTTATAAGACAATTTTTTTGTCTTATAATGATTTTACAAGATTTGAACACTCTTTTACAATATATACTAACAATATCAGAAAATATACTTACTTTACAAGTATAATTTCATCCTTTAATTAATTTCCACCAAAATCTAATCTATTTCACCAAAAAAAGTGTATTAAAGATGATTTTTTTATGTATGAAGCACTAAAATCAACTTCTATAATATCAAAAAATTATATCAAGATATTCCCCTACTTTTATCCATTAACCAAAACAAAAAATGGATAGAACATGATAATTATAAATATTAATAAAACACAATTTTAAGAAATAAAATATTGATCTACAAAACCTTAATTACCTCAATAACCTAAATATTAATGAATGTTTTAATCTCAAAGGCTATATCATTACCTTTAGCTTATATCTTGAAAATATATTACATTTATTCATCAAAAATTATAATTGATGTTAAATCAATTGTTAAACCTAAGGATTACATACACATTAGTGCAATGAAATATCTCCCAAATATCTTTAATCCCCATGATAAATTACTATATAATATTCTAACCTAGTTAACTTCACAAAAATACCATGAATCAATTATAGATACTAACCTAAAAGGTAATACTTAAATTGATTATAAATATCTCTATAAATATCACCATTTAAATGAATTCTTTTTCAACCATCAATAATACTTATATCCCACTATCTAGCTATCCATAATTATCTTAACATCAAATCATATTCCAACCCCAAAGGGTTTTTTAAACCTCAACAAATTATTCTTCCTAAAAACCTAGTAAATGTTTCAATTAAATTCAAAATACCATTAATTAAAACAATAACATGGGGTTGTTGATTACTTTTAACTTATAATCAACCTTAAACTTATAAATCCATGATGGTATCCATAAATTATAAGTTAACCTCACCTTAAATAATATATTGTTTAAAAAATTAACACAATCCTTATTTCTTAAATAAGTTAAAAAAATATTTAATATATTCCATAAATCCAAAAATGAAATAAAAATAATCAAAGATAAATAAATCAATTTTTCATAAATTAATCAATTTCAAGGTTACCAGTACTATCCTACCAATGTCATTAATTTCTTTATATCAACTTGACATATGTTTTCATATTTCACTATGGAATAATCCAAAGATGTTTCATGATCCTTATATCCAAAATTAATTGATATAATATTTCAAAAAAATAATTCTCAAATACTAATACATAAAAACATAAATCCTTTCACATTATATGTATTTCATAGGTCTTGGAGATAACCCTTGGTTTAGAGTATTGGCGCAAATAATTCACATACTCCCCACACATGATACACTAAACTATAAATATAACTTCAGAATGGAATTAATATTAATTTATCAGAATGTTTATTTTTCCTTGGAAATATATTAATCTATTACCTTTTATTATACACAAAAAACATATTCAAATTCATTTGAGACATTCCCTTGAGTGATTCTCCCCACTTTCTCAACATGTAGAAAGTTTAATTTTCTTTCCCCTATAGTCTTCATGAAACCCATTCTTTATCTTATTAGGTGTATGAAGAAACTCAACCTTGTAGAGGTTCTCAACCACACAATGGGATATCTGATTATGCATAATTATAAGGTTCTTAATTCTATCTCCCATTTAATTCGGTTTCTTATTTGTAAAATCAATCCTTTTTCCATCACCATTTACATGACTCCTCATTGTTCCATCCATTGACTATAAGCAAGATGTATAGTTTGGGAATAAATATTCATAATGATGACTCATGGAAAAATAATATATAGGGTTTCTAAATAATGAAATATTATTTTCAATCTATGAAACCATAGGTTTAACCGAGTTCATTCCAGATCATTACTAAAACATAAGGATTTTATCATATACTTAGACTTATCCCCTGGTATCCCACTAAAGTTATCTCATCCTAGTTTGTAAAGGTTAACTAAATATTGATCTGATACCAACATTAGAAACACATACTTTTCATAGATAGATATTAGATATTAATAGATGAATATTCATCACACAACATAATTGTCCATGCTATAATCATATATGTCTAGTGTATTTGGAAAAAGGTACATATAAAAAACTGGTTCATAAAAGACCAACATCATCTCCCACTAGGTTATTCATAACTAGAACACTTCTTAGATATATTATAATAAATAATTTTCATCATAACCATGAAAAAAATGGTGTGATTAGATTCTAAATAAGGTTAATCATAGGAGATATCAATGATCACTTGAGCATAAAATGAATATAAGGGTATGATAACATAATCATGAAATATGAAAATCGTATTATATATATCATATATCATAATCTTGTGTCATGAAATAAATATTGTAAGTTCATAACATATGAATCATAAAGGAATCAAAGTACATAGTCTATGAGAGAATAAAAATGGAATAAAACATAAGTTTTTGGTATACACATTATTATATAAGTAGGCTCATCACGAGCCTTGTGAATCAAATGAAAATCATCCCTCTTCAAGCTTCTAGAAATTTAAATGTTCCTACTCATCTCTTATATGCTGATGATATAATTTTATTCCGTAAGGGAGATATTCGGAACATCAAAAATCTCAAAAGTGCCCTGACACATTACGAAGACATTTCGGGTCAAGCTATTAGTTGGAACAAATCCTTTGTTTTATTTGGGAAGCACTTCCCCCTCAACAGAAAAAATCACATCATTGACTACTTAGGAATTAAAGAAGGATCCTACCCTTTTACTTACTTAGGGGTCCCTATCTTCTGGGGTAGGCCTAAATCAAGATATTTTCACAACATAGTCGATCAAATGATCAATCAACTCTCTTCTTGGAATGGTAAATCTCTTTCTATGGCTGGAAGGGTTTGCCTTGTCAAATCTACCAATGTTTCCAAGATGGTTTACTCTATGATGGTTTACAAATGGCCTGCCAGTATTCTTAGAAGAATCAACGCCTGCATTAAAAATTTTTCTGGACTGGTAGTACGATTGAAAGAAAACTTGTCACCATACCTTGGGTTATTTGCTGTAAACCACTGGATAAGGGTGGTCTTGGCATTAAAAACCTTAAGATCTTTAATGAAGTTCTTCAAGCCAAAATGACCTGGAATATTATTCATAGTAACTCTGATTCCTTGGATTTTATTAAGAAAAGGTTTGTTAATAATTTTCGGAATGGTAATTTTGGTTACACTACTTCTTCCATCTGGACTTCTATTAGACATTCTTTCCTCGCTATCATGAAAAATTCTATATGGATGGTTAGCACTGATTCCTCTTTGAATTTATGACTGGACAACTGGACTGGAACCCCTTTAATATCTATTCTTACGCCCACCACTAGTTCTGAGAACACCACTTCCACTATTCGTGATGTTGTTAACTCCCATGGAACCATCCTTCCAGACAACATCAGTCATGTCGTTGACAATTATCATTTTTCTGATACTGATGATTTCCTTATTTGGGAACCTGCCTCTAACGGTGTCTTAGATTCTAAAAGTTTCTACAATTATAATTTTAGTAGCTATAATTCCAACTTTGGCTGGTTGAAATCCTTTAACAAAACTTGGATCAAACCCTCAATATTCATCCTCATTTGGCGCCTTTCTCATAATAGGATCCCCACTGATGTGTGTCTCCAATCTTTTGGGATCACTCTTTGTTCTAGATGTCACTTTTAAAACCTACATCGTGAAGATGCTAATCATTTGTTCCTATCTTGTGTTACAACTTCTACTCTTTGGAATTACATTTCTGACATTTTTGGTTGCATATGGTCTCATACTGAATCTATTTGCTCACATCTTCAGCATTGTGTGAATTTGGATTCTTCTAAACAAGTCAGGAATTTTTTTCTGGCTGCGGTTGCTGAGCTCCTGCATGTGATTTGGTATGACAGAAATAATTTTATTCATAATAATTGTTTGTTCAGTCTCAATGCAGGTAAAATGTGTATCCTAACTGCTATAAAGAAAGCTGCCTCTCTTCAGAAGGATCACTGTGACAACTCTGTTGGTGACTTTGAGATCCTTCGTCGTCTCAAAATTACTGGATCCTATAGGCCACCCCGTCGCACCTTTGAAGTCTTCTGGCAAGCTCCGTTTCCAGGATGGATTAAAGAGAATGTTGACGGAGCTTCTAGAGGTAATCCGGGTCTGGCAGGTTGTGGTGCCATTTTCAGAGACTCGCATAGTAGATGCCTTGGCTGCTTCTTCCGAGGTTGTGGCACGTCCTCGGCTCTGGAAGAGGAAATGTTGGGAGTTATTCACGCGGTGGACTTTGCCATACAGTGGGGTTGGAACAACTTGTGGATTGAATGTGACTCAACCACTGTTGTTCAAGCTATTTGGAAGTGCATGGTGCACCTTGCTTGGCCGCTCACTTCTCGATGGATGAAATGTCTTGCATTTCTCAGGAACATTAACTACATTGCCACTCATGTGTTCCACGAGGCGAACATGGTTTCTGATAGTCTCACCAACAAGGGGGTTTCTCAGGCCATTACCTGGTTGTATCTTTTGCTGGATGATTTTCTCCCTTTATTTAATAAGGATTGTAATAAGTTTCCATCTTTCAGACTATTGTAACTCTTTTCGTTATGCAATAAATTGTTCCTTGGTCTTTGACTGAGGCACCACCTCCTAAAAAAAAGTAGAAAAGGATCATTTCAAAGATTATCATAGTGGAATGAGTTTACTCTACAAATCATCATAGTAGTCAAGGTTAACTCCAAAGACTGTTATAGTGGAAATAGTACCTTACTTAACTAGGTTAACTCCCCACTCCAGCCTGATTTATCTCATGATATATCAATATTTACCCAATGAATTGGAGGGAGATATAAGTCCCACCCATTCTTGGTTATAATTCCAAAAACTTCCTTGGTTATAAAATAACTACCATCCTTGGTTATAATGTAACCACTATCCTTATCTATAACATAACCGCCATACATGGTTATAATATAACCAAAATAACAAAATGAAAACTATATATACATGTGATACAAGATCAAAAACATTCATCATATCATAACCAATGAAAAGAAATGAATTTCATAAATAGTTCATAACTATATAAACCAAGGAAAAGAAATAAGTTTCATAAACATTTCATCATTTCATTGTACTATAAGCCATGGATTAAATAATAATTTAAATGAATATAATTTGTCTTTAATGAATAGAATCTCCATTAAAATATCATTTAAACATTCTTGATGAAAATAACCTTCTTATTTTGAAATCAATTTTTAAAATCTAAAAATTTACAAAATATTATTGAAATAATTTTCTTTTAAAAAAATCATGTAAACATATAAAGGAACCATAAATTCATTGAGCTATAATAATGGGGGAAAATTATGTTCATTCCATATAAGTTAAAAGAAAACATTCCTTTTTCACATTTGAAAAAAAATAAAAGTACCTCATTTATAAAATGAAAAGAATATTCATTTTGAACCATTTTCTAAAAAGCCATACTATAAGGACCCAACCATAAAACATTACATAATATTTAATTAAATGAATAATTCACATTGAGGATATTTTCATGTTTATATTTTTATAGAATTAGGCCATACTGTTACATGAAAACTTGAATATTACTTGCAGAAACTACTAATCAGTATCCATTTTTTTTCAAAAAATAAAAACTCTTAAAAAGAAACATGTCTAGTTCCATGTTTTAAATAACATGAATTTTCCATGATCGCATCCTTGACCCTATTCATCTTTAAGTCCTGTGGAAAACATTTCAAAAATTTGGGATGAGCATAAAAAGCTCAGAAAGGGTTATAAAATAAGGAAGGAAAACATTTTCCCATCAATAATAAAAATCAATGAAACTATACTTTTCAATCATAACATTCCTTAAGAAATCATAAGATTTGTGAATAACACACACAAATCATAAATAATAAAGTTTACTTATGGAATACATATAAAACTTACACTATATCTATCACAACTACGTAGGGAGTTACACTTGGAATACCCATCATAGTATTTTCCCTAAATATCTTAAGAGAAATATCATGTTTACCTCTGTCACATTACCCAATGCATTGGAGAGCTATCTCAGGCTCACCCACCCTATGTTTATCACGGAACCACCCGTAAACATAAACAATTAAAAATAACTAGAACATAATCATTACACATAACACATGTATAATGTGAAGATAACATTTCCACATTTCAATATATCAAATCAAGATATTGAAATAAACATTGCTTTATCAAATTTTTTTCAAAACCATTTAAAAAGAGATTTTTGAATCAAAGTGTCCCATACCACTTTGAAGCTTTTAAATTATTTATCATTTGAAAACATTAATGTACATATAAATAAATCCTAAAACCTATTTTGAAAACATGGACATTAAAGAGAAATATTTATAAGAATAATTCTTTAAAACATTTAAGGTTATTTTTTTGTTAAAGAGTTTTTTAACAAAAAGAGAGATGCTTGAATACAAATAAATGAGCAATAACATTTAATCAGAACATTATAATATCATGAGAATAAAGGGATTCATGATATAATATGTCAATGGATAGTATATAAACCATATAAGAGTGAATTGGTTCATAACAACAATGAAGTCTCAGTGGAAATTTAAATTGAGTTGAAATCCTTTATAAAGATGGTATCCTTAAATTAAGGATAAATCAATCAAATACTTATGTGTGACATGTATAAATACATCTAATATAAGTAGATATTATGTTTAAAACAATTATAGGTCATTCACACATTTTCATTGGATGAAATATTCAATAAGTACAAGTTGAACCCAAAGAATCGAAATTGGGTTAAGAAGTTCCCTTATAAAAATTCGAAAGCCTAATGACGTCACTTTAAAATTCAGAAAATGAGTTTTTGAGACAAAAAGGGTATCTCATCACTTGTAAATAAATTTTAAATCAATAAGGATATATAAGAACATATCCCAACATAATAAGATGTAAATTAAAAGTCATAACAAAAATAAGTCTTTTAAAAAGAGATGGGTGAAAGGTTCCCTTATGGATTTGGTATAAAAAAACATACACCACATGAAAGAAGGATCATACAATGAAGATATAAATACTCATAAATGAAATTATATTACAGAAAGTGTATAATCATGGACAGTACATACACCACAAATAAGGAAATAGTGGCAAATATAGCATGAATCTCACAGGAATAAAAAGTGAGATGAAACTCTTTACCACGTTGTAATCAACTGAGTCATATGAACAAAAGTTAATAACCACCAAATGAATCACAGAATACCATGAATATAATGATAATCATGATAATATATGTCAAATGGAAGTATACAATACACCACATGAAATGAATAAGTGGCGAACAATGGAAATCTCACAAAATTAAAAGTGGGATAAGAAAATCCCTTAACTCTTGTCTGACTTGACTTTTTTGTTCCTTGTTCTTCATAAATAATGAACTAAAGTCAATTTAAACTTGATTAAGATCCTTTTTGAGGTTTATTATACTTTTTTTATGTCATGAACCGTCCCCTGAGTACCAACTCATCATGAGATCCACCTTCGCGTACCGTCCAGCTCTACAAGCCTCAACCACGATCAGTGCTGTCAATCGTCTGCAACCAACACAACAAGGTGTGGGCATATCCCGTGCATGGGTGAGTATAACGATACTTAGTAGGGACCCCAAGACCCTCAAGGTCTCACTAAAACCATCAAGGATAAACCACAAATAAAGATCTCAACAGATAACCTTTACTTAGGTATATGAACATACATATACCTAAGTTATCAAGTAACCCATCTCAATCATGAGGTAAACACAAAGGTCATTGACTCAGCTCAAACCGGGATTTTTATTCATGATGACTAAAACACGGATGCTAGAGAACTCCTCCTATGTCGAGTGCAGTAGTTCTGCCTCGACTCCAAGGTTCCACTCACTAACCTTAGACTGCTGAGGTACTCCTCCTCTATTGAGTACCGTGAGTATGTCACCCCAACATAGTAGAGATCAACTCCATGGTTCTGCCACCCCAACACAGTAGCGCTCCCCCTACTAGCCTAAAGAGGTACTCCTCCTGTCGAGTCCTGCGGGTCTGCCACCCCAACATAATATCGCTCCTCCCCCATGGGTCTACCACCCCAGCACAGTACTTCTCCCCACTGGGCTAGTCATGTCACTTCGATACGAATCAGACAAGAAGCCATCAGGTCTCAGCCAGCTACAAGGTCATCGTACTCCGTATGCCCATCTCCAGGAGGATCCGCTCCACAAGCTACTGGTCAACACTCCAAGTTTCATGAAGTTCCATGAAGAATTATGTCAAAGGAACACCTCTTCATAGGGGTCTCAATTCAATAGACGATGTGTCAATCGGACACCCGGTCTGTGGGTTATTAGCATTTCCATTCTAGTGGCCCGGTTGGACTTCGGGTACAATCCAACCCGAGCATACTCTAACTACGTTCAAAACTCAGGTGAAGTATGACAAAAAAACCATATCATCAAGAAGAATCCAACATAGTCAATGACACATCAATCAGACATCTGACCCTTAAGTTATAAGTGTTTCCGCTCCGAGGGCCCGATTGGTTTCGGGTTCGAACCAACCCGGCCATTTTTCTGAAGTCTTCCAAAACTCACAAAGAGTAATGAAAAAGGATCACCTTGTCGTAAGGGTCCTCGTGTCGTAGACAACACATCGATCAGACACACAATCTTTACGAAATTCATATTTAAGTGAAAAAGGGCCCAGTCCGTTAGGCCCGATGGGTTGACGCGTCGGGTCGACTCTGTTTTGGTGGGTCCGACCCAGAAAAGATGTCGGACCATCCCGGTGAGTCACGTGGCCTGGACCAAGTGGCGTGGTGCGGCGCAGCCCGGCTTGGCTCAGCCTGGCAAGACTCGGCTGGGCGCACGGCTTGGATGGCTCGGCCAGCAGGCCAACTGGCTCGGCCCGAAGGCTGTGCATTATGAGGGGGGCACGACCCCCCTAGCTGTCCGAACCGGCAGCGCCACAGGATTCTTCAGCGTGGCGCCCTCTTGGTGCCGCGGTTCGGCTATGCCCGGCCGGCCAAAGGACCTGTCGACGGGCCGGTCAGTTCTCTAGCACGGTGTCGCGGCTCACCTCTGCCTGGCCGGCCGACGGGCCGACCGGTTCTTCCTCCGAAGCGGCTTGCAAAACGGGTCCCAGTTTCTCCCGCACAGCCGGCACGACAACGCTGACTTCCTCGGCTGTGTTCTCGGCACGACGCGACAACGTCGTGCTTCCTCCACCGATTCCAAGAAAATAAACAAGATCAAATGGAGGGTCATCAGTCCGTGTTCATTCGGCTCGTGCCCTCCGCGTTAATCGATAACAATAGGTTGGACTAGCAAGATGTTCAACGACAAACAAAGCACAATTTTAGTCCATTAAAATTGAACTTCATTCCCCTTCCTCGAATAAGGTTCATTCGTCATAGACGTGGAAAGCGTTGTCACTCTGTCAACGTTGGGAATGAACCATAATCATTGGAGAGTTTCCCATGATTATATTTCCTCCCTTGATGTGGAGGAAGAAAAGGATATGCGTCATCGATCTTCGTGGAACCAGCGTTCTCTGTTGAAGAGGTCACCATTGTTCGACGAAAGAGGAATTCTCTTCTTCTTCTTCTTCTTCACAAGAGCTCTCTCAAAATCCCCCAACCCAACATGTGCCAAAGTAAAATAATAGGCCAATCCTATTATTTTATTAACACAATCAATTTAAATTTCAAAATTTAAATCACTTAATTAATTATTTGAATATGTCCAATTTATTCATTAAGGTGTGTTGGCAAGGGTTAAAGAGGGAGAGAGAGGAGAGGAAGAGTTACACAATTAAAGAGGAGTTAAAAAATTAATGAAGGGGGTTTAAGGGTGTTTGGGGAAGATGAAGGGTTGGGGCTCATGTGGGCCCCACCTCTCATATATCCTCACATGGGAAGTTAGGTGGGTGTGGGACCCACCAGTAACTTCCCATGGGAGGAATTAACCTCCTTAGATATAAAATAAAATTGTTCCAACAATTTTATTTACTTCTTAATTAAACCCAAATAATTAACTTCTCTCATGTAAACGCAACTGCGATCAAGGTCCCCTTAAGAAATTACCGGTGTTGTAAGTTCATCGGTGCCCTCCGATTTCAATTCCGAGTACCGGTTCAAAATATAGAAAAACCCGCTCCTTCTTTTACTAAACGTACCCAAGCTAAAGTTCAGAAATTGATTTCGGGCACACCGGGCCTCGGAATCAAGTGCCGTTAGAATCCACAGACTCATAAAATTATAAAGTATTTACGAAAAAAAATTCCTTTAAATTTCTAAGTCTTTACATTACTCCCACCTCAGGGCTTTACATCCTCATAAAGCTACAAAAAAATAGGGAAACAAATGAGGATACTGTACAGGCATCTGAGCCTCTCGCTCCCATGTGCTCTCCTGGAGGTTCCTGTGCTGCCAACAAAAGCACACCAGAGGAATATACTGTCCTCATAAGACCCGCTCCTATCGATCCTCGATCTCCACTAGGACCTCCACGAATGTCGCTCCGTCATTGATGTACAACTCCCTATGATCGATGATGACAGATAATTCGTGCAAACATCTCCTCAGCTGAGATACATGGATGACGTTGTGCACCCGGTGCATCTGAGGTGGAAGGGACAGGCGGTAAGCCACCTTTCCTACTCTGCTGAGGTCCTGACAAGGTATGAAGAATCATGGAGATAACTTACTACCCTGGCTGAATATCTATAGACCTCTTCAATCTGAGACCCGTAAGAAAATGTGGTCATCACCCTCGAACTCTAGTGGTCTCCATCTCCCATCAACTTAGGACATTCGTCTGCTCTGTGCAATCTTCATCCGATCCTGGATGATCTTCACCTTCTTTGGAAGCCTCAAAATGGGCGCATTGGTGAACCTCTACCTCAGCTCTTGAAAAGCTCTGCTGGCATCTCACTGGCCACAAGAAGGGTTTTTCCTTCTTCTTCAATGCTAAAAGTGGTGCAGTAACTCAGGTGAAGTCTGGAACAAATCTAAATTTGGCCGACCCATGAGTGATCGACTGCACCTACTTATGCATGATTCCATCCTGTGCTGCCTGGGGTTTCCTTTTCGTAGAACAAGGAAAACCCACCCCAACATTGTAGGTAAACCATAACCTTTTTTCCTAATAAAGTCAATCTATGTATGAAATGTAGTTTCCTAGTTCATATCCAAACTAACATCATAAGGCCTCGACACTGCCACCAAGAGGTACCAACCGAAACTCTTGCCTCAAGGGTCAGAACACACCATTGGCCTAAGAATGATTATCAAGTCTCCCCCAAAGGTATCTCCAGACGTGAGGGTCAATTCAAAGGATTAACTGGAGACTCTAGGTCTGGGACAAGATTCGTGGAAGGAATGGATGATTCGTATCTATGTATATTATTACGGTAGCTAGTAGTAGACACAGACCATACTTCGAATCATTCCTAGATCCCTTGGGTCACACTCCTTGACCGGATATAGATAATCTCTTCCCCTAACCTCTTGCTCCCTGAGCCTAGCAGGAACTACAAAGGCGGATGGTTGTAACATGTCGAAATGTACACCACCTCATGCTGCTCTCCTAGTTCTTCTTCCACTTATGATGCTCTGCAGATTCATCTGTCCTTAATACATCCTCTTCTTGAGACATTTTACACGTCCAAGTCTCTGAGACTGGTTCCTGTTTCTTGTTTTCCCACTACTAACATTCACTGGCTATATCCATTCATCCAAAGAACATTCAACCACAAAGATTCTCTCTATCACCCTAACATAAGTAGGAATGCATGGAGGAAACGTTCTGGCTCATATGTCCTAAAAACAGACATCGCTCTGAGGTATGAGATTTATAGCACCGATGAAATCATATTCATCATGTACCAGGAACGATTGGAACGCCTCAATGAATACTCAACTACCAACATGTCGTCTTGAAAAAGCTGTATAAGCTCTAGAAAACTCTCAGACACGTTCCCAAGACAGTCCTCAGCCACCTGTGAGCTGGGCTCACCTCAGAACCTGAGGGTACCTGATACTAAAACACGTGTAAGGCGCTAAGCCTATATGTGTCATCTACCGGTACTGCCGGTTGTAACTACTAACCAAAAGGTAGTGATATAGCTGGCACACTACTTGAAGGTACTAACCCAGGCATCGGTCCATGTACCAAATCCTCATCACTATGCGGACCAACCTCATGGTCACTCATAGGAAAATACCAGTAGCTAATATCACCATATACTCTACTAGTGTCTAAACTAGTTGTAGAAATCTAGTAATTTCCTCCAGGCAGTCCACTGTTTCCTGGGAATCTCTCTTGCCTTGTAACCTCAGAGGCCTCTGCTTCTGGAACCTGTGAAACGCGCTCTATCAACGTGCACCGTCCGCTAGTATAGTTGGTGGCATCTACAGCCCAACGGGTGGTGGTGCTACTGGTACACCACCCGAATGTGCCAACATAGCAATAAGGCTCTTCACCAGACCACATAGCTCGGTGGGCTATCATCGGGTACTCTCTCGGAACTCCAACTGACTATCTATGTGGAGGCATCCTGAACAGATGCGCCACGGTCAAATGATTTAAACTTGGTGAGCTGAATGGTTTGAGCTGACATAAAGAAAATTTTTGGAAACACACACGCAATTAGTGTTTTCATGCACTGGGTCGGAAATCAGTAGTCAGGGTCCTGGTGCATGGATACGTCGACCACCGCACCAACACTGGACTCCCTGAACTGAAAACCACACTCGGTACACTTAACACTATTTCTTCATAGAAAGAAAATATTAGAGTCATAAGTTCTGTGGTAGAACCAACGTCCTCTGAAACCAATTTTTCATGACCTGTCCCCTGGGTACCGACGCGTCATGAGATCCACCTTCGGGTACCGTCCAGCTCTACAAGCTTTAACCACGATCAGTGCTGCCCGTCATCTGCAACTAACACAACGAGGTATGAGCATAGCCCGTGCAAGGATGAGTATAACGATACTCAGTAGGGACCCCGATACCCTCATGGTCTCACTAAAAACAACAAGGATAAACCACAAAGAAAGATCTCAATAGATAACCTATACTTTGGTATATGCCCATACATATACCTAAGTTATCAAGTAACCCATCTCAATCATGAGGTAAACACAAAGGTCATTGACTCAGCTCAAACCAGGATTTTTATTCACGATGACTAAAACACGGCTGTTGGAGAATTCCTCCTCTGTCGAGCGTAGTAGTCTTGCCACGACTCTGAGGTGCCACTCACTAACCTTAGACTACTGAGGTACTCCTCCTCTATCGAGTACTGCAGGTATGTCGCCCCAACACTGTAGCGATCCCCACCATGGGTTTACTGCCCCAACACAGTAGCTCTCCCCCTACTATCCTACAGAGGTACTCTTCCTATTGAGTACCACGGGTCTGCCTCCCCAACACAGTAGCACTCCTCTTCCATGGGTTTTCCAGCCCAACATAGTAGTGCTCCCCACTGGGCTAGTCAAGTCACTCCGATACGAATCAAACAAGCAGTCATTAGGTCTCAGCTAGCTATAAGGTCACCATACTCTGTATGCTCGTCTCCAGGAGGATCCACTCCATGAGCTACTAGTCGAAACTCCAAGTGTCACAAAGTTCCACGAAGATGTATCTCTTAGGACCTCCTCGTCATAGGGGTGTCAACACAATAGACGACGCGTCAATCGGACGCCCGATCTGTGAGTTATTAGCATTTCCGTTCTAGGGGACCGGTTGGATTTCAGGTACAATCCAACCTGGAAATACTCCAACTGCATTCAAACCCCAGGTGAAGTATTCCAAAAGAACCATCTCATTAATAGAAATCCAACATAGTCGACGACACGTCAACCAGACGTCCGGCCCTTAAGATATAAGCGTTTCTGCTCTGAGGGCCCGATTGGTTTCGGGTTTGAACCAACCCAACAATTTTTCCGAAGTCGTCCAAAACTCACAAAGAGTAACGCAAAAGGATAGCCTCAACGTAAGGGTCCTAGTGCCGTAGACAGTGCGTCGATCGGACGCGCGGTCTTTACGAAATTCACGTTTATGTGAAAAAGGGCCCGGTCCGTTTGGCCCTATGGGTTGACGGGTCAGGTCGACTTGGTTTTGGTCGGTCCGACCCAGAAAAGGGGTCGGACTGGCCCGGTGAGTCATGTGGCCTGGCTCGAGTGGCATGGCCTGGCCCAGCCCGGCGCTGCTCGGATCGACCCGGCCCGACGTGGATCGGATCAGCGCAGCCTGGCGCGGGTCGGTTGGGCGCGTGGCTTGGATGGCTCGAACAGCTGGCTGAGCAATCCAGGGGGCGCCCCCTGGCTATCCGAACCGGTGGCGCCGCCCTCCCTAAACCAACCGGCTAGGTCGGCCAGGCTTCTGCCGCAAGCAGCCTGCACGGAGGGCTGTGGGATTCTTTAGAGCGGCGCCCTCCTGGTGTCGCGGTTCGTCTCTCCCCGGTCGGCCGACGGGCCGACCGGTTCTCCAGAGTGGCACCCTCCTGGCGCCACAGATCACATCTACCCCGCCGACCAATGGGATGGCCGGTTCTTCAGCTGAAGCAGCCCGCAAAGCGGGCTGCAGTTTCTCGTGCACAGCCGGCGCGATGACGCCAACTTCATCTGCTGCATTCCCAGCACGGTGCGACAATGCCGTGCTTCCTCCATCGATTCCAAGAAAATAAACAAGATCAAATGAAGGGTTGTCAGGCCGTGTTCATTCTGCCCACACCCTCCCCATTAATCGAATGTAATATGTTGGACTAGCAAGATGTTCAACGACAAACGAAGCACAATCTTAATCCATTAAAATTGAACTTGATTCCACTACCTCGAATAAGGTTCGTTCATCATAGACGCAGAAAGAATTGTCAATATATCAACGTCGGGAATGAACCATCATCATTGGCGAGTTTCCCACGATTATATTTCCTTCCATGATGTGGAGGAAGAAAAGGAAGCACGTTGTCGATCGTCGTGGAACTGGAATTCTCCGTTGAAGAGGTCACCGTTCTTCGACGAAAGAGGAATTCTATTCTTCTTCTTCTTCACAAGATTTCTATCAAAATCCCCCAACCCAACATGTGAAAAATTAAAATAATAGGCCAATCCTATTATTTTATTAATACAAGCAATTTAAATTTCCAAATTTAAATCACTTAATTAATTATTTGAATAGGTTCAATTTATTAATTAAGGTGTTTTTGTAGGGGTTAAAGAGGCAGAGAGAGGAGAGGAAGAATTACACAATTAAAGAGGAGTTAACAAATTAATGAAGGGGGTTTAAGTGAGTTTGGGGAAGATGAAAGGTTTTTGATTGTGTGGGCCCCACCTATAATATATCCTCTATTGAGAAGTTGGGTGGGTGTAGGCCCCACCAATTACTTCCCATGGGAGGAATTAACCTCCTTAGATATAAAATAAAATTGTTCCAACAATTTTATTTACTTCTCAATTAAACCCCAAAAATTAACTTCTTCTCATGTGAAAATGAAACTACGATAAAGGTCCCCTTCAGAAATTATTGGCATTGCGAGTTCATCAGTGCCCTCAGATTTCAATTCCGAGCACCGATTTAAAAGATATAAAAACCCACTCATTCATTTACTGAATGTACCCGAGCTAAACTTTGGAAATTGATTCTGGGCACACCGGGCCTCAGAATCAAGTGTCGTCAGAAGTCACCGACTCGTAAAATTAAAAAGTATTTAATTTTTTTTAAATTTCCAGGTCTTTAAATTATATCACTTATTACCATGTTATAGATATAATTCAATCATTTAAGTTAATAATGGTCATTTGGTCGATATTTGGTACTTGAGTAAAAAAAAAGGAACACCTTATAATTACAAGTTGTTCATGTGGTAAGATATCCATTATATTCAGAATGATATTGATGGTTTATATATCATATATATCATATATATCCAGTATATACATGTATTTATAATAGTATATAACATTTAGAGGTTAGAAATGAAATGCACCGTTCATGGAGACGGTAAGCCGTACGTACGCATGAATTCTACTTCCATTTCTATTTATTATTTTAATGGAATTAAAAACACAATGATATATAGTTATATTATAATTCCAGTATAATATCTTATACAATATTATTAACTTCATCCTTTATATGTCCCACATAAGGCATTAATGAGTCATATCACTTTGAGGGGGCAGTAGTCCGCACTTCCTCTAATGAGATTATACTTTTTACCCTCTATGGAAACCATAAAGTATTTCGATAAATGAAAAAATACAAAAGCATAAAGAAAACATAGACATAATATATATCATATATAAATACAGTTCCATCATAATGGCAACCATGATAGGAGTTTGGATATTTTTGAACAATCATCGTTTCGCGAGGCGTTATTTTTCCATCCACAGAGACATTATGCTCTTCACCCATTAGATGGAGGTGTGTGTAAGTGTAGTTATAATAATTATCATAAAAAAATCCTAGTATATTGATGATATAGGTGTTGTTTCAAAATAAATGAATAAAAAGAGTTTAGGGGTTGGAGAAGTAAAATAAAATAAGACAATTTAAGAGAAACAATTACCTTTAATTTGGGTAACTCCTTTTGGTTTGAACCAAATGACTTCTTGAAGTGCCTTATGCCTATGTTAAGGCTTCTAGGAGGAGCAGAGGGATGTAGGGAGATAAATTGGGTAGAGTTTGGATGAGAAAAAAGGCTTGAGAGGTGTGAGGAATTGTTTTGAAATGGTCTCCTTTTATAAGGGAGAGGAGGGTCTCTTTAGGAAAGTGTGAAAACATTATTTTGTTATAAACATATCTTCGGTTTCAAGAAGTCAAAAACACATTAAAGTAGAATCTAAGAGGACTCATATTCGAAATAAAATCATCCAATAGTAATTGGATAGGTTTTTGAATATTAGTTTAGTCTTTATAATCTTATTTATTTAAATATTTCTTTAATGAGGTAAATACTACATCATTATTGTGTCATAAATAATTTAATTTATGTGATGTCTAAAAATTATAAGAAAATACCATGATTTAGGGAATACTGTTATATTTACAATGAATATTTATAGTGGAAAATATAATTTATATAACACCATATAAAAATTAATTTACTAAAAGATTTTTGTTTATGTCATTTTTGCATTTACATTAAATTAATTAATCTAAAGTGTAATTATCCTTCATAAGTGGCTCTATGGGGTCCCAAAATAGATTCAAATATGACCATGGTTGGTCATTACTCATCCAATAAGGTTAGGACATGTTTTAAGGTAATTTTGAATTATTATAATATTCCTTTTACCTTGAATTACAATATTTACCTTTAACTGTGGTAAATAAAAGTCAAAAGTTATTATTCACAAAAAATTATTTTCATCTTATTGAACCAAATTTTACTTCTTTATAAAAACAATGTATGTCAGATTTTCGAAATTAAATTCACTGATGCAGTACAATTTCATTAAATTAAAAGTCTATTTTTTAACTACTACTAAGTGATTTCACTATTCATAAAAAATTGATGTTTTTCAAAAAAATACCAAAAATTCACCCAAAGGTAAATTTAATATTAAGAATTAAAAAATGATGTCTATTTTACCAAATTCAATACATAGAAGTTTCATTAATTTATTTTATAATTAATTTCCACTGTCAAAACAAATGGCGTGTTTTTAAGAAACAATATCTATCAAAAGATTGACACTTGTTTAGATCCAATTTCAATGTGAAATTCAATCCAATGTCCACCATTGGATTAAATGGTAGAAATATATTCCAATTACACCTTAAAACTAATTAAAAAGATAATCTAACCCTATAAATAAATTAGATTAAAACACAATTTTGAATTAAAAAACATGTTTTTTCACTATTCATCTAAAAATGAATTTTATCAGAAAAATACCAAAAATTTACCCAAAGTAAATTTTTATGTCCCAATTCTAAAGAAGAATTTTATTTTTTTCAAATAGAACATATAAAAATGACCAAAATTATATTTATAGAGGGTTCACCATTAAAAGGCGGTAAATCAACATTTTAAAGTAAATTATGCTTAAAATTAGATTCTTTCACATTTTAAGCCTCTAAATTTTATTGGATAAATATAAAAACATATAAAAAACATGTATAATCATATTGTAGTTAGTTTTGTTCATTCTTACCAACACAACGTCTAGGAGTAAATTTCCATTTAAAATAATAATATTTTATTATTAGTGTGCAACATATAATTTCAAAGAAACCCATTGTTGTGTATCGGGAACACCATTGAACATAGAATCCCCTTTAGTGTAAAATTAATATTTAATTCACATATATTAATAAATATAAAAGGTGACTTATTCATTATTTATCTGGGATGTTATATCCTTCCCTGCTTTTGGGAATTGTGTCCTCGCAATTTTAAAACTGGGCTTCGAAACATCATTAAAAGTCCCACATTAGAAAAGAGTTAGTAAAATTATCACTTTAAAAGAATGAAAGAAAAGTAAAAAGGTCACTTGAGACAACCGATACTATGATTCCATGAAAAAATGGATATGGAAGAGAAAAAAACTGTCAAGTTATGATGGAGAGTGGTAGAAAACATGATTAGGATAAAGTTAACCACCAGAAAATCACAAACATGTGACGGGTTAAATAGTATTTGATTCCCCAGTAGAAAAATTTAACAAAAAAAGTTTTTTTTTGAAGTTACTTTTCATAATTTTGAGGAATTTATTTATGATCATACCTAAAAACATAAGGAAACATACTTACTTTTCATGTAGACTTCCATCCTTTACTAAATTCTTACCGCAAACTCATCTTTTCTCAAAACGATGAGTATTAAAACTGACTTGGTTACATTAAGAGTGCTAAAATCAACTTCTAGAGTATCACGTAATCCAAAAAAGCTATATATTTCCCCTATATTTTGACATTAACCAAAAAAATTGTTAGTGTGAGATCATACAATCCCGAAAAAAGGATAATCCTTTATAAAAAGAAATAATACTCTTAATCTCCAAAATTCAACAAAAAGTACCCCAAGTTCAATAAATACCATTCAATATACCGTTTTCCTTAAAATTCTTCAAAATAACCCAAACTAAGATTGTAACCCAAAACTTAGAAGGATTTAGTCACATAGTCATCTACTTTAAATCTTAACATTTATCTCCAAAAAAAAATCAACTACTCTTAAAGTCTCATACTGAAGTGTAATTAACAAAATAATATATTCTCTATGATAGGTTAATCATTTTCATAAAAACCAAATAACCATTTTTCCATAATAAAAACATATATTCTCCCAAAATAAAATTCCACCATTACTCATAAAGAGAAAAGATAATTATTCCCTTGAATAACATTTTCATATATCAAACTTCAGGGTTACACATACTATAAAAAGTCTTCTAATATAATCCCATCCTCAAAAGTTCCCTAATAATTTTAAGCATTTCAACATCCTAAAATCTATCATAACACTTGAATCCCTTATATGTTTACTTCTTAATCATTCAACGTTCTTCATGATCCATTAACTATTCCTTTCCAACTTATTCTAAAATACTTCTTTTCTACAAAAAAATCATGAATCATATCTTAAGATTCAATAATGTCAAAACATATGTTAAGAAATAATCCATACCTTTCATTGGTCATTTTCAGTTTCTCATCTTCAATTGGAATGGCATTAGGTATTGGTAAACATATATTTGTATGATCATGGTGATCCATTTCACGAAACATCTTCATAGGACATCTGTTTGTATAATGAACATGCACACCACATTTAAAATTTTCAATTGATCCCCTAGAAAGAACTTCTTTCCCTTTCCTAGAGTCAACTTGATTATTCCTTTTTCCATGGCAGGTTCTTGCTTTATGACCTTCATTCGCACATCTATATCATCTTCTCATCCCTTTGAAGAATTTTCGTAGGTGTTTCTTTCCACATCCTTGACACATTGGTTTTTGAATATACTTACCTTTATCATTATTACCTGAACATTCATGGGGATTCGTTTCTTGCATATACGATGCCTTATAAAAATCACCAAGGTTTAGGTGGTCAATCATGACTCCAGATATTTGGTTGAGAATAACCACAAGAGTTCTCATTGCATGTCCCATTACATTCTGTTTCTCATTCAGAAAACCCTCACAGTTTTCTTCACATCCACTGTTACTTTGGTGCCTACTAGATCCAGCCATTTTCTTAAACCAAAAAGGTAAGTGTTAATGTATTAGTAAAATCATCATATAATATATTATGAGGAGGGTAGATAAAAATATATACTATTTCATGGTATCTTAAACTCATTCAATTTATCTAAAATAAATTTGTCTCTTTCTAAAATCCTAACCATTATGGAAATGTCACTTATGCTTAAAGAACACCCTAACCTCTAAAGTTATCGAAACCGACCTATGATACCAACTATAAGGACCCGACCATAAAATATTACATAATATTGAATTAAATGAGCAATTCACATTGGGGATCTTTTTAGGTTTAGAGTTTTAGAGAATTAGGCCATACTATTACATGACAACTTGAATATTACATGTAGACACTACTACTCAGTATCCATTTTTTTCATAAAATAAAAAATATTAAAAATAAACATGTCTAGTTCCATGTTATAGACAACATGACTTTTTCTTCATCCCATCCTTGACCCTATTCCTCTTTAAGTCCCGTGGAAAACATTTCAAAAACTTGGGATGAGCGTAAAAATCTCAGTAAGGGTTATAAAATAAAGAAGGAAAACATTATACCATCAATAAATAAAAATCAATGAAACCATACTTTTCAATCATAACATACATTATGAAATTATAAGATTTATGAATAACACACACAAATCAAAAATCATAAAGCTTACTTATGGAATCCATAAAAACCTTCCTTTATAGCTATCATAGCTACGTAGAAAGTTACACTTGGAATACCCATCACAATATATTACCCAAATATCTTTGGAGAAACATCACATTTACCTCTGTCACGTTACCCAATGCATTGGAGAGCTATCTCAAGCTCACCTGCCCTAGGTTTATCACGGAACCACCCGTATACATAAATAATTCCCAATAACCACAACATAATAATAACACATAACACATGTATAATGTAAAGATAACTTTTCCACATTCCAATCTATCAAATCAAGATATTGAAAGAAACAATGCTTTATCAAATCATTTTCAAACCATTTAAAAAGAGATTTTTGAATCAAAGTGTCCCATACCACTTTGAAGCTTTTAAATGAATTATCATTTGAAAAAATTATTGTCCATATAAATAAATCCTAAAACCCATTTTGAAAACATGGACATTAATGAGAAATATTTAGAAGAATAAATCATTAAACATTTAAAATGATATTTTGGTGAAAGAGTTTTTAAAAAAAAGAGATGCTTGAATACAAATAAATGAGGAATAAAATTTAATCATAACATTATAATATCATGATAATAAATGGATTCATGATATAATATGTCAATGTACAGTATATACACCCTATAATAGTGAATTGTTTCATAACTACAATGAAGTCTCAATGGAAATGTAAATTGAGATGAAATCCCTTATAAAGATGGTATCCTTAAATTAAGGATAAATCAATCACATAATTATGAGTGATAGGTATAAATACACAAAATATAAGTGGGTATTAAGTGTAAAACAATCATAGGTCATTCACACTTATTAATAGGATGACATATTCAAGAAGTACAAGTTGAACCCAAAGAATCAAAATTGGGTTAAGAAGTTCCCTTGTAAAAATTCGGCAGTCTAACGACGTCACTTTAAAATTCAGGAAATGAGTTGATGAGAAAAAAAGGGTATCTAATAACTTGGAAATAATTTTTAAATCAATAAGGATATAGAATAACATATCCCAACATTATAATATGTAAATTAAAAGGAATAACAAAAATAAGTCTTTTAAAACAAGGAGGGTGAAAGGTTCCCTTACCGATTTGGTAATTTACAAAACATACGCCACATAAAATAAGGATCATAAAATGAAGATGTAAATAATCATAAATGAAAGTATATGACACAAATAGTACAATCATGGGCAGTACATACACCACAAAAAAGGAAATAGCTGCAAATATTGCATGAATCTCACGAGAATAAAAAGTGAGATGAACCCCTTTACCTCGTTGTAATCAACTGAGTAGTATGACCAAAAGTTAATAACCACCAAATGAATAACAGAATACCATGAGTATAATGAGAATAAAGATAATATATGTCAAATTTCAGTACAAAATACACCACATGAAATGAATAAGTGGCGAACAATGGAAATCTCACGAAATTAAAAGTGAGATAAGAAAATCCCTTACCTCTTATCCGACTTGACTTGTTTGTTCCTTGTTCTTCCTGAATAATAAACTAAAGTTAATTTCTTCTTTCTTAAAGATATTTTTCAATTTTATTATTCTTTTTATATCACTTATTACCATGTTATAGATATTATGCAATTATTTATGTTAACAATGGTCGTTTGGTCGATATTTGGTACTTGAGTAAAAAAATGAACATCTTATTATTACAAGTTGTTCATGTGGTAAGATATACATTATATTAAGAATTATATTGATGATTTAGATATCATATGTATCATATATATCCATTATATACATATATTTATAATAATACATATCATTTAGAGGTAATAAATGAAATAGACCATTCCTGGAGACGGTAAGTCGTACATATGCATGAACGTTACTTCCATTTCTATTTCTTATTTTAATGGTATTAAAAACATAATGATACATAGTTATATTATAATTCCAGTATAATATCATATACAAAATTATTAACTCCATCCTTTATAAATCCCACATAAGGCATTAACGAGTCATATCACTTTGAGGGGGCGGTAGTCCGCACTTCCTCTAATGAGATTATTGTATTTACCCAATATAGAAACCATAAATTAATTCTATAAATGAAAAAATACAGAAGCATAAAGAAAAAATAAACATAATATATATCATATATAAATACAGTTCCATCATAATGTCCACCATGAGAGGCATTTGTAGATACTGGAACAATCATCGTTTCATGAGGCATTAGTTTTCCAACCACAGAAACATTATGTTCTTCACACATTGGATGGAGGTGTGTGTAAGTGTAGTTATAATCCTTGTCATAAAAAAATACTATTTTATTTAGGATACTGGTTTAGTTACAAAATAAAGGAATAAAAATAATTTTGGGGTTGAAGAAGTAAAATAAAATTAAACAATTTAAGAGAAACAATTACCTTTAATTTGGGGAACTCCCTTTGGTTTGAACCAAAGGACTTATTGAAGTTCCTTCTACCTAAGGTAAGGCTTCTAGGAAGAGGAGAGGGATGTAGGTAGCTTAATTTGGCAGAGGTGTTATGAGCCAAAAGTCTTGAGAGGTGTGAGAAATTGGATTGAAATGGTCAACATTTATAAGGGAGAGGAGAGGCTCTTCAGTAAAGTGTGAAAAAATTAGTTTATTGTAAACTTATCTTCAGTTTCAAAAGGTCCAAAACACATTAAAGTTGAAGATAAGATGACTAAAATTCGAAATAAAATCATCAAATAGAAATTGGAGAGGTTTTGGATATTATTTTAGTCTTTACAATCTTATTTATTTAAATCTTTTATTAATGAGGTAAATACTATATCATTATTGTGTCATAAATAATTTAATTTATGTGATGTCTAAAAATTATAGAAAATACCATGATGCAGGAAATATTTCTATATTTTAAATGAATATTTATAGTTTAAAATTCAATTTATATAACACCATATAAAATTTAATTTAATAAAAGATTTTTGTTTATGTCATTTTTGCCTTTACGTTAAATTAATTAATCTAAAGTGTCATTATCATTCATAAGTGGCTCCTTGGGGTCCTAAAATATACCCAAACATGCCCATGGTAAGACATTACTCATACAAAAGGGTTAATACATGTTTTAATCTAATTTTGAATTATTGAAATATTCCTTGTACCTTGAATTACCCTATTTACCTTTAACCGTGGTAAATAAAAGTCAAAAGTTATTATTCTCCAAAAATTATTTTAATATTATTGAACCAAATTTTATTACTCTATAACAAAAATTTATGTTGGATTTTATAAATTCAATTCATAGAAGCAGAATAATTTCATTTAAATGTAAAAGTCAGTTTTTTAACTACTACTAAGTGATTTCACTATTCATCAATAATTGAGGTTTTTTAGAAAAATTCCAAAAATTCACCCTAAGATAAATTTGATATTTCGAATTAAAAAATGATGTCTATTTTACCAAATTCATAACAAAGAAGTTTCATTAATTAATTTTATAATTAATTCCTAGTGTCAAAACCAATACCGTGTTTTTAAGAAACAATATCTATCAAAATATTGACACTTGTTTATGTCCAATTTCAATGTGAAATTAAATCCAATGACGATAATTGGATTAAATGGAAAAAATAAATTCCAATTATACTTTAAAACTAATTAAAAATATAATCTAACCATATAAATAAATAAGATTAAAAGGTAGTTTTGAATTAAAAAACAGTATTTTTCACTATTCATAAAAA
The DNA here is from genome assembly GCA_963277665.1 of Viscum album. Lineage (NCBI taxonomy): Eukaryota > Viridiplantae > Streptophyta > Magnoliopsida > Santalales > Viscaceae > Viscum > Viscum album. The sequence goes on along the minus strand of OY728156.1, from coordinate 1,878,621,389 downwards.
TGAATTTAATCAGAAAAATACCAAAATTTTACCCAAAGTAAATTTTGATGTCCCAATTATAAAGAAGAATTTTATTTTGTCAAATAGAACCTATAAAAATGACCAAAACTAGATTTATCGAGGGTTCTCCATTAAAAGGCGGTAAATCAACCTTTTAAAGTAAATTATGATTAAAATTAGATTCATTCACATTTTAAGCCTCTAACTTTTATTGGATAAAAATAAAAACATTTAACAAACATGTATAATAATATTTTAGTTAGTTTTTTTCATTACCAATAATAAAATAGCTAAGAGTTAATTTACATTTAAAATAATAATATTATATTATTAGTGTGCAACGTAAGATTTCAAAGAAACCCATTTTTGTGTATCGGGAACTCCATTGAACATAGCATCCCATTTAATGTAAAATTAAAATTTAATTCACAAATATTAATAAATATGAAAAGTGTCTTATTCCTTATTTATCCGAGATGTTACATCCTTCCCCCTTTTTGGGAATTTTATCCTATCAATTTTAAAACTGGGCTTCGAAACTTCATTAAAAGTCCCACATTAGAAAAGAGTCATAAAAATTATCACTTTAAAAGAATGAAAAAAATGTACAAAGGTCACCTAAGACAACAGATATTAGGATTCCATGAAATCATGGATATAGAAGAGAAAATAAACCATCAAGTTCTGCTGCAGAGTGGTAGAAAACATGATTAGGATAAAGTTGACCACCTGAAAATCACAAACATGTGATGGGTTAAACAGTCGTTTATTCCCCAGTAGGAAAAGTTAACAGATAAAGTTTTTTTTTGAATTTACATTCCATAAAGTTGAGGAATTTATTTATAAGATTAACTAAAAACATAAGGAAACATACTTACTTTTCATGTGGACTTTCATCCTTTACAAAATTCCAACCACAAACTCATCTTTTCTCTAAAAGATGAGTTTTCAAAATTACTTGGTCACATTAAAAGTGATAGAATCAACTTCTAGAATATCACATAATCCAAAAAAGCTATATATATATTTTCCTTATCTTTATATATTAACCAAAACCAAAAAATATTAGTATGAGATCATACAATCCCCAAAAAGGATAATCCTTTATAAAAATAAATACTACTCTTAATCTCCAAAAGTCAACAAAAAGTACCCAAAGTTTAATAAAGACCATTCAATATACCATTGTCCTTAAAATTCTTCAAAATAACCCAAACTAAGATTGTAACCCAAAATTCAGAAGGATTTCATCACATAACCATCCACTGTAAATCTTAACATTTATCTCCAAATAAAAAATCAACTACTTCTAAAGTCTCATACTGAAGTGTAATTAACCAAGTCACATATTCTCTATCATAGGTTAATCATTTCCATAAAAACCAAATCACCATATGTCCATAATAAAAACATATATTCTCCCAAAATAAAATTCCACAATTACTCATCAAAGGAAAAGATAAATATTCCCTTTAATAACATTTTCATATATCAAACTTCAGGGTTACACATACTATAAAAAGTATTCTAATGTAATCAGATAATCAAAAGAGCCCTAGTACTTTTAAGCATTTTACCATCCTAAAATCTATCATAACACTTTAATCCCTTATATGTTGACTTCTTATCCATTCAAAATTCTTCATGATCCATTAACCATTACTTTCCAACTTATTCTGAAATACTTATTTCCTATGAACAAAATCATGAATCATATATTAAGATTCAATAATGTCAATACATATGTTAAGAAATAATCCATAACTTTCATTGGTCATTGTCAGTTTCTTCAACCTCAATTGGAATGGCATTAGGTATTCGTAAACATATATTTATAGGATCCTGGTGATCCCATTCCCAAAATATCTTCATAGGATATCTGTTATTATAATAAGCATGCACACCACATTTAAAACATTCAATTGATCCCTCAGAAAGAACCTCTTTCCCTTTCCTAGAGTCAACTAGATACTTCCTTTTTACATGGCAGGTTCTTTCTTTATGACCTTAATTCCCACATCTATAACATCTTCTCATCCCTTTGAAGAATTTTCCTAGGTTTTTCTTTCCACATCCTTAACACATAGGTTTTTTATTATATTTAACTTTATGATTATTGCTTGAAATTTTATGGGGACTTGTTTTTTGCATATACGATGCCTTATAAAAATCACCAAGGTTCATGTGGTCAATCATGACTCTAGATAGTCGGTTGAGAATAACCACAAGAGTTCTCATTGTATCTCCCATTTCATTCAGTTTCTCATTCCGAAAACCATCACAGTTTTCTTCACATCCACTTTTACTTTGGGGACTGCTAGATCCAGCCATTTTATGAAACCAAAAAGGTAAGTGTGAGTATATCCGTAAAATCATCATATAATATCTTATAAAGAGGGTAGATAAAAAGATATACTATTTCATGTTATCTTAAACTCATTCACTTTATCTAAGATAACTTTTTCTCTTTCTAAAATCCTAACCATTATGGAAATGTCACTTATGCATATATAACACCCTAACCTCTAAAGTTATCTAAAACGACCTTTGATACCAACTATAAGGACCCGACCTTAAAACATTACATAATATTGAATTAAATAAATAATTCACATTGAGAATATTTTCAGGTTTAGAATTTTAGAGAATTAGGCCATAATATTACATGAAAACTTGAATATTACATGTAGACACAACTACTTTGTATTCATTTTTTTCATAAAATAAAAACTCTTAAAAAGAAACAAGTCTAGTTCTATGTTTTAGAAAGAATCCCTTTTCCTTGGTCCCATCCTTGACCCTATTCATCATTAAGTCCTGTGGAAAACATTTCAAAAGCTTGGGATGAGCATAAAAAGCTCAGTAAGGGTTATAAAATAAGGAAGGAAAACATTATCCCATCAATAAATAAAAATCAATGAAACCATACTTTTCAATCATAACATACCTTACGAAATAATAGGATTTATGAATAACACACACAAATATTAAATCATAAACTTTAATTATGGCATCCATATAAAACATAAATTATAGCTATCACAGCTACGTAGAGAGTTACACTTGGAATACCCATCAAAGTATATTCCCTAAATCTCTTAGGAGAAACATCACATTTACCTCCGTCACGTTACACAATGCATTGGAGAGCTATCTCGGGCTCACCCGCCCTAGGTTTATCACGGAACCACCTGTATACATAAACAATTCCCAATAACCATAACATAATAATAACACATAAAACATTTATAAAGTAAATATAACATTTCCACATTCAAATATATCAAATCAAGCTATTGAAATAAACAATTCTTTATCAAATAATTTTCAAAACCATTTAAAAAGTTATTTTTGAATCAAAGTGTCCCATACCACTTTGAAATTTTAAATGAATTATCATTTGAAAACATTAATGTCCATATAAATAAATCCTAAAATTCATTTTGAAAACATGGACATTAATGAGAGATATTTAGAATAATAAAGATTTAAAACAATTAAAACGATATTTTGGTTAAAGAGTTTTTTTAACAAAAAGAGAGATGCTTGAATACAAATAAATGAGGAATAAAATTTAATAAGAACTTTATAATATCATGAGAATAAATGTATTCATGATATAATGTGTCAATGGATAGTATATACACTATATAAGAGTGAATTGGTGCATAACAACAATGAAGTCTCAGTGGAAATGTAAATTTAGATGAAATCCCTTATAAAGATGGTGTCCTTAAATTAAGGACAAATCAATCACATAATTATGTTTGATAGGTATAAATACACCTAATATAAGTGTATATTAAGTTTTTAAAAATAATAGTTCATTCACACATATTCATAGGATGACATATTCAAGAAGTACAAGTTGAACCCAAAGAATAGAAATTGGGTTAAGAAGTTCCCTTGTAAAAATTCGACAGCCTAATGGAATCACATTAAACTTTAGAAAATGAGTTGATGAGACAAAAGGGTATCTGATTACTTGGAAATAAAGTTTACATAATTAAGGATAAAGAATAACATATCCCAAAATAATAATATGTAATTTAAAATGCATAACAAAAATAAGTCTTTTAAAAAGAGGAGGGTGAAAGGTTCCCTTACCGATTTGGTAACTTACAAAACATACGCCACATGAAAGAAGGATCATAAAATTAATTTGTAAATAGTCATAAATGAATTTATATTACACAAATAGTACAATCATGGGAAGTACATACACCACAAAAAAGAAATAGTGGAAAATATAGCATGAATCTCACCGGAATAAAAAGTGAGATGAAACCCTTTACCACGTTGTAATCAGCCGAGTCGTATGTCCAAAAGTTAATAACCACCAAATGAATCATAGAATACAATGAATATAATGAGAATCATGATAATATATGTCAATTGGCAGAACACAATAACCCAGATGCAATTAATAAGTGGCGAACAGTGGAAATCTCACGAAATTAAAAGTGAGATAAGAAAATCCCTGCACAATAGCCTCAGCCCAGTTGGCGAGGACTCTCTAGGTGCATACAAGAGACCAGAGATCAAATATGGGTGGAGGAATATTTCTAGGTCACTGTAGTAGTACTGTAGCAGTTACTGTTCGATACTGTAGTAGCTAGAACTATTCGTCCATTGGGACCTTCGGGCCACTGGTTTGGTCCTTGGGTCCTGCAAGGATTTTGGGCCTCCCAAGGCCTTCAGGCTAGTTGATTCTCAAGGAATTCTGGCCACATTAAGGCCTTAGGGACACCCCAAGGACTTCGAGCCATATGAATGTAGGCCCCAGACACACTATAAAAAAAGAGAATCCCTAGAAGAGGATTCAGAGTAGGTGCACTCACCATAGCAGAGCCAAATAGATTGTCAGAATGAGAGTGTATGGATATGCCATCAGTGCTATCCTGTTATTGCATGGGAAGCCTAAACAGGCAGTCATGCAAATGTGGAGAGCTTCTATCAGGATGCAGATGCTTGGGAGGGGCAGTTCTTTGTAGATAGTCTGGTTAAATTCCCTAAGACCTTCGGGTCATGTAATATCCTAATCCTGCAGGCCATGTATTATATGATCCTATAGGTCTTTTAAGGGTTCCCCCTCATCCCTTTAAAAGGGGGTTATCAAAAATCAATAAAAATGAAGGCCTTCAGGCCATTCAGGCAGATAAGAAAATCCCTTACCTCTTGTCCAAGTTGACTTGTTTGTTCCTTGTACTTCCTGAATAATAAAATAAAGTTAATTTCTAATTGCTTAAGAATATTTTTAATGTTTATTATTCTTTTTATATCACTTATTACCATGTTATAGATATTATGAAATCATTTAAGGTAATAATGGTGGTTTGGTTGATATTTGGTACTTGAGTAAAAAAATAAACACCTTATAATTACAAGTTGTTCATGTGGTAAGATATACATTATCTTCAGAATTATATTGATGATTTAGATATCATATATATCACATATATCCAGTATATACATGTATTTATAATAGTACATTACATTTAGAGGTATGAAATGAAATGCACCGTTCATGGAGATGGTAAGCCGTACGTACGCATGAACACTACTTCCATTTCTATTTATTATTTTAATGGAATAAAAAACATATTAATACATAGTTATATTATAATTCTAGTATAATATCATATACAATATTATTAACTCCATCCTTTAAATGTCTCACATAAGGCATTAACGAGTCATATCACATTGAGGGGGCGGTAGTCCGCACTTCCTCTAATGAAATTATCGTATTTACCAACTATGGAAACCATAAAGTATTTCTATAAATGGAAAAAATACAGAAGCATAAAGAAAACATAAAAATAATATATATCGTATATAAATACAGTTCCATCATGATGGTCACCATGAGAGGTGGTTGGAGATATTTGAACAATCATCGTTTCGTGAGACGTTATTTTTCCATCCATAGAAACATTATGTTCTTCACCCATTAGATGGAGGTGTGTGTAAGTGTAGTTTGAATGATTCTCATAAAAACATTCTAGTATAATGATGATATAGGTTTTGTTACAAAATAAAGGAATAAAAAGAGTTTAGGGGTTGGAGAAGTAAAAAAATAAAACAATTTAAGATAAATAGTTACCTTTAATTTGGGTAACTCCCTTTGGTTTGAACAAAAGAACTTATTGAAGTGTCTTCTGCCTTAGGTAAGTCTTATAAGATGAGTATAGGAATGTAGGGAGATTAATTTGGCAGAGATTGGACAATCCAAAAGGCTTGAGATGTGTAAGGAATTGGTTATAAATGGTATCCTTTTATAAGGGAGAGGAGGGGCTCTTTAGGAAAGTGTGAAAACATTATTTTATTATAAACTTATCTTCGGTTTCAAAAGGTCCAAAACACATTAAAGTAGAATATAAGATGACTCATATTCGAAATAAAATCATTAAATAGTAATTGGATATGTTTTGGATATTATTTTAGTCTTTATAATCTTATTTATTTAAATCTTATATTAATGAGGTAAATACTACATCATTATTGTGTCATAAATAATTTTATTTATGTGATGTCTAAAAATTATAAAATAAAATACCATGATGTATGAAATATTTTTATCTTCCCAATGAATATTTATAGTAGAATTTATAATTTATATAACACCATATAAAAATTAATTTACTAAAAGTTTTTTTGTTTATGTTCCTTTTGCCTTTACATTAAATTAATTAATCTAAAGTGTCATTATCTTTCATAAGTGTCTCCATGGGGTCCCAAAATAGACCCAAAGATTCCTATGGTCAGAAATTACTCATCCAATAAGGTTAGGACATGTGTTGTGGTAATTTTGAATTATTACAATATTTATTTTACCTTGAATTACCCTATTTACCTTTAACTGTGGTAAATAAAAGTCAAAAGTTATTATTCACCAAAATTTATTTTCATATTATTGACCCAAATTTTACTTATTTATAAAAAAAATTTATATCATATTATCAAAATTAAATTCACAGAAGCGAGAAAATTTCATTTAAATGAAAAAGTCAATTTTTTAACTACTACTAAGTGATTTCTCTATTCATCAAAAAATGAAGTTTTTCAGAAAAATACCAAAAATTCACCCTTAGATAAATTTGATATTCTGAATTCAAAAATTATTTCTATTTTACCAAAATCAAAACATATATGTTTCATTAATTAATTTTATAATTAATTCCCGCTGTCAAAATAAATAGCTTGTTTTTAAGAAACAATATCTATCAAAAGATTGACACTTGTTTATGTCCAATTTCAAAGTAAATTTCAATACAATGACCACCATTGGATTAAATGGTAAAAATATATTCCAATTACACTTAAAATTTATTAAAAATATAATCTATGAATATAAATAAATTATATTAAAATGCAGTTTTGAATTAAAAAATAGTATTTTTCACTATTAATCAAAAAATTAATTTTATCAGAAAAATACAAAAATTTTACCCAAAGTAAATTTTGATGTCCCGATTCTAAAGAAGAATTTTATTTTATCAAATAGAACATATAAGAATATCCAAAACTATATTTTTAGAGGGTTCTCAATTAAAAGGTGGTAATTCAACTGTTTAAATTAAATTATGCTTAAAATTAGATTCATTCACATTTTATGCCTCTAACATTTATTGGATAAATATAAAAACATTTAACAAACATGTATAATCATATTTTTGTTAGTTTTGTTCATTCCCACCAACACAACAGCTAGGTGTTAATTTCCATTTAAAATAATAATATTATATTATTATTGTGCAACATAAGATTTCAAAGAAACCCATTGTTGTGTATCGGGAACTCCATTGAACATAGCATCACCTTTAATGTAAAATTAATATTTAATTCACAAATAATAATAAATATGAATAGTGTCTTATTTATTAATTATCTGGGATGTTACACATACATTGGTAAATATTAGTTTAAAGCATCATAGGAATGTATTAAAATACTTATTTGAAACATTTTTAGAAAATACGGATATGGTAGAAAAAAATATTTCGACAAAAGATAGAAAAAACTCATCTTTTTTTGAAAAAATATTTTTGGTCTCTTAAGTACATAAGGTGAGGAAAATGAATGTAAAAAATATATTTTAAATAAATAACCATAGGATAAAAATTTCATGTGTTTCATGAGAGTTATATCATAATATTTCATCATCAAAAACTTAATCAGAAAAAATCCTCATTAATAATGAGACAGTGAAATAAAACCATTACCGTTTTGGTATCATTTGAATTGTAAGTGACATAGAATAAATAACCATATATTGATGTTTAAATACCCATAAAATTCATAATAATAATTATAATATACATTTAGGGGTAGTATGTACACCATAATAAGAAAACAAGCGGTGTATAAGGCATATATCCCACAAAAATAAAAGTGAGATGAAAATCCCTTAATGGTTTGAAAGGTAAGAATATAGATATGATATTATACTCAAAGATGTAAAATTATTTCATAAGTATAATATATTAACAATAAATAAATATAATACCCACCCATGAAATCGGTTTATGAGAAATGAATTGTACCACTATGTGGAGATGGTAAGCTGTACGTACGCACAAGCAATATTTTCACTTCCCATTTGATGGATTGAGGGTGAATTAAAAGTGGTTAAATAATAGTAATAAAATTTAAGTATATTTCTTATACTAAATTTATTATTTTATGAATAATTGATAAAAAAATTTAGAGTATTTAAAATTATAATTAAAAATAAAGTGATCGATTAATTTGTTTACCTCTTCTTTGAAGTAACTCCTTAAAATAATGCCTTAAGGTCTATAGGGTCGGTATATTGGTATGAAAAACACCTCTAGAACGTGCATATTTGAGTTTATAATATAACTTGGTATATTTTTGTTGAGATAAAAAGGATCAAAGTTGTGTGATGAAGAGAAAGGATGTGTTATCTTTTATAATTGAGGGGAGGGACACCCTTGAAATTTCTCAAAAGATTAAAATATATCAATGTAATTCAGAATAAAAATGGGTTTTAATGGTATATAAAAGTATAAGGGATAATATTTATGAATATATCTTATTACCCTTGTATTTTTTAATGTTTTTATGATTTTCAAGTATTTTAAGAAAATATTCTTTTCAAAAAATATCATTTTTCCCTATTTAGGGACTATTCATTTAATTTGACCTAAATGGCGTAAATTAAAAGTTTCAATTAAAATATTAATCATTAAAATAACAAAAATATATCATATTAGTATTAAAAATTCATGGTAATAATTAAATAACTCAAATAAATTTCTTTTATATTTTTAAAATTATTTATTATATTTTTATTAATTAGAGAATAAATGTATAAATGTTGCATAAGAATTTAAGGCCTTTATATTATTTATAAAAAATATTATTAAATTTATATGATGAAAATATATTTATTTATCTCAAAATATACACTTATATTAAATCATAAATTGTATTTTTCTATGTGTACACATAAGATATATTTAAAATTAGAAGAGTTGTATTTTGTGACCTTCTTTTATTTAAATATTATGATGGTAATTTTCCTGGAATGGAAGCCATAAAAATACTTAGGTTTAGTAAAAAGATGATAAGTATTTAATTACCTCCATCACAAAAATTAGGATAAAATATTATGGCCTACTTTTATAGATTTAACATAGATTAACACAATTTACCCTTTATTAAGGTGATAAATTTTACCATGGTTACTATTCATGCTGGTCAAAAAATTAAACATACCTATTTATCTAATTTTAAACACATTAATAAAAATATGGAATCAATTTTATAAAATTAAATTTATATAATTGGCCTAAATAATATTAAAATAATCGTGAAATGCGTGATAAAAATTACTTTTTAGTAAAATACATTTTTAAGGATAAAAATCATTTATACTTATCGCATTATTAGAAAAATATTAAAAAATGTTAAAATATTTGATTGAATATATAATATATTAATTTAAGTAAAATATTTCACTAATAGTTATTAATTAAATTTATTAAAATAAAAAATACATTGCATGTATATAATTTTTTTTAGAAAAATGTCATTTTACAAATAAAAATGTTTATATAAAAAATTCAAGGATTAAATTAATTATAATAAAATTAATTGTATTTTTAAATATATAATATATATTATTTTAATTTTAAACTATTTCCAAACAAAATGGACTTTTTTACATGCTTGAAACAAAAATACAGTTTTCCATAAAAATTTGTATTTTTCATTATTCACTTGAAAATAAATATTTTTAGAAAAATACCAGAAATTAAAATTAAGTTTATTTTGATATTATTATTTAATAAATTTAGTTTTTATTATGACATAAGTTTTTTTAAAATTTCTAAAAAATAAGTATAATATTTTCTCAAAAAATCGAATAAAAATAATTTTGAAGGAAACCTATGTTTTAATAATAGTATAACTTTGATAAAAATTGAATTCTAATTTTTCTATTAATTAATTAATAAATTTATATTTTGTATGATATTTTTATATATATCATAAATCAATTACTCCTATTAACACAAACCAATTTAACGGTTAGGTTATAGCATTCATAAAATAATATTTTAATAATACATCATGATTCATTTAAACTTAGTGTTGCATGTAACATAAGTGATAAAAAATAATTTTTTTAAATAGGATTAATTAATAAAATATCTTGGTGTTATAGTGACACATCCTATCATATCAAAACCATGCTTAGGTGTTTTTTTAACAGTGGGAAAAACCATACTTTTGGAGTTAGTTCCCCTTCCATTTTTGTTCGATCATGCATGTGGGATGGCCATTCATTTTGCTCCTACATACCTCTCTTAATTAATAATAATCTCTTTAAAGAGTGGAAATTTTTTTAGTGTTTTATTTGATTCTTGGTATATATCTCCCTCATAAGCCTTTTATTTAACTTTCTACTTCGTAGCCACTAATTTTAGATGAACCGGGTAAGGGTTTCTGTGTGGATTCCACTGGATCATGGTAGAATCCGGAATTAATGATAGAGATATCATTTATCTTGTCTAGAAGAGGTCCCATAAGTTTTATAACCATTAATCATAAGTAGGTTTTGTGTGAAGGATGCTTAGTATGAGTTTTTATTAGATAATTCCTATTTAATTATTTGTGGTGTGTGAAATTTTGGAATGAGATAGTTTTGGTGACCTAATTTTTTTTTTTATTTCATAAACCTTTTATTACGTAGAAAAATAATAATAATATGTAGGATATTTTTAGGTTTAGTGTCTAGGAAATAAGAATATAATACATAAATACATAAAAAACATAAAATTTATTATAATCTACTTGAAATAGTTTTTCATAGGTTTATCCTAAGTTACTTTTACTATATCCCTTATCTTGGGAACATACATTAAAGAAATATGTCATCATAAAGTCCTATAAGAGATTAAAAATGAAAAATAACTATAAATAATAATGTGTAATACGTGAGGTATGATAAAATAAGATGAACATGGGGAAAAGAGGCATAAAATGATCATAATTACGTGATCCATAACATGATCCTAAGTACACGAGGCATAACATGGAAATGTGGATACAACATATACATGATACATTCCAAAAAATATCACAATTACCCATCACAAGGGTTTTATAAAACATATTACCATGGATTTTGTCCAAGGTATCTTTACCCAATGAATTAGAGAACTATTAGGGTGTACCCTTCATATTAATGAGGTTTTCCTCATGGTATCATAAAACATTACTTGGGAATGATTCCATGGTATCATGGAAATGCCATCTTTAGAGACTACTTATTTACCAAAATCATTGGTCTCTTAGTTGTAACTTACATTAGTTAACTATATCACTTTATCTAATGCATTGGAGCACTATCTGGTTGAACCCTTCCCATGTCTTACTTCATTTATGTCACATAAGTGAAAATTTACATAAATCTGTCAATAATCATATCTTGAACCCATGGAAAATAAACATGTATCCCATGAAAGTAAGAATATTTTTATGTACTATTAGATAAAGGTAATAAATTATTGGGTATTTATAATGTATATAAGAAATGGTATACAGTTTAGTTAGTAATTTTTCCATGTCAATAGATGTATGGGTATCTAGGTGAATATCCTTCAATTATAAGAAACATGGAAGTGTATTCCCATTGAAAGGAATGATTAAATGTAACTGATGATAAGAAATGAAAAGGACAATGATGGATTATTCTATAGGGGGCATATTTCCATCATACAAAATTTACATATCAATATGAAATTATAGAAGAATGGGAGAATCCATCAGAAAAATTGATAGTGAAAGAGAACATGAAAATTGGTTGCACATTGCGTAGGGAAGAACCCCTTGGAATAGATTAATGCAATTATCATAGTGAATATCCAACATGTGGATTTGGAAACTCTAGGATATTCACAATGAAAAAGTGTAGTGACCCAATTGAAAGAATGGTTATAAGAAGTGGTAAAGTGTACATTCATGGAATAGGGATATAAATTGAATGTAAATATCAATCCTTATATTTTATTCTTTATTATGGATCCTAAAGTGCATGTGAATTATCCAATGAAAATATTTTGTGAGTGTCAAAACAGGTGCACAGTAAGGTACCATTCACCATGCACCAAAATGATTTCTAAGATATACCCAACCAACAATTTTCATGGGTTGAATCCCTAAATTAATATAATCCAAATCCACATCCACTTATAGTATCCTAAAATATATATCATTTCTAGGGAAACCACCAACACTTTTATTTACCATTTAGGATGGTTTTATGGATATAGGAAACCATGAGAATTTATATAGAATATAAAATATATATAGTGTGAGGGAATGGTGATATATCATTGATATCATAGTAAGGAAATTATAACAATGATGTATGTTAAAATTTTCATTGAGATAGGAAAAAGATAATATGGCTCACAAAAGTAATGGGAAAAGAGAGGTATGGGACCCTTATTTCGGAAGAGTAATGACTTAAAAAAATATATAATTATATCCATACTAAGTATATAATTAGTAAGACATAATATTTAAATTAATTTGAATATTTAAAATAACATGACAATATAATAAATTTAGTGTCAAATGCTTATACAAAAGAAGAACTTAAATTGAAAGAACCAGAAGGAAAATATCACTTATCTTGGGAGGAAGCTTCTTAAAGATATAGATGGTACCCTTAGAACACTGGAAAAAACATTTAGGTACTTTTCAGAGGTATATTTCGAGTTTAATATTTCTAAAAGTATTTTTTTGTGTAAAGTGAGGAGGGAATGGTTGGTATTTATTCTTGAGGAGAGATGTTTTAAAGGGTTAAAATATAGGTTATTGTATTATATAAGATAACCACCTATGGTTAAATTGAATCCAAAAAATTATTATATATAATTAATGAGTTGGAGAGGTTGGGTGGATGTTAAAGGCCTTCATAAACCTAAAAGTACCTTTTAAACATCTTATTAATTAACACAAATCAAAAATATTTTTTTTATTAAAATTATAATTTTTTAGTTCCAAATGTAAGATATAAATTTATAAGTTAAAAGAAATATTTTTAAATTAAATTTTATACATTTTAAATTATATATTTATTAAAAAATGTTTCATAATATTTTATTCATGCTGACATAATAATGATGTCATAAAATATCAATGCTTTATAAAGTGGCAGTTTTCACTTTTTCACCAAAAAATAAACTTTGCTAGAAAATTCCCCAAAAATAAACTAAATATAATTTAAATTTGATGAGTCCAAAAAAATGATGTTTATCCTACCAAAATATTTCTATAAATAGGATAATTTTAACTTTAAAATAAAATTTTTTATCCATTAAAATTTAGCAATTTCATAGAAATATATATATTCTGACAATTATAAAAATTACTTAGGACTTCATTAAAATATATAATAATTTCAAATGTCTTTTAATAGAATATTTCCTGAAAATAAATTTTATCAAAATCATATATATTTATCAAAAACAAATTTTTATTAGAATATTATTATAGTCTCAAAAAATAATATAATTTTCATTATATCATTACATAATCCCTTTACTGTTCTTAGTTGTAGTTTTACATTATGTGTAAAGTTATTATGAAATGTAAAATTATTTCTATATTCTCATAATAGAAAATTAATTATAAAATAAGAGTTATATTAATAACATAAATAAATTTTCAGTGCATTACATTCTTCCACCTTTAGAGAAATCGTGTCCTCACAGTTTTACTCTTTGATTAACACATTACCCAAATGTTCACTAAAATGTTAAACATAGAAAGGAAACATTATTAAAATCTAAAATATTAAAATAATATTTGGTCATATTATTTATACATAACCAAGTATTCTAGAGTAAATTATTATCTATCTAAGGCACTATACCCAAATATTTTGAATCTTAATTTCTATAAATAACCTAACCATCCTTGGATACCAACTGTGGAAACCTTCCTTTTTTATTTCATAAACATTTATTTAAAAGGTAAAAAATTTATTAATACGAAGGATATTTTTTAGTTTCTTTGAAATAGGAACATAACACATGAATACATAAAAAACATAAACAATATTCCAATCCACTTGAAATACTTCTTTATAGGTTCCTTCCAAGTTACTTTAATTGTATGCCATATCATGGGGAAATACATCAAAGAAAGGGGTGAGAATAAATCCTAAAAATGGATAAACAATAAAAATGTATCATAATTTATCCTGGGTAAGACACTAGGAATAATAAAAAAATGAATATAAGGATAATAGGCATAACATGATCATAGGTACATGTGGCCTAACATGGTAATAAGTAAATAAGGAATAACATAGAAATGTGTTCATAACATAAACATGAAAAATTCATAAACATATGACAATTTATCATTACTAGGGTGTCATAAAAAATATTACCAAGTATTTTGTCTAAGGTATCTTCACCTAATTCATTAGAGATATATTTGGGTCTACCCTTTATATTACCAAGGTTGTTCACAAAGGTTTCAAAAAATGCTACCAAGTAATGATGCCAAGATGTCATGAACCAGTTATCTCATGAGATTACTTCTTTACACAAGGCATTGGTATCTTAAGTGTAACTTGCATCAGTTAACTCTATCACTTTACCCAATGCATTGGAGTGATATCAGGGTGAAGACTTCATATGTCTTAGTTTATGTATACCTCATGTGGGAAAACATACATAAATTCATTAATAATTATAACCTAAACTTATGGAAAATAAATTTGAATCCAATGAATTTAAGAGTCTTTTTAAATACTATTTGATCAAGGTATGGAATCACAAGGTATTTACAACATATAGAATAAATGGTAAAAAATTTATTCAATTATTTTCCCCAGTTAATCTATGTATTTTTTTAGGTGAATAACATTAAATCAGAAGAAACATACAAGGGTATTCACATTAAAAGGAATGATTACACACTTCTAATAATATGGTAAGAAAAAGGTAGTGATGAATCATTATATAGGGAGATTATTTTCCCACTATAGAAGATGTACATAAGAACAATAACATGTAGAATAAAGGTAAAATACACGAGAATTATATATAGTAAAAGATAACATGAACATTGGTTACAAATCAGGTGGGAAAGAACCCCTTTTATTGGATTAATGTGGTTATGTTGATGAATATCCAAGAATCAACCTTTTAAAATATTTGATGTTGAAATTTTAAAAAGGTATTGAACAAATTGAAGAAATTATAACAAGACGTGATGAAGGGTACATTCATAGAATAGTGATATCAACTGAAGTTATGTTTCATACCTAGGGTTTGATTTGGTGTATGTTTGGTGAAATAGTATGATTTAGGGTTCGTTTTCACTCCCTTCTGGTGCGACAGAGCTGTGGTTGAGGTTTCACACCATGATTCAAGGGTTTTGACTCAAAAGGTAGGTGATTCCATGTATAACCATTTTATGATGAGTTATCTTGTTTAGATTATTAATTTAGTATGTTTCAAATCTATTGTGTGTGGTGTGAAAAATAGTTTTGATGGATTTGGTTAAGTGTTTAATTTTGTAGTTGCATTTTTTCTTGGAATTGGCTGCTTTTCATGCATGGCTCTTGGGGAAATGTTTGGGTCTATATTATAACATATGAAAGTTATTTATTAGTGTTAAAAGGGGATAAAAATTCTGGTTTGTTAATGCCTTAATGTAATGTGGGCCATGTAAGGAGGTTTTTGAATGGGTTTAATGTGTGAAACCATGTTGTACTTCTTGAATGTGATTTGTAAAAACATGTGTTTTTCATGTGTAACTTTTGTGGTATTGTTTGAGGTATTTATATAAAACTGGGGGGTGGTTTAATAAATGTTTTTAAAGATTCCCATTATGTTTCGGATTGTTATTGGTATTGTTTTGGTCTTGAATGAGGGGTTTTAAATGGTTTTTGTATGCAAGCCATGGTGGTACCTCTTGGGTTTGTTTTATTAAAATTGTAGATGATTTAATGAGTTACAAAAAGTGTGAAATGGTTGATTATGTACTTTTTTGGTGATATTATGTTATCAAAATGAGTTTTTGAAACATAAAGTGTTTAGTTATATTTTCAAACATTTTGGTAATGTTTTAAAATTTTTCTAGGTGATTTATGAAATTTTGATATGGGTTCGAAACATGTTTTTGGGCTGTTTTGTGTGAGTGTGATGTGAAAAATGGACTTTTTTTATGAAAAGGGTATTATGTAACTTGTGAGTGGGATGTTATAAGATTTTTATAATCTTGGGAAAGATTTTATAAAATTGTTAACGGATTTTTTGAATTTTGAAAAGTGTGCAAAATGGGTTGTGGGCTGTTTTTGGTGTGGGTATGATTTCAAAATGCATTTGAATGAAAAAGTGGATTTTTATACTTGTGTGATGTGCATGTGGGATTTTTGGTGTACTTGTGATGTGGAAATTACATTTTATTGTGAAAATTATATTTCTTAACTTGTTGAACTTGTTTGAGCAAAAGGGAAAAACCGGGTAGTTAGGTGGGTAGACGTGTAATAGTATGCTAGTGAATCCGTGGGGTTTGACCTTAGTTTCCCGTAGCAATATTGACGATTAAAATATTATCTAAACTATGATGATGATGATTTGGGACCACTAGGTTATGGGTATGTTCCATACTAGTGGCTCGTTCATGAGAATAGATATTGTGGTGGTTACTCTCACTGAGATACGAGGTACCTCGGACCCACAATGAGCTAGTGCCTAGGGGTTATTTCCTATTGCTTGTGCTCATTAGTTACTTTGTGCTTACCATGGGCATACAGTATGGTTGGATGGAAAATCCAATAGTGTTTACATTGTTTTTAAAAGTGTTGATTCTTAATGATAGCCCTCTTGAAAACTATTTTAATTTTTTTATGTTGCATCTTTTAGAAATGGTAACTAGCATTTCATGTTTATGAAAACTTGAAATATTTTCGCCTTTGAATTTTTATCACATGTAATCTCTTAGGGTTGGTATCCTATTAAGAATTGGGTCACATCTTACTTACACCCTTGGGTGTAAGTAGGCTTGGTTATTTTTGTTGTCACCGGTTTGGTACAGTTTTTATTGCTAGTGGTTTGGGTTTCTAGCAAGTCCTTAGTGGTGAAGTCTCATAAAGATTTCTTGAGGGCGGTGCCCCTTTCCATGAGGGTTATTGGGATGTTTTATTTTGTTTTTGAAGGTTTTTATAGTCTTGGTGAGTTATTTTTAACTATGTAATTCAGTTCTAATTTTTTTGTAAAGTATTATTTTGTTTGAAAAATCCAGATTCATTTTATTGGATTCATTAGTTGTTTTAAGTTTATAAAATCTGGAAAATCATTCCCAATTATCATTTTATGATACTCGGGCACTTTTTACAAACCGTGGGGATCAGTAAAGCCCTTTGGGACTTGTCACGTGATGGGTTTGGCACTAGTCTTGGTGGTGACCAGATTCGGTTTTTGACAAATATTAAAATTTTCCATTGAGATATGAAATAATTGAAGAGGATCATAAAAGTAATGGGAAATTATTAGAAGGGAACATTTATTTCTATAGAATAATGACTTAGAAAAAAGCCATAATAAGAGGGAAATTAATACTCTAATTAACAATAAATAATATTCCCTTAAATGGTAATATTTAAAATCACTTAAAAATATTATAAATTTAAAATCAAAGGTTTCAAAAAAGAATAACTTGAATCAATATATGTTGAGGGAAAAGATCTTATTCCTTAGAAGGACTCTTATTAAAGTTATAGAGGGAATCCCTATAACCTTAACACCATATAATTAAAATCATTAGTGGGATATTGTATAATTGACCATATTATTCATACATAAATATTACATCTAAATAGAATAGTATTCATTACATAATATAAAAAACACACTAGAACCATATATTTTTAGTGTCTTTGGAAACTTGGAAACATAAACAAGTGATTCATATGACTTATACATCATGTCATACCATTTGTTTAATAAATCGAATGCTTTTTGACACATCTTACTTAATAAATTTCATCATATCCAGTGGAAAATAAACATAATAAAGGGTGGGCTCATATGTTCATTAAGGTTAATCAAGAGAGATAACATAAGCATAAGGGAATAAGAACATGAAAATAACTTTTGAAAATTATATCCTTCATAAAAAATATCATGATATTATGTCATGAATTAAATCATAGAAGATCATAAGAAATTAAAGAACATTCTAAATGAGATAATAACATAAGAAATGGAATTTTGACATAAACATAAGAATATAAAATCATTTCCATATTATTTAAAGATCATTTACAAGACCATTATTTTGTACGAAGTCCTTTAATAAATAGGGTTCACCCCCATTCTATCCCTATATTAATAAACCGAGTTCACTCCTTATTCCAATCCTGTCTATCTCATGAGATATAAATCTTTACCCAATTAATTGGATATAGATATATAAACCACCTTTCGCATAATAAAAACCATACATATGTGTGCCTCAAAAACATAATTTGTTTGTCATACCATAGCCTATAAAAAGAAGTGGGTTTCATAAACATGATCCTATCATAACATGACTCAAGGAAAAGAAATGGTTTCATAAATATCACTCCATCATAAACCTTAACTAAACATACAAAGAATAGAGATAATATCATTTAATAATATCTCCAATAATTCATAATTAACTTCAAATAATTTTATTGTAAACGGAACAAAATTTTTAGAGATAAAATGAAAATAATTCTTGAGGAAAATAACCTTTCTACTTTAAAAATGTTTTCTTTTTTGAAGAAGATGAAATATTTTAAAATAAAAAAATTTATTTTAAAATAAATCTGTAAGATTTTAAGGAAAGCTTCAAGTTATTAATACATCATGAAAGTGAAAAAAATCGTCAATGCCATATAAGTTAAGTAAACATTCCTTTCATACTTTTTTGAGAGATTCACAGATTAACTCATTTAGAAAATGACAAAAATATTCCATTCAAACCATTTAGAAAAAATCCACACATGGGTAAAAATGAATCTAATTTTTCTTAGAAAAATAGTAAAAATATCTTGGAAAACATTTTTTGGAATCATTGAAATTGAACATAATTATTCCTTAGAATATAATTTCATATAAACAATCCCAAATAATAATGAGATTGTGTAATTAACATTTAACTTTGGATTAATTTCCACATACCTATCTAAAACTAATGTATAATGGTTTAATGAGTATTTTTAATTTATAAATAAAATCATATTATTACTTCTTATATCATATATGATCCTCTTATATCATCTTTTCACATTTTTGTTAATTATATTTCATTATTACCCATCTTTCGGGTGTTAACTACTTCAGTTTCATATGATTGTTTTGCCGTATAAGTCCCATTTATTGTCCACAGGATATAATTACATCATATAAATAATGATATTAATGTAATATATATCATATTTATGAATTATATACATTTATAGAATCATTATTTAATGGTGAACAATGAAAATGAATCACATTGTGTCGTGAAGACAGTAAGTTGTACGTACACATGAGCGATGATATCATTATCTTAATGATGAAATTTTAAGGAATAGAAAGGTATATTAATTTCAAAAATAAATATAATTTTATAATTATCATATATATATGTATATTATTTCCATCATTACACCCATCTAAATAAAGAGGTTATTAGAAACTGAATACACCACGACATGCAGATGGTAATCCGTATGTACGAACACATGATGATTTTGTTTTTCATTAGAAGGTTAAAAGGTAGAATATAGTTGTTACATAATCATAATAATATCTAAGAATATAGTTTATACTTGATTTTTTTACTTTATAATGGAAAAAACACATGAAGAGTAAGTGGAAGAAGAAATAATCTCGAAACATTCAGTAAAGACGATTACCTCTTCTTTGGAGAACTTCTTTTAGATCGACTCTTAATGACACTAGGTTTTGTCTTTTGAGAATAAAAGACCTCTATAATTTGTATATTTAATTTTAAAAGAGAAAATTTTAGGGTATGTTCAAGCTTTAAGGGTCAATGTGATATGAATATGTGAGGTAGTAGGTTCCCTTTTATAATTGAGGTGAGGGGAACTTTTTGAATTTCTCAAAATTCTAATTTATAATAAATTCAATCATAATAAAAATACCACCAAAATTATATTTATTCAAATATAATATGATATAATGTTGTAATAAAATCAAACAATATATGTTAGATAATTATTGGTATTATGTTACACCTTATCATTTTGATTAACTCATAGTTAACCTATTTTTATTTTAACTAAGGTAACAACATCTTCAATTTTAAAAGGTTGTAATTTTACTTATGTGATATAAATTAGAAAATAAATGAACAATTTATAACATTTTCACCATATTATATATATTTTTTATTTTTAAATACATTTTATAATTTCTTAATAATATAATAAATTATTATTTTGATAAAAATATCATTAACATAAATGTTGACACTATTCATTACATGGACTTCTAAAAATATTAATATAATAAGTTAAGTTAGAATAAATTATTTTATTATATCTATAATAGGTTAAGGTAATATAATTTTTTATTACATTAATTATTTAAAATTATATTTATTTTAATATTTTTAGTAATATTTATTTGATATTTCCATTAATAAAATAATTTCCGCATTTGTGTTGGGAAATTATTTTATATACTTATTTTTTCACTAAAAATTTAAAATAAAATTATTTTATAAGGGTAAATTTTCTATATTTAATACTAATAATTACAGTTGAATATATATTATGGGTAACCCTATATTAAAAATGTTATATTATTTAAAACATGAATGTGATATCTTCAAATTATCATTAAATAAAATTTTATAAATATGATAATCTCATATTAGTGGCCCGAAAAGAAAAAAAAATATCATGATTTTTTTTATTAGTATAAAAATTTACATGTATATTCATTAATAACATAATTTGTTTCTTATGTGAAAAAATAAGGGATATTTATGATAAATAAAGTTGTATTTTGTGACTTTATTTAATTTAAATAATATATAAATCATTTTCATGGACAAGATTCTGTTAAACAAATAAATTTAGATCCATAGGTTTTAAGGGTCAAATAATATTCATCAAATTTTTTTTCATGTGTTAGTGTCATTTTACAGTCTTTATCATTTTGTTTTAACATAAATTACCCAGTTTATCCTTTACCATGGTGACAAAATTTACCAGGGTTACTATTTATAATAGTAAAAAATAAAAGGAACCTATTAACTAATTTTGGAACTTTTGATTCTAAATTTTTTTACCCATTTTTCAAAATTCAGAATAGAGAATATTTGTATTTTATTTTCAAATAAAATTGTTAAAACACTATAAAAATTGTTTTTGAGAAAATGCCCTTTTTAAAACGTAAAATGTTTAAATAATAAATTGATGTATAAATTCAATTTTTAAAAAACCATAATTTTATTATTTTAAATTAAAATGAACTAATTAAAATTTTAAACAAATCCAAAACATAATTTTACCTTGTAAATACCGTAAAAGAAAGTATAGTTTTTAATAAAAAAGTTGAATTTTCACTATTCATTTAAAAATGAATATATATTTTTAAAAATAATTTCAATATAATTTTTACTTAATTAATTAAAAAATTAAATTATTTTTTTCAATTAAATTTTTTATAACATCCAAAAATTAATATTCACTCATAAATAGAAGAAAAAAAATCATTTTCGAAGTGAACATATTTTTTGAAGAATACAGTTATTTTACTAAAATTGTGTGATTATTTTCTATCAACATAATAATTAATTCATATTGATTTTTTTATTTACATTTATTTTATAAATTATATAATCATATTTATTCCCACAAATTTAATGGCTAGGTTATACTAATTGTGTCTCACTGTTCGTTTAAACTCATGGTTGCATGCACCACAAGCTATTATAGATTTAAAATTATTTAAAGGGAAATATTTTATAAAAATATACAAGTGTTACATTCTACCCCCATTCAAATTCATATTCATTCAAAATTTGTCACTTCGATACAAACAGAAGAGGATAGTTCTGTCTCATCACATCCTCAGGTTCCATGTTGCTTCCTCAAATTGGTGGTTTCACCATAAAACTTTAACCAAGCGAGTAGTCTTGTTTTGTATAACTCTTTATCTATGATCTAGAGTCTCTATATGTTGTTCTATATAAGTGAGGTATTTCTCCAATGGTATGAATATCATGTTTAGTATATTTTATAGATCGTGTGTGTACTTTCTCAGGAGAGATACATGGAACACATCATGAACCTCAGAGAGATTCAATGGAATCACTAATTGATAATCTACTTTCCTAGAAAAACCGAAAATTTCCAAAGAACCGATATACCTAGGTCTTTGATTTACATTATTTTTAAATATCATCATTATATTCTAGGGAGATATTCCTATAAATACCTTATCACCCATTTCAAACTCTATAGTTTTCATTGATTTTCAGCATAATGTTTTTGTCGAATCTAAGATACTATTATATGATATTGAATAGATATAATATTCTATACTATTTCCTTCACTAGATTAGAACCCAATTGATTTCTTTCCCCAACTTCCTTCCAAGATGTTTAACTTCTTCACTTATTACCATAGAGGGATTCATAAGGAGCCATCTAAATTTTGGACTGAAAGATATTGGTGTAATAAAATTATTCCAATGGTATGTGTTGATCCCACCACCTTTAAAATCCATAGAGTTGTCTCTCAACATGTATTATAGAGTTTTAATTGTCCTCTCAGACTAACCATCTATCTTTGAATGATAATCTGTGATGAACCTTAACTCTGTATCCAGATCCTACTGAAGGCTTCTCTATAAATTTGAGGTAAACTTCATTTCTCGATTAGATATAAGAGAAAGTGGTACTCCATGAAATCCTACCACTTAATTAATTTATATTATATAAATATTATCAAGGTTAAACTATTATTTTATAGTAATGATGTGTGTTGAAATTGTAATGAGATGAACTATAACCCAAATAATAGTATAATTTTTAGATGTTTTCAGAAGTATGTAGAAAAAATATGTAGGGTTGTTTTCTTATTTCAATTATTGTATGGGTAATTCTTGTAATATACCCTTCTAAATGTATCTCTATGCCTTAATTTTATGACAAAACAAGTGGCGAGAAACATATTCTGTAATATCTTTCTTCATCCCATCCAACTAGAAATAATCGTTCAAGTCCATATACATCGTTGTTCTTCTAGGATGAATAAGGAATGATAAACTATGAGTCTCATAAAAAAACTCCTTTAATTTTCATATGGGAGGGATAAAAACACAATTATTGAACATTATTATTCCATCACAATCAAATTTTAACTCCGAAATATTTCTCATATTCTTTTGTAGCTCTATATCTTCATTCTACGACTCATTAACCATTACTTGTATAGATGGTTGAAAATTTATTCGAGAAAGATATGATTTCATCCCTTCCTTTATGATTTCTAGATCCATCCTTTGAAAATACATAAATATTGGATCTTTTTTTATCCTCATTATCGATAGGATAGAATGTTCCTTTCAATTCAAAGCATCTACCACCTTATTTTCCTTCCCTAGGTGGTAATATATTGTGCAGTAGTAATCATTAATCTACTCCAACCATATACATTGGTACATATTCATATCCCTTTGAGTGAAAATATAAATTATACTTCTATGATCAATATATATATCATGACTTCATTAATAATGATAATGAATCAATATCTTTAAAACAAAAATTTCCAAAGCTAACTCTAAATCATGAGTTTGGTAATTTTGATCATGGATTTTCAATTGTTGTGAGGCCTAAGATATAACTATATAATTTTTTAGGGGAACACATCCTAAACACTTCTTGGATGAATTATTGTATATTTGAAACATTTCTTTACTATAGGGTTGTGTGACCATAGGTGAATCGACTAATCTTTTTTCAACTCCTTGAAATTATATTTACATTCTTTAATCCATATTAACTTAAATAATTTCTGAGTCAACTTGGTGAGTGGATTAGATAAACAT
This sequence comes from Viscum album, assembly GCA_963277665.1. Taxonomy (NCBI): domain Eukaryota; kingdom Viridiplantae; phylum Streptophyta; class Magnoliopsida; order Santalales; family Viscaceae; genus Viscum; species Viscum album. Next base: position 1,878,596,786 of record OY728156.1, on the reverse strand, counting down.
GGTAATTTTTTTCACAAAATATCGATAATATCTAGAAAAAAGAAGAAAAATTCAGATCTCGGTTACTGTTGTTGGTCTAAGACAATATTCAATAACTTCTGTCTTTCGTGTATCCATAGATATAGCCTCTAATGAGATTATGTGACCCAAAAATAAAACATTCTAAATCCAAAATTGACACATGGTAAATTTTTCATAAAGCTTATCCTTTATCAAGGTATTTATTATACTCCTCACCTAATATTCATGTTCTTTATTTCTCTTTGAATATATAAGAATATACTCTCTAAAGGATAAAAAAATCAAGATATTCTCTAAATACTATATTCCTTAAATCCATAAATATAACATGGGAATTTTTAAGACAAAAAGGCATCACTACAAATTCATAGTGTCCATACGATGTATGGAATTATATCTTGGGTATATCATCCTTTTTGACCCTCAATTAATGATATCCATAATTGTGATTAATCTTGTAAAAGTATTGATATACATGTAGTTGTACAAATAAGTCATAAATATGGGGGATATGATATTTTATCTTGATGGTGATATTGTTTTGTTCGAGATAATCAATGAAGAATCTCCTCAATCCATCATTATTCTTAACAAAAAGAACAAGTGAACCCCAAGGTGAGGTACTAGGTCATATAAATCCCTTTTCAAGATTCTATTAGAGTTTATTCTTCAATTCTTGCAACTAAATTAGGACCATTATATAAATAGTCATTTAAATAGAAATAACACTTGGTAATAATTTTATTGAAAAATCAACCTCATGATTTGGTGGAAGACTCAAAAATTATTCCTTAAAGACATAAAAAAACTCTTATACAATATTTTTGTCCTTAATTGTGAGTTTATCTCTGATCATTTAGGATAAATAACTTTCATTTATAGGAATTAATACCCATATGATAGAAGTAATTTCTATTTGAAGTTCATATTTATCCTTGAATTAATATATGATAATAGATTCTTTTGGAATATAAAATGTGACTTCTCTTTATTGGGAATTGATATGAACTCCATATAGTAAAAGACAATCCATGCAAAGAATAACAGAAAATTTAATTAAAGAATGAATTTCATTATGTTTAGGAAGTAATTTACCCAATGTTTATCTCAAGAATATATATAATATGATGCAACCATTGTTCCATTATTTGTTTTCAAATCTTACTCAACATTTAATTATTGAAGTAATATGATGATACCCTTATAAAATTCATTATAAATGAAAGAGTAGGTGGATCCTGAATCAAATAAAACATTATATGATTTAGAGTGGATTGTAACTGTACCTTTCACCACTCCATTTTCGTACTCCACGTCGCCAATAGTAATCACATGTGATTTTACATTATCTTTATCCTTATTAATATGTTGACATTTATCATTAAAATACCCCTAGGATTTAGGCACTGGTTTGCAAAATTCACATTTTCTTTTCACTTGAAGAATTGAATTGTGGGAGGTGCATTCTGTGTACCCTTTTCTCCATTCGTATCATTAATGATATTTTTCCCATGAAATTGGTAATAAATTTCCTAAAGACCTTCTTTTCCACACATAAAACATTTAATTTTTCCCTCAAGATAGTTTTATCCATGTTTATTTCCAAACATTGAGCATATATGATAGGTCATTTTTTTCACTGTGATTTCTAGATTTTTCATTGAATTCATTTTTTATCTTCTTATCAAACCCACAAGATTGATGGGAAGCTCCAATATTCATCTAAACCTTGACATCACATTGAATGATTTCTTCATAGATGTTTATGTAAATTATGTCTAATTCCCTTATCAGAATTGGTTTTAAAACAGTAAAGAATTGATCAATCTTACTTTTAGGTAGAATGATAATTCTAGAAGCGTACCTTGAATGTCCTGTAAAATTTTCCTCGTAGGTACCAATAGATTAATCATGATTTTTATTAATCTCAAGAAACTCATTCTACATATTCATTCAAAGATACAATGAAATTATATATTGAAAAATAATTTCTTGATCTCATCCCATTCCATAGAGTCAATTTTATCTCATTTACATGTATTATTGCTAATATTCCACCATTGATTCACTTCACTGTCTAAATGATAGAGTGCCAAAATGAATTTATCATCATCTAATAATTGGGTAATTGAAATTAAAATTTCAATGGTACTGGTAGATTATTTATCCAATAGTGGATCTGAATACCCAATGAAAGAAGGTGGACACTACCTCATGAAAGAATCGAGAGAATATTGTTCCCTACTTTTATCATTTGGACTTCCTACATGATTCATAGATTGAGAAAGTTATGTGAGAATAACAACATGATTTTTCATTCCATATCCCAAAAAAATCAGTTTCAAAGGAGGATAACCATTTCATTATTCATCACATTCAACATTAAGGTGGTGTTTTAGGTTCTGACCATTCACTAAAACAAAAAATATAACATGAGTAACACTAATCACAATGGGAAAACCTCATAATCAGGGAAAATTACTTATAAAATTTTAATTTATGACACATTAGGTTTTATCTTCGGTTATTTATGATCATCACTAAAACTCTATTATTATTTCATATATATAGACTTATCCTTTGGGTTCTTAATTAAATTTTCTCATCCTAGTATCCAAAGGTTAAATAAAACCTACTTTGATACCAACAATTATGGACTATAATTTTCATAAAAAGATATTAAATCTAAATAGAATAATATTCATTACATAACATAACAAAACCATTCCAGAACCATACAGGTTTAATTTCTTTGAAAACATGGATAAATAAAAAACTGATTCATGAGAGATCTATATTATCTCTCTATTATTAATTCATAACTAGAACCCTTTTTGAAACAAATCAGTTTAAACCTTTCTCCATATCCTGGGGAAAAGAAATATAAGAAAGGGTGAGCTCAGATACTCAGTAAAGTTAATCAAGGGAGATAACATAAGCATAAGTTCATAATAACATGAAAATAACTTTTAAAAATTATATCATTCATAACAAAGATCCAAATATTGCATCATAATTAAGCATATACTTTCATAAAGAATGAAAGAACACAATCAATGTGAGAATACAATAAGACATTGAATTATGGAATATACATAAGCATAAAAAGTAATTTCAATATTATTCAAGGATCATTTCAAAGACTATCATAGTTAAAAAATTCCTTTATTGAATTTAGTTCACTCCCCAATCCATTCATGTATTACTGAACTGAGTTCCCTCATTATTCAAACCCTTTATATCTCATGAGATATAATTATTTACCCAATTCATTGGATGTATATGTAGGTTCTACTCATCACATAATCAAATCAATACATTTATATGCCACAAAATCATAATTCATTTATCATATCTAAACGCATAAAAATAAATGGTTTTCATAAACCTCATTTCATCATAACACAACCAATTTAAAATAAATGGGTTTCATAAAATATAATTCCATCATAAATATAAACCTTCCATTGAATGGATAGAGATAATATCCTTGAAAAACATCCCTAATAAAGCATAAGTAATATAAAATAATGGTTTGTTAAATGGAAAATAATTTTGAGAGATCAATTGAAAATAGTTCTTGAGAAAAATATCCTTTGCACTTTGAAAAGTATTGTTTTACTAAAATTACACATAATTTTAAAAGAGTTTTTGAGAGATCACTTGAAAACATTACTTTTTGGTATTTTATCAGCCAGAACTATTCAACCATTTGGACTTTTGGGTCACCTATTTGGCCATTGGGTCCTTCATGGAGTTCAGGCCACCGAAGGACTTCAGAACAATATGAATTTCTGGCCACATCAAGGCCTTCAATACACCTTAAGACCTTCGGGCAACATGAATTTGTGATTATTGGATGAGGGAGACTCTATAAGGAGTAGACTCCTAATGAGGATTCAGAGCAGGAAAATTCACCAGAGTAGAAGCTAATATATTGGGAAGAAAGAGGGGGTATGGAATTGCTATCGGGACCTACCTATGTATGCATGGAAAGCCAATCTGAATATCCATGTTAATGTGAAGAGTTGACATCCCGATGTATAATATGTAGAGGAGTAGTTCCAATCAGTTATAGTCTTGATTAATTCCTCTATGAACTTTGGGTCATGTAATATCTATGACTATAGGCCTTGTAAGGGTTTCGCCTCATCCATTAAAAGGGGGTTATCAAGAATAAATAATAGTAAGGCCTTCAGGCCATTTTTGTAACTAAAAAAAATTCTGTCATGATGTATATGATATAAAACATTTTATTTTTTAATTTTTCATGAAAAGTCACAAAGTTCCTCACTTTGAAAATAACAAAAAGATTCCATTCAAAATATTTCATAAAAATTTACACATGGGTAAAATGAATTTAAATAACAGTAGAAGAATAGTAAAAATATTTTGGAACTTTTTTTTATTAAAAATGGACATGTAATATAAATATTCTCCAATAGATACTTACATATAAAGAATCCTGAATAATAATGAGATTGTAGAATTAACCCTTACATTAGGTTTGATTTTCTTTATACATATATGAACCTCATGTATAATGATTTATAAAAAGTTATTAATTTATTATAGAATTATATTAATACTTATGATATATTATATTATCCTATTATAAAACCATATCACTCATTATTTAATAATATTTCATTATTATAATTCTTTCAGGTGTTAACTGATTCATTTTCCTAAGCATGTTTTATCATATAAGTCCATGTAATTGTGCATAGGATATAGTCTCATCATATACATTATGATATTAATGTAATATATATCACATTTGTTTTCAATATACAATAACATAATCATTATTTAAGGGTGAACAAAGAAAATTAAATGCATCACATTGTGGAGATGGTAGGTTATACGTACACATGGGTGATGGTATCATTCTATTAATGGTAAAATAGAAAGAAAAATGATATTATATTAATTTATAGAATAAATATAATTTTATAATATATATATATATATTATTTCCATCATTATACAAAACCAAATAAAGTGGTTATGAAAAATAGTTTACACCATGGTGTGAAGAAGATAAGATATACATATGCATGGGCGATGAGTTAATTTTTTATAGGATGGATAAAAGGATGAATATGCTTATTACATAATAATAATGACATCTTAGAATATAAGTGATAATATATTTAGTACTTATATAATGGAAACAACACATGAAGTGAATGTTGAAGAAGATATAATCGTGAAAGAGTCGATAAATATGATTACCTATTCTTTGGAAAACTTCCTATACATCTCTTCTTAGAGACACTAAGGTTGGTCTTCTGAAAAGATCCAAACATCCATAATGTGTATAAAAAATTTTATAATAGAAATTTGTAGGGTATGGTCAATCTTGAAGGCTTTATGCGATGTGAAGAAGTGAGGGAGGATGTTCCCTTTTATAATTGAGGTGATGATCACTTTTTTAATTTTGGAAAATATTAATTTATAATGTATTAAATCACAATAAAAATACCTAAAAAGTAAATTTATTTGATTGAATATAAGATAATATAAGGTATTAATACCATCAAAAAATATATTTTAGGTGTGTTTTGATATTATTTTAAACGATTTCATTTTTATTAACCTTTAGTCAACAAATTTTAATATTAACTAATGTAACATATTTTTAGTATATAAAGGTTGTAATATTTACTTATATGATTTAAATTAGAAAAAAATGAAAAATTTATTACATTTTAGACCATATTATATATATATTTTTTAAATATTTTTTAAATAATTTAAAATAAATTATTTTGATAAAATATCATTAGTGTTAATTTTTATATTATTCATTACATGGACTTTTAAAAATATAAATATAACAAGTTCAATTAAAAAAACATTTTATTATATCCCTAAGTGGTCAATATAGTATAAAAAATTTGTTTAACACATTAGTTATTTCAAATTACATTTATTTTAATATTTTTTGTAACATTTATTTGATATTTCCTTTAATAATATAATTACCACATAAGTGTTGTGTAATTATTTAATATATTTATCTATTCATTAAAATTATAAATAAAATTCCATGATGAATATAAATCCTTCTATTTTAGAATAATTTTAATATTTTAATATTTATTTTGGGTAACCCTATATTAAAAATTATAGTCTTTAAAATAAGAATGTGAAACCTCTAAATTGTAATTATATAAAATATTATAAATATCAAAATCTCATATAAGTAGATCAGAAGGTCAAAAATAAATTTATATAATGAAAATAAGTTTATTAATTTAAAAATATACATTTATATTCATTCATAAAACACCGTTTTCCTAATGTAGACACATGAGGGATATTTAAGACATAGAAAATGACATTTTGTTACTTTCATTGATTTAAATATTTTCTAAGTAATTTTATTGGATAAAATTACATTAAAACATTAATTTAAATGATTATGTGTTAAGGGTAGAATTATCTTCATCTAGTAATTTTTTTCATCTTTTATATTCATTTTATAGTATTTATCATTTTTTTGTTAACCAAAATTTCCCAATTCACCCGTTACCGTGGTAACAAAATTTATCATGGTAACAATTAATATTAAAAAATGAAACGATTCAATAAATTTGGAATCTATGAAGATAATTTTTTTTTATCAATTTTTAAAATAAAATCATAAAAGATTCAGAATTTAATTTAAAATAAAACCTTTAAATGGCCATAAAAACAGATTTCTGGAAATACATTTTTTAAAACAAAAATGTTCATATAAAAAATTCGTGTATAAAATAATTTTATAAAGAAATTACTGCATTATTTTAAATTAAAATGATCTAATTATAATTTAAAACTAATCCAATACATAATTTGTCCTTGTAAATACTTTATGAGAACATATAGTTTTCATTGAAAACATCACTTTCACTATTCCTTAAAATAATAAATGTTTTCAGAAAAAAATTTAGTATAATTTTGACATGATGAATTAAAAAAATAAATTAAAATTTTCAAATACATTTTCTATATCTTATAAAGATTAATATTCATTCATAAAAAAAGAAACAATTATTTATAAAAAAACATTTTTTTTGAAGAATAAAGTGATTTTACTAAAACTGTGTGATTATTTTCTAAGAACATAAAAATATATTAATATTGAGTTAGAGATTAATATTGATTTCATAAATATCTTATTCATATTTATATTTTCTAATTTAATGGTTAAGTAAAACTAATCATGTCTTGTAGTTCGTTTAATCTCATAGTTGGTTGAAAAATAAGCTATTGGATAATTAAAAACATTTAAAGAAATTTTTTTAATAAAATTATATCAGTGTTACATATTTAGAGAAAAATAATTCTCAAATTATTATTATTTGTAATATGATTAGGTAATGGGGGTATTTATACTTGAGGAGAGGTGGGTTTTAGGGTTAAAATATAGGTTATTTTATAATATAAGCCAACCACATCCAGGTAAATTGAATTCAAACCAATTTTCTTGGTAATAAATGTGTGGGAGAGGGTGGGTGGAAGTTAATGTCTTTAATAAACTAAAAAATAATTTACAAACCACCAAATTATTGCACACAAATAAAAAATAATTTTTATATTAAAATTACAATTTTTTGTTCCAAAATGAAAGGTATACATTTCTAAATTAAAATAAAAATATTAAAATTATTTTGTTATACTTATTCAATGAAATATTCATTAAATAAAAATTTTCATAAACATTTAGTCATAATTACATAATAATGATGTCATAAAATCACGGTTCATTATAAAGCATCAATTTTCAATTTTTCACAAAAAATTAACATTGTCAAGAAATTCTCAATAATTAACCCCTAGATAATTTTTATGTATTGAGTAAAAAAATTAATTTTATTTTATAAAAAAATCTATAAATAAGCTATTTTTAACTTTTAAAAAAATATTATTATTTATTGAGATTTTAAAATTTCATAAAAATAATTAACATTTTGACCATTATAAAAATTACTTAGGAACTTCTTAAAATTTATTATCATCTAATTTTCTTATAATATTATTTAATGAAAATAAATTTTATAAACATATTATATATTTATAATAAAAATATTTTTAATATAATATGTTTGTAGTCTCTATAAATATTACAATTTTGTTTATATCATTAAGTAATCCATTTATTATTCCTAATTTTAGTTTTCTATGATGTGTTCAATAATTATGAAATATAAATGTATTTATATATTATTATAATAAAATAATCATTATAAAATAAGAATTGTATTAATAATATAACAACATTGAAACCACCCTACTTAATATGATGCAGTAATCATAAATATTAAATTTTATTCTTTGATACCAATGAAGGATTCCCAATTTTCACTATCCAAAACATAAAAATTAAAAAATAAATATTGGTTCACTTACATTATCATGTACCTATTAGGTTTAGAGTTGTATATGATTGGAAGAAACTCTTTTATCAACAATAAATGTGTCATTAAATTATTATTTCTCACACTTAACCCATATTTTCTTATTTATCATTAATCTATAATCATCGTACCTATAAAACCCTTCTAGACATAATTCATTCAATATAATTCTTGAAACTTGGGGAAAAGGAAACATAAGAAGGGTGGAATTAAATTATTAGTAAGGGTAAACATAATAATTATCAATTGAATGTCATAAATTTATATAAGAATAGAATAAGGGTATGATTACATAATCAAAGTGCATGAGATAACATAAGAATATGCATACCCATCTATACCTGGATCACCAAACATGAAAACCCAACATAAATCTTTTATAAATAAAATAGATAACAAGAATCAATTATAATGAGACATGTGATATCAATTTTGATCAAAGGAATAATTTATAACTATAATTTTCATAATGAAAATTTGTTGGTATATTATGATATTGTCTTCACATCACTTCTTAAAAATGGAATAACCAATTCAACCAACTTCCATCTTCAGAGTACCCAATGAATTAGAGGTTTATTATGGACCCAAAACTCATTTGTTTATCACAGAACTAACCATCCTTATCTTATCATAGAACCACCCACACTTGGTTAACTATGTATCCAAACATCCTTGGTTTATAACGGAACCACCCATCCTTGGTTTATAAAAGAACGAACAATCATTATAAAAAATTTACAAGAACCATTTGATGAATAACATATTTAGAATTATTTATTTTTTGATTGAAAAAATCATTGATTTATTCACCGATATAAAATAATTGAGATCCATAATAGTCTCTTTGAAACACAATTAACCCATATAAATGAAATGGTTTACACAAAAATCCTCTTGAAACTTGATTAACCCATGGAAAATAAATTGGTTACATTATAATATCTTTTAAACATTATAAACGTAGGGAGAAGAAGTGGGTTCTATCAAACTCTGTTTAAAAAAATCATAATCGATCTATAAAAATAATGAGGATGGTATCAATAAAAAATATCACCTTTGGAGCATAAGTAACAATAGGGTTTGTTAACATTTGATGAATTTAAATACCATTAAAAGTTTACTAAATTTTTTTTTGAGTAAAATAACCTTTCCATTTTCAAAACCAATTTGAAAAACTTAAAATTTTAAAAAATTATGAAAATAATTTTCATTGAAAAAAACATGGAGAAATATAAAGTAAACTTCAAAAAAACTAATGGACATGACTATGGGAAAATCAATTCATATTAAAAATGTTAAAAATAATCATTATTTTTGAAGCATTTTGAAAAATGGAGTTAAAAGTGACCAATTTGGAAAAAGTTAAGAAATTTACTTTTAAAATCACTTAAAAGAAGGTAATAGATCATGAAAATTTTCTTTGGAAAATAATTTATTTTTAGAAAGAAAAATTTGTGAAAATATATCAGAATCATGGATATAGAACAGAAAGATACTCAATCTAAAAAAAATACAAGACCAATATCAATTACAAATGACTTTCCTAATGTTAATTCAATAAAAAAGGGAGGAAGTAGAAATTATAGATGTTAAAAAATTATTCTGGATAGTTTAAGAAAAGATATATGGTTTAAGAAAACAATATCACTTTATTTACTCCAAGAGAACCTTGAACACAAATAACCCCGAATGAAATGAGATTCTAACATAAATCATTTTCCACTATGGTAACTCTTTAATCGTAAGACCCATGGAAAATAACATAAAATGATACATTAAATATCATTAAAATAATGTGTTTCATGAAATAACATGTCAAAGGGTAGAATATATTCCTCAAAAATGAATATAGTTTCATATAATAAATGTATGTATCAATGAAATAATATTTTAATTGAATAACCCTTACAAAAATCATACCACTGAATTTGATAATTAATAGATAAATTGATAATTCTTATAATATATAAATCAAAAAAAAGTTTAATGAAAAAATTAATATAATCAAAAGTCACTAAACACATAATCATAGAAAATAAAATATAATGAAGAAGTAATACAGCCAAATGAAAAGAAATTGAGTTATAAAATTCTTTACCACTTGATAACTTTCAATTCAAATCGCAATAAATGAAATAATTCAAATAGAAACATAAAATACCATGATTTATTAATTATTCATGTCATTAAATCTAAAATGGATAGTATATATCCCATATAAAATAATATATGTGCATAAAAATAAAACATGTCTCAATAAATGTAAATTTATATAAAATCCATTATGGCTTTGGTAATATCTATATCAAAAACCCACGAAATAGATAAACTCATATGTATTTTTAAATTCAAATAATTTTATTGAAAATAATAAAAGAATAAAATAATGTGTACTATATAAACCACATAATAAAAATAAGTGGTGAATATGATATCTATCTCATAGAAGTAAAAGTGAGATGATAAACCCTTACCTTGAGTCTAGATATTCCATGTATGCCCTTTAACTCATGTATAATAAAATTCAATCAAATTATTGATTTCATAATAAATGTTACCTTGTTTAATATATTATAATTAAATCATATATTTTATTTTTTTTAAATGGCATATTTAAATACTTAATCATTTATGTCCATGTTGGGTGTTTTGAGGATGTTCGGTTCATTGTTTCAAAACAACTTTGGTGTGTTGATCGCAGTCAAAGAGATAATTATTTCAACATATCGAGAATAATAATCATGAAATATTTATCATGTTTACAAATTAATTATATTTTTTTTAAAACCTATAATGAAATATGGTTATGAAAAATGAACTATGTTACAATCATGGAGACGGTAGGCCGTATGTACGCATATGCAACATTTCCATTTTTAAATGATTATTATGGAAAGTAGGAATGTATTATTTTGTCATTATAGAATGATATAAATATTAAAATACCATATTATTCTTTAAATATACTTATATATATTATCAAATTGATTTAGTAATGAAAAAGTGTCATATCGCTTCGTGGAGGTTGTAATCTATATGTATGCATGTACAAGATTATCATTTTTCGTGTAAGAAATAAAATGATATATTATAATTTAATAATGATAAATAAGTCAAAAATATAATACTTATTTCATTTATATCATATATATTCATTAACATTTTTCTTATTACCTCCCATGTAAAGTGATGGTGAAAGGAATCACATCACCTCAGGATGCGATAGTTCGCGGTGCACATGAGCGACTTAATCGTAACCCTATGAAATGAAAGTTGAAATGGTTTATATGATATAATAAAACAATTAGTATAAATATTTTAAAAATATCAAATATATATATACATTAATTCCATATTATAACAAGCTTTGATAGGTGATGAAAAGAATGAATTAAATCAGTTCATGAGGTGGTAGTCTTCTATACACACGAAAGGTGATTTTGCATCCCATTTGACGGAAGAGTAGATGGATTTAGATTATGAAATTGAAATAATAAAATATAATAATACGGTATATAATCATATTTTTATATCAGAATAATTTAGAAATATTTTTAGGTGGTGGAAGATGAAATAATATACAAATTTTCAATTAAGCATCATACATCTTTTTCGGACAACCTCCTTTGGATAACACCATAATCCTTCATAGGATGTTTTTATGAAAATAAAAAAGTCTCTAAGTAGTTATGAGAGAAATTCATAAGTTTTTTTGGGTATTCTCTTCGAAAAATGTCCTTGAAGGTTTAAATATGATTGTTGAGGGGGTTTCCTTTTATTAGTGAGGTGAGTAAAACACCTAAAATTTTTGGAAAGAAAATTTATTACCCACAATTTTCACTTGAAAAAGGGTAAATATGGATAATTATCAGTAATTTGAAATTATATGGTTGAAATATTTGGTTAAAATATATTTGATACAAGTTTTTGGAAATTTTAACCCTTATTTGTTATATTTGATCCCTGTTAAACTCATTTTTATCTTAACCGCGATAATTAATTTTCACTATTTTTAATATTCATTATGATAAAAAAATAAGTATAAATTTTTAGATAATATAAATTATTTTGATTATAAATTTTTAATCCATTTAACCAAATAAAATTCACATAATTGGAAAATTTAATTAAAAATTAAATACATAGACATGATGAAAAAGTGTGTTTTCAAGAAATGTATCTTTCAAGAAAAACATGATTTTAAATTAACAATATGACTAATAATAATAATTGTATGAAAAAAAATATATATTTATATATAATCTATAAATTTAATTTAAATAATTTCTCATTAAGTATAGTTTTAATTAATTAAAAATGTGAGACACTATGCACTTTAAAACAGTTTCTAGAAAAACCCCGTTTTTAAATCCCAAAATAAACATATACTAAAATACGATATATATATGATTAAAATGTAATTATGTTGATTAAATATAACTAAATATTACTTATATTAATTTAAATAATATTTTTTAGAATAATGGTTTTTTTAAATTTGTTAATTTATTGAAAATAAATGATAATTTTACAAAAATATGTATTTTCCACCATTCACGTAAAAGTCAATATTTTTTGAAAAATACCAAAATTTCACCAAAATTTAATATTAATATGATAATTTAAAGTGATTTTTATTTTTGGTGAATAAAATTACTCTACTAAAACTTGATTAATTATTTACTAAGAATTTATAAATAATTTATCTTGTGTAGGAAATAAATATTTTTCATAAATTAGTTAATAGTATTCATATCAACCAATTTAATGACTTGTTTATAAGAGTTATATATTTTTCCATCCATTTAATATCAGTGTTGCGTGTTTAATATGCTATTGAACATAATTCTATTCTTTTAAAATCAAATAGTGTTATACTTTTTTTTGGAACTGTTGTTATATTTTTTTAAATTAAGTAATAATTTATTTCATCTCTCATACATGACTTCTTCAACATAAGGTTTTTTATTTGTTTAAAACCTATCATGAAATTTGATTTCTTCATATGTGATTTATTATTCTCCTTTGGAATTAGATTTTTATTATGACTCTTAAATATTTCTTGCTGTCTAAAAATATACTGTCTAAAGAACTAAAATACATTTGTTAAATTGGAATCATTTTTTTTCTCTATGTGGAATCTTATGTTTCATTTTTTATCATTATTAATTTTATATTGTGAACACATTTTATACTTCTTGGAATTGCATTGGATAAATTTTTTCTTATGCCTATTGTCTAAGAAAAAATCTTCCTTATTCTGAAACATCTTGGGAGTAATCTGTTTTACAACTATATTTAGATTCCTTTACAAGGTTTACTCTTCATTATTCTCAAGTGTACCTTTATTATGTCTTTAATTTAATAAACACTAAGATGATGATGATCTACTACTATGACCACCACCATAGAAAACATTACCAAAAATTCCATTTTCTTGATTTTTTCAGAAAACAAATTTATTTTCATCATCTATGGATGATTCATCTTTTCCATATTTTCCCCTAGAAATCGGCTCCCTTTCCACTTCTAAATTTAAATGATTATTCCAAAAAATCCATTTCATTGTTCCCAATCCTATTACGGCACCAATAAATCCTAAAAAACCATTATATTTCCTTTAAACATTCTTACTATCCAGATTTTACAATGTGCTATTTTTGGTATTTATCAACCACTTATTATGTTATTCATGGTGAAATAAAATTAAAAAAAATTTCTTTCATCCTCTATAGATAAGGTTATGTGATCTTAAATATTTCTCATCATCCAAAAATGTAAAATTTTGTTTTTGAATCAACTCTATCCCTGTAAATAGATTTAGAGAAGTCGTTATAATACGATATGGATGGTACATTCTTCACTGTTTTTATTAAGAATTGTCAGTTTATAATGTATTAATCTTATTTCCACTTAATAAAGGTATTTTAACATTATAATAATTCTTAGAGTAATATATGGAAATGTATCCTTCATTATTTAATTGTGATATCTCAATATGTGTCATTTCATGTTCGACCTCTTTTATTTTCATTTCATTACACTTCATATTGGGTGCATTCTTATGATCTTAAATGAATTCTACTATATCTTCAAAATCATTAATAATGTTTAAAACATCATTATTATCCACTTTGATCATTTATTATTACAATGTTTCATGATATTTAATCTTCTCATATTTAATATCTAATTGCGGATTCTTGACATTAATGTTATTTTTATATTTTTTTCTAATACATGGATATTATTCTCTAATTCATCGGTGACCTCATCCTTCTCATGGATTTTATTAAGACACTCTTATTGAATCTTATAGAATTTCTCTTCAATATCTTAAAAAATATATTATTTTATAGTTACTTTATGAGTGATTTATGGAATTTAGTACTCTTTATCATAAATATTTTTCCACTTTGATTACCACAACATCATGTCAGGTGATCTCTTCATATTGAATTTCAAAAGTAACACCAATTAAATAGATAATTTATATATTGGTTGAAATTTTATCAGTCCAATTGATTATTGACTTCCCTTTAGGATAGTTTACTCAATAATCAATACATACCTCATGATTACATAAATATATTAATCCTTAAGAGGTAAACAATTATCCTTCTCAGTAGTATTTTGAACCACCTGTTATTATATATTATGTAAATATTTATATATTTCAATTATATGGATTTATGGAACTTCTTATTTAGAAAATAAGTATATATGTTTCATATTTTTCTTCCCTATCATTATATTATTAATCATTGTCTTGTTAGAAAATAAATTCTTATATTTGATAGAAACAACTTCACCAAAATTACTCCTCATTTTGAAACCAAAAAATATTTAAACCTTTAAATGAGACGAAAATAAAATATAGACAATAGAAATTGTGGTGAACTAGGTTTGATACCAACTGAGGGAATAAATTGAGATATGTACCACACATAGGAGGAGGGGGTGGATTAGTGTTGGTGAATTTTAATTCCAATTTCCACTTTAAACTTTTTATCAATTTTCTTTTACCTATATCATTATTAGGTGATATATTATCATTTTATCAATTTTAATCTTTGTTATTTCATTTAATCCAACCAAACAAACACACAAAGGACACCCTGATATACAAGTTTCACCTCTCAATATGAGAAAGACAGTACTAGGTGTGGACTGGATTCCTCTATAATCACACAACCCACATGATTCATAATATAAACATTATACTATTGCCTTATGAGAGTGTATAATGTTTATCCCACACATTATCTTAGAGTATCCCAAACATAGGTCTATCCCTTATCTTTATAATGATTTTAGGGGTTAAAAATATATATGTTCACACCAATCTAGAATTCTTATTTATTATTTATGTATTTATTATTTCCCATTCATTGTAGAAAGTCAATTATTCCTTTTATGAACCACACTACACAAATTAACATATTATTCTATACACATACACAAAAATGTTTCCTTGTATACCTTCTTCCTATGAAAATACTAGTCTACACAACACCTTCTTCTTCCTTGAACTAAATTTCTAACTCAACCAACTTCTCCTCCTCCTCCTCCTTCTTCTCCTTCTCCATCCTCCCTCTTCTTATCATTTTCATTAACTTTAATGAAAAAATAGATTTCACTAGATATTCTCTATATTTTAAACATAAAATTACTTTTGAATAATGTTAGTTTCAGATTTCTCTTATTCTTGATACAAATAATTATTCATCCATGAAATAATTATGTCAAAGAACTCAGAAACATTTTCTTCTTCACCATGTAAGAATATATATGACAATACCAATTAAAAAATTGATTAATTATTTTATTTCTTATTAATTAATTTGTTTAAGAAATTTTTTAAATACTTTGAATTCAAATTACAGCAATTGTTGGATACTGTCATAATAATAGCTTCCAAAATAAATCACTTCCATACCTAGATGTAATTATATGTAAAATTTTATAAATATCACCTCGTATTCATCCCCTTTTGGACCTATTACCTTAAAATTTCAATGATATATGATTCATACTAATTAACCTACTAATATATATATGAATTCATGAACCTCTTGTAGTTGTGGAAGATCTGTCTATGGAAAAATATAACCTCACAAACCCATATTCCATTTTATACCTTCTTGAAATACATTAAAATATGCTATCATATTTTTTAATCAAATAAATGATTCACCAAGAAATACTTGAATCACTAAGATAATCTCCATGATTTCATTTTTATTTTCATGCGTTCAATATGCATAAATACATATTGATGTAATAAATCAAATGTGGATTCACAATAACAACCCAAACGTCAATTTTTTATTTTAGTTTTTTTTATAATTTCACAAACAATTATCCTTATATAGAACATATTTTATAATTAAATAGTACCCTCCTTACCTTTATGTGCATATATCCTCAACATGTCCCTTTATGTTCATATACAGATCCATATACCTCATTCTTCATGTCTTCGTTAACTTCCCTGAGCATTTCACTTTCCCTTTTTTTCTTCTATATTCAATTAAACATCATTCATATCACATATTGTAAGAATCCCAATAACCAAAATCGTGATATAAATATTTGAATCTCACTATTCTATGCATAATCAAAATACAAAATCTCATCTTCATCATTATTTATATCGTACAATGATAATGCCATGTTACTATTTTTAACTTTATGCAAAGTGATTACTCATATCTATCGCATCTTCCACTAGATCAATAGTGTGATATAAGATCACATGATCTACCATCATAGTTATGGTCACTTGATCAACGATAAATAATACAGTTGGTCTTCACATCATGTGGTTGATCATACCGATATGAGGAAAATACCATGAATATCCTGATCATATGGAACACTTTCTTAATTCATATTCATGTGGTCGACTAAATAGAGTAATGCATTCAATCACCTTGATATGTAGGAAACCCTACACCAGATATTAAAGATGAAAAGTGTCACTTGATTGAATGGTGTTTCATGTTCATTTCAGATGACCCTAGTTCTACGTATATCATTTTTAGTAAAGGAATAGTTCCACAACTCATTGGTTATTCCATATCATTGTTTATTTTGAAAATTCACTCCTTAATATTACCAGTCATTCCATATCCAAGCATTCAAGTCCATAAGGGCATCGAAGTTTACCCGTGGGATCCTATGCCCCCCCACCCATGAGAGGATAAACTTCAAAAATGCCAATATTCTTACCCCCATGTTCCCCATGTGTGTTATCCCTGACCTATGCACACCCTATCCCCAATAATGCACCTCCGAATCCTATTATTGGATAACTCTAAGAAGGTGATATGGATGGGATTCCCCTATAGAGGCTTGGATTATTGGGTGTTGAGTTGTCTTAGGATCTATAAATTTAATTATTAACTCAAATTATTTTATATAATATAATTAGTCAACAATTTCAAACAAAAACCATTATATCATAGAGATATAAAAATTTTCATTTTAAATTCAATTATTCATGAAATTCCAAATCATAAAATAATATTTTTCCTAATATATGAAATATATCTCCAAAAAATCTGAATGAATGAACTAAATATTTCATATAAAATATAGAGAGAAACTTCAAAATAACTTCTTCCAAGATACCAATTCTTAATAACTTCTTCCGATCTTCAAAAATCTTGGATTTCATAAAAAACATCCAATAAAATATTCTTCACATCATATCAACATTTCCTGAATATAAAAAACATAAAAAAAGAGGGCTCAAAACTACTTATTTAGAGTAGGAATTTTAGTATAGATTATTAATAGACAAGAGAATTTTTCAAGAAGAAATGTTATTATTTTTGTTTCAATTTTAGGGAATAATGGAAACGCCTATGAGGAAACCATGGATGGATATACTCATATGTAAAAGTAATTGATAAAAATTATTCAGTGATAGATTTAATCAATTAATTTTCAGAGTAAAAAAGTCTTATGGTGGGGAAACTTGTAAATCCTATATTTTTGAGTTTATTTAATGTATATGAGAATGTTATTGAGTTCATTTATTAAAATGTATCTTACTTGGAAAATTTAATTATCCATATAATTATTTTGTTGTTTAATTAACGGATATTTAATTATCATGTGGTATGGGGATTAATTATAGGATTTTGAAATTGTAAAGGTTAACATGAAATCTATTATGGATAATTTCAGGATTTAGAGAGATATGAACACCATAGATATTGTTGAGGATGTAAATTATGATGACTAGATGTTTAGAATGAATAATGAAATTATAATATAATTATGTGACTGGGAAATATTTGAATCATTTACTGAGGGAGTTCCAAATTGTAGTATTGGTTATGAATAGATGGAGTGCCTCATGTATTCCATCTATTTTTTGTACTATTTAAATCTCTCTAATTATTTTTTTTGGTGGAAATATATATGGAATATAATTCAATATTAGTGTATTAAATTTATAAATGATGTATTATAAATGTATGAACTAGAACTATTTCATATAATTAAGTATACGATTAATCTGTAATATAATACATACTAAAGATCTAAAACACACATTTTATTCTTTATTTATTTAAAAGGAATTTATATAGATTTTATGACTTTGGAATGAGTTTATGATAAGTGGCATGATGGAAATGCCACGTATTTTATTTTTATGTAATAAAACTCATCCTTTTTAACCTTAAGTATGTGAGTTACATAGACCCATTTCAATTTTCATGAGGGATATGACACATAATTGAGGTCATTTAATACAATATAGAGAGAACATAGGGATCTTCTTAAAATATCATGTTTCATACCAAATTGGAAAGGACTCATCCCAAATATGTATGGGTGTGATGTTAGTTGTAAACATGTCTTGAAAATCTCCTGAAATTAGAATAATTATAAATTTTGTTTAAAAAAATTGGTTTATAATTGAATTTTCATAATTAAACTCAAATATCCATCTTGAAAGGATCATCATTTTGGGAACTGATGGACTTTTTGAAGAACACATCTATAGTAGAGTAATCTAATTATTTACATGATTGATTAATATTTATTGAATTTTTATTTATGTGATTTTTATCTAATTGATGCACCAATTTTCTTATTAAATTTTGTGAAGTCGATTTGATAAATTTTTAACGTCCCTCAACCCATAAATCTCTAATGTGACCAAAACAGGTTAGTTACTATACGTTAAGCTTTCCTCCCTGTATGCAAGAGGCTTATGAATCGCATTGAGGGTGTGATATGTATAGTGGGGAGATTATAACCCCTAGTATGGTGTAAAATATAGTGGAATCCATAATAATAAATATTAGAGTAGTGAAAAAACAACATAAAATAATATAATACATATAGAAAGTAAAGGAGAAACCAATAAATAAACAATTAAGAATCATGAAATGACAAGCAGAGATGTATCTAAATTTCAAACTGGAAAAATTAACTAACACAAAATAATTCCAAAATACCTTGTTCCTGAACCCCATGTTAGACCCATATCCAAACCCAATTCCATCCAAAAAGATACAAAAGAATCAACAAGAAGGTCCCATGCCCTGGTCTAAACATTCCTCCATATAATATTCTCAGGTACCAAAATTCATTTTGAATAGGGTATGAGTAAAAATTAGTTTTTCAACACCACTAGGTCTAAACAAAAATAGATTGATTATAAGTGTATGCAATAAAAACATAAAAATGTGTATTAATTAATAAATTAATATAATACAACAATGATCCTACATTGGAACCATGTATTATTTTCTATGAGCATGTAACATAACCATGCCAACCAAAAACAACATATCTATGTAAAAAGAACCCTAATCTTGGTTAAAACTTTTATATAAGAACTTCTACATGGGACAGGGAAGATACTACTCAATATAATAATGATAAAAATATATTGGGCCAAGATTTCTCAATAAATGAATTATATAATGGGAGTGGGAAGATCCCAATCAATATAAGCATTATGGCAAAGAAATGATTGGAGCCCACTAAATATAAGCATTACAACATGGGAATGGGTAGATCCTACTTAATATAAGAATTATAATGTGGTACTAGATAGAGCACACTAAATATAAGCATTAAATCACAATAAAATGACAAGTCATGACAATAAGGGTATCATAATTTCACATCATAAGCCTAAATGGTTAATTATGTGAATTATCATTTTTATTTCAATTTCTATTTCATTTAAATCTCAAATAATCAATAGTTATAACAATAAGAAATATGCCATTACATAGGGATTCTATATCAAGAAATCACCTAATACCTCATGTCATGATAAGCCTACTACAATCCATTATCCAATTATATTTCAATCAAGGGTTTTCTAACCCAATGGGTTGCAAAAGCCATGTCATAAAAAATTTAATCAAAAGGGATCCATTCCACATTCCTATCTAGCATTTATAATTTCTAAATGAGTAAATTAATTAGAGAACACATTATATTTGAATAATCACAATACTTCATATAATTTTCAATTAAACCAACCATATGGTTAAGATTTAAATCCCAACATTTAAACGAGTGATTTAGCCACACAAAAAAGGGTAAAAAATGGAAATAGGGGAGAGGGAGATAAAAAGGGAAACCTAGATCACATGAAATCAATATCAACATGATTATACAGTAGATAATCAAAATAAAATACATCTTCAATGCAAGAATGAGGTTTGGGGAAGAAGACCAGAGCAATGAGACCTAATATGGATCAAAAACTAAATTGTGATGTTCGGAGGTGATGAAATTGCCTCAAAATCTATAAGAGTCACCTAGGGCTTGAGATGAGGGGATATAAAAAACAGTTAAATAAGAAATAGGAATACAAAGCTACCTAAAACTTATTATTCAGATATTTAAATGGTGTGTAATCCATTTAAATGTTGTGTATTTATTTTTAAAGGGTTACTCAGAAAAACCTGGTTCCTTAGGTTAATAATTAACCCAGCTTGAATTTTTTAATGACATGAATGGTTTACATGATGTGTAACTGATTTATTTCCTAGACTAGTTCAAGAAAGTTTCTTATGTGTTTACACATTATTTAACAAATTCACAAGATGTAAATTTACAGTGGGATGTTCTCATACTAGCTTATGTATAAGAGCTCCAGACACCATCAATCCTTTCTAAAATCACAATAAACCATAATAATCCCATTTAACACATTTATACTCCAAATCCATTAATGAAAATAACAAAAATACTTGAACTTTGGGTTATTTCCCCCAAAAAAATCTCTAAGTATAGGAACATGACTTGGCCACTAAGGTCCAATGAAAAACTCAAAGAGGGATGCACCTAAAAAAAGACGAGATCTTACAACCTCTCCACTATATAACAACTCATCCTTGAGATTCTCTAAGCATCTCTATGGGGTCATAATGAACAAGTATGGAAACTTTGCTCGCATATCATACTCTATATCCCACGTCTCTTCATAGGCATTCTTATGCTACCACCACATTCTAAAGATAGGTATATTCTTACCTTGCAGATACTTCTCACTATGTTCCACAATCTGTATCAGATGATCCTCAAAGGATGCATCATCCAAAATATGCATGTCATTATTTTCTACCACATGATAATGGTTAGGATAATATTTATAAAGCTGCAACATGTGAAATAGGACATGATTAGAACTACAGTGGGGTGGAAGGGCTCGTCGGTATGCCCCTAGAACAACCCTATCCACTATCTCAAACTTTCTGAAAGACATGGGTTCCAGATTTACTTGTTTCCTAATATGATGATTCCCTAACCTGAGTGACACCCAAAGAAAAACATTATTAAAAAATTAAACTCTATAGGTAATCTATGATGGTTAACATATGATTTGTCCCTAATCTATATAGTCACCAATCGCCTCCTAATTAGATGAACTTACTCAGAAGTCTCCTACACGAGACTAGGACCAACAAGAGATGACTAACCTACCTATAACCAAAAAATATGTGAACAAAATAGACTTCCATACAAAATTTCTTATGGTTCCATTTGGATCTATTCCATGAAGATGTTATTATATGAAAACTATGACACCCAAACATTTTATGGTATTTTTCTCTTAAAAAAACTATATTCATTAGATAGATTATATTTCACGAATCACTGAGCCTCTGTGGGACAAAACATGGTTACTTATAGGAGATTTCCAAAACCTAGCCATTAAACTTAAATTTTCCAGCTCTCTAATTCAAATATTAAAAATCTGACATAAACGGTAGTGTTTAAGATGATATTTATAATTTAATTGAATTAACTTAATTTTTAGTGAATAATAACCAACCATTATGAATAGTAACCTAAACTTATGAATAGTAAATTACCCTTATGAATAGTAATATGAATCTTATGAATGGTATCCATACCCATGAATGTATAAATAAATTTAGGGACCTTTAAAAAAATAATAATATTTTTAGGTTAAAAAATGATTTTAATAAAAATATTTAGTTATTCATATTTGAATTTTTTTTTGAAAAATGGACTTCATTTTTGGATTCTACATGTCAAAAAATGGTTCAGGTGAATGTTTGGGATTTTTTCTGAAATACCTGAATTTTTTGTGAATAGTAAAATACATTAATTTATCGTATAGATACATTATAATTTAAATTAACTATTCCTAGCATCATGAGTGATGTAAGCACCCAAATCTAGAACTCACATGCATATAAACTATTCTTTGTCATGGAAGACTCACTATTCCTTGTCTTTTGTAGAAATAATAAAATAATAATTATAATATAGATAAATCCCTACTCCCATCAACTATATAAACCACCGTCACACCCTCTTCCTCCCACACCACTCAAGCTTCAAGCCTTTCCTAAATTCTACAAAATACTCTTCCCAAGCCCTCTCCCCACATCTAAGATCTTCTAGTCACACTAATAAGAAAAAACAAAGGACTTAAGGAGATTCTCAAGGAGTACTCAAGAGGTGAACCTTTCTTCTCTTTTCTTTCAATTTCTTTTACAAAGTTCCATTCTTTTGTTCACCCTTCTCACCTAACCTAATCCAAATGCCTTGATAATTACAGTACATTATAGATAATTTATTTTTATTATGATAATGAAATATTTCATCATAATCTCTCTTTTTCCCCTCTTATAAATTAAATGCAAACACCATCCGAGATGTGTTAATTTATCACACTCAAGGAAGGAAGGTTTTCAATTTGCATTACTATCTTAAATAATGGTCATGAAACCTTTTAAATGGTTTAATCAGGTCATAATATTTGTATTTTATCTAGATTAATGTTCTGTAATCCTAACACATTCATAATAAGGAATAATAATACAAAACAAGTTTATTGTGCACAAAACCACCATGCTAATTCCAAGCATTTATTTTTAACTCATCAAATGAGTCATCCTAATGTTATATAACCAGAATACTTACAAGATCATTTATATCTCTTTAATTTAACTCATAATTAATATTAATAATTCTGGATGTTTAACTATATTTCAAGCAAACAGCTATTCATGAATATAAGTAAACAGATCATGAAAACCAAAGAAGAAAATGCTACCAAAACAATAAAATTGAATCTCTTAAATCATCAAAAAAGAAATTATTGGACCTAATAAGGTCATAAAATGTAAATTAAATTTTTATTAGGTTCCTTAATTTTTAATTAATGAAGCTAAATCTGATTATTCTGGTCGTTAAGAACAATCAAGAACACCTTTAAGAATAAGTTAAGGGATCCTCTATCTCACTTTTGTTCAAGAATCTCCCTTATGTTGTGATCTGTTATTTTTAATGCATAATTATGGGGTATGTTTTCTCACCTCCCCCATACTTCAATTATGACATATAAATAATGGTATACCCCTTTACCTCTAATTAATCCCTCACAAGGACACTCGTTACCATGAAAAAATGTTTGTAAGGGGTTTTCTAATCTCACTTTCAATTCTGTTGGATTTCCATTGTTTGACTCTTATTTCTTATATGTGGTATAGTTGTACTACCATTTTATCTATATTATCATGATTCTCTTTATATTCATGGTATTCTATGATTCATTTGGTGGTTATTAACTTTTGGTCATATGACTCAATTGATTACAACGCGGTAACGATATTTGTTTCAATTTTTACTTCTTTGTGACATGGTTAGTAATATGAACATACTATTTATAATGTGGTGTACCTAATGAACATTTGAGATAACATTACAATTGAAATTATATTCCATTTAAATATCCATATTCTCATATCATGGATACGATTATTGTCTAAGCTGTAAACCATTTTACTTATGGTATTTATTTTGAATGTTGTTTTTACTGTTGAAATATATATGAATACGCATCCTCTATTCTATAAAGATAATTTAAAGTATTGTAGCTCTTGTGTTGAATCTATGTATAAATTATTATTTGGATGAAGAGGTGGGTGGGGCCTGCTACAGCCCCTTGATGCATCGGTAGGTCTCATGAGACAAATTGGATGGTGACAAACCCTTCGAGTTTGTTTCCAAAAATCAGATGGGTTTTGACCCATAGAACTAAACAGTTTTTACATTATTATGATATCTTGTTCTAGATACATGATGTCCAATTATTAATCATTCTCTTTATTCATTATCAGTTATTACTATCCATAAGGTTTTCACTATGACAAAATCTATGGATGTAGTTTCATTATCAGTTTACTAATGGAGTGAGTTTTTCATTTATTCACCATTCCATATTGATTATGTCAAATTTTTTACAATTCAGCTATTGTTGACTCATTATTCGTCCATTTGTATCCCTTACTGAGAGTTTGAGTTCACCCCTTTCATTGTTTACTTTCAACAGGTGACAAAGAGAAGATCATTTATTTAGTCCTTGTGGATGCAGTCTTTAGTTTTTGTTATGTATCATATTTTGTAACATTTTCTAATGTAATTTAAGTTACAACTATGTATCTAGTTTCTTCAAGACTACTAAAATGATCATTACTTCAGGATTTTCATTCCTTATAACCATTCCAATGTAGTTTGTAATGCACCGGCTCTGGTCTAGAGGGGTTGGTGCCTTACAAAAACTAAAATTTTTTTCATATGTATCCCCCCATGAACCACCAAAATCCCAAAAAAAAACATGTAACATATCTTCCAGAACCTAAAAGAACTGCTAAAATTGGCTGTCAACTTGACGATGATAGGAAGTGCTCAAAAGTTCCTATGATCAAATATCTTTCTGAAGAACCTTCCAGAACTAAAATTTGAAATGATAATATCTATCAGAAATAATATTTATTTAAGAAATATATAACAAAACTACCCCACACACATAAAAAATACCTATAATTTGAATGGTGAAGGTCTCTCTAAGAGGTAAGAAGTGGTCTACCTTCATTAATCTATCCAAAATCACCCATAATGCATCATTCATATAGGGTGTCTTTAGTAATCCTATCAAAAAATACATAGGGACCCCATCCCATTTCCACTCAGGAATGGGAATAGGTTGCAACAGCCTAGCAATCCTCTGATGCTCAGCTTTAACCTACCTAGAGATGAAACATCTCACCAAAAATCCCACTACCTCCATCTACATTCCTAATGATCAATACTTTCAATGGAGATCTTGATACATAATCGTTAAACTATGATCTACCACACTACTAGAATCATGAAAAACTCTCATCAACTCTTGTGTATCCTCGTCGGAACTCATACCTTTCCATGTAAGAGAGGAGAATTGATGATCCCAGGAGACCATTATGATGGTCTCTCCCAAATATATAATCTTTATTTCAAAACCTATCACTCCAGATCAGATAACTATTTTGTTTTGGTCTAGTAAAAAAGTAAATGTATAAATGATTCCAAAGTTATAGATACTCTTCCCTAAGACTCTTGAACATCTAGATTAATGTATAAAAAATTTCATAATCCTACAATTGTTGTAATAATCCCAAACTACCTATGAAAATGTCTTTTATGTCAAATAATCAGCAATGATGTTTTCTCTTTTAAGTATATATGCCAACTCAAAGTAGAAAGAATATAGATAGTCCACCCATATCCTCAGCTAAAGTTTCATGTCCCACTGAGAAAAGATTTACATGAGTATCTCTTCATCTGTGTATATAAAAAAACTCTTTTTAATAAGATAGTGTCTCTAAATTTTCAGGGAATGTACATTTGTAGCAAACTCCATATTGTGAGTAGGGTAATTTCCCTCACGTAGTATCTTCTTTCTAGATCATTAAGAAACTAATTGATCCTCCTATATCATAACTACATTAATTAAAACTCCACTTGAATCACAATACACATTATATGATTTACCTAGAATAGATAAAGTATGGCTATGTGCTGAGGTCATTCTACCTTTTATCTATTGAAGATATATCTCACAAGTATCTTACCAAAAAAAATTAACTCTCTTATTGATCATCCCTGACATAGATGCTTCCATATGAGAGAATTCATTGATAAAGCGTTGATAATAACCTATTAAAACCAAAAAATACAAATCTAAAAGACATTCTTGGGCCTCTACGAAGATACTGTGGATGCAAATTTCTCTTGGTCCACTGACACTCATTCCTATGAGATAACATGGCCCAAGAAGTTTACACTATAAATGTCAAAACTTCCTATAGTTAACATGGAATTAATATAATCCTCTATCTATATACTTAGGATGATTTCAAGATGTTTGGAGATATCCTCTTATAATAAGTAGTACACCAATATTTCATTGAAAAAATCACAACAAACTGATCCCTAAAAAGATGAAATATCCAATTCATCAAGTCAATGAATACTTTTTATGCTTTGGTTGAACCAAATTACATCACTATGAAATTTTATAGGCCATAACTTTTATTAAAAGTGGTCAAAGGTATGTCTGAATGTATAACCTTCAGGTGCTATCATTCAGATCTCAACTGAATTTTAGACAATTTCGTATCACATCTTAGCTGATCGAAGAGATCATAGATGTGCAGAAGAGGATACTAGTTCTTAATCATTATCTAGTTATATATCTGAGATTTCATACAAAATCAGAGGGTACCATCAACCATCATGGGGAAAATAAATTTGGGAACCCCACATAGGTGTATTAGGCCAGATGAAACCTTTATCTTCCAAATCATACATCTAAACTTTCAACTCCCAAAGCTCTGTGAGTACAATTCTATATAGAAAGATTAAAATTGGATATGATCTAAGAACCAAATCAATCATGAACATGATCTATGGATAATGAGGTAATTCATAAAACTCGTTAGGATAGAAATCCTAAAAACATTATCCCACTAGAGGAAAATAATCTTGTTACATTACAACATCATCTAGAGAAAGTTCATCTATTTGAGCCATGAGATAATAAAATATTCAATTAATTAGTCATGTGTGATGTACCTAATGATACCACTCACCCTAGAGTGAATATTTGAATCACTATAGAGATATAAAGTTAAATCTACTTTGGTAAAATTCAATATGGGCCTAATATAGGACTTAATAATCCATACCAAGAATCAAATAAAACCTATCATTTCCATGACAAACAGTTCCCATAAGAACTGGTTACCAGTAATCTATAGAGAACACACCTTGAAATGATTGATATTATCTGAATTCACTCCCAATGTTGTATCGATGGTCAAAAAACCATCCATGATTTACAGGACCAATCCCAATCCATTTTAAAAAAGAGCAGATAAATATGCTACTTTATCAAACAAAATGAAAGAAATTATAGATGATATAAGAATCATACCTATAATGGTCGATGGAACGTCATCCAAAATAGATGAAGAAGTATGAATTATATGTAACAGACCAACCCCACTACCCTAGGCCCCATCCTTACTCCCCTTATCTATTACCTCTACTAGGGTCTACAATTCCTTCATTGGGGTTCCACGTCCTCTACCTCAACCTGAACATCCTATGAAAATATAGATACCTATATACTGAGGAGTAGTTGAGTGATTCTCAGTCCATGGTACATGTCTTGATACCTTTCCATTTCTCTACTACTACATGTCCCTATAAACCATCTCAAAATGTCCCATCCTGTATCAATAACGACACTCCAACTCAGGGTACTTCCATTGAGGCCTCTTGTGTATTAAATTGCCACACTAAAAACGATGCAATGAAATATGGTCATAAAATAACATCTAATTTACTAGAAAGCTCTTCCTACTATTTCCTTGGAGAAAACTATCATAGTGACAATTATTTATACCAGATGAAGATCTCCCAGTTAACCCTAATAAAATATCCTATCCACTTGTCGGGGTACCTCTCATATTTCCTTCTATTATGAGTGACATATTCATGACATTTGAAAATCTAATTAGATGGAAAACGTTCACCTATTACATGATCTCATAGCAAAGTCCATCATAAAATTTCATTCCCTTAAGACCTCATTAGATGCTAATGATGGTTCAAAGAATTGCAGGTTAGTTAAATGTTTAGGTTAGTCTATCACTAACATTCTATCTTATTTTATATGCTTGAAATCATGATCCCTATCATCCATCAACATATATGGATATATGTGTCTTAAGAACTTCAAATCGATTTCTTTCCAAGACAACTCATTCTAATACCCTAACCAATCCAAAATGTCCCACCACCACTTGGTTGATCCACAAAGCATATAAGCAATAAGATTTCCTATCTTATCTATGGGTATCTGAATTTTTTTATAATTTTATATACTGAAACAATCTATAACAGGGATTTATGGGGGCCTCCCTCCCTAGTGAATGTAGGTTGATGCTTAATTTGGGACTCTCTCATAAACCCAGATATTCAATGCATGGTGTGAAAAGTCTCCTCTTACATGGACCACATGACCCTCAAGATGTTATCATGAAACTCAATATCCATCTGATCCTCCTGATCCATAGAACTCTCTGGCTTAGCTACATTAGGAGCGTGATGATTTTTACTCTACTGATTCTATACTAAAAAATATAGAGGTTGTATTTTTTATAATAGATAAACACACCGCTTAAAACACTATCTATAACAATACGGTCAACCTCAATAGGTGACAAAAATAGAGAACCACCACTCTAAGTCCCTCTAAACATGGCTTACAAGTGTTTTATTATAGCGACCCAACCCCTAAAATCCTAAAACTAGTTCCTACTAACCATATATTTTCATTATATATAAGTAAGTCACATCCAAAATAACCAAAAAAAAAATTTAGTCTTAGTAAAATAGATACATACACAAGTATTCTATTACAAATTAATACAAAAAATACAACATAATTGATTTTCAAGGAAAATAACAATACTCTATCAATCATATCATTTTATGTCATTCTTAGAACACTTCATGGAATACTAGGGAAGGGAAATTAAATAAGGGACAACTCAAATTCATTTTAAGGTTAATTTCAGTGGAAGAAATAATGAAATAAAAAATAATAATCATTATGACTTTGTAAATAAATGAACACACATGCTATGTAATAAATAAATTGAGAAGGAAGTGCATAATCAATATTGTAAGGTTTATAAAAGAAAACACATGAAATTTGAATAACTGGGCAATGGATAATCAATATGATAGGGTAAATAACTGAAAAAACATTCTATTTAATTATTATAAATACAATTAAATTCATCCATATACTTTTTCATAGTGAAAATCTCATGGATAATGTATAAATAATTTGAATGAATGAAATTATTAATTATTATAATTCTTTTCTAAGGCACATGAAAACCTATACCATAAAGTCCCTTAACAAGATATTTTAAAACTACAAGCAGCCACCTTTTTAATTTGTGAAACTAATTGGTATCATGAGAACATGTCTATGAATTGAGGGCTTACATATAGTTTGGTCCCCACCCATCACTACCTATCCAAATCATTCCTCATTTCGAATAATCAATTCATTTAACACATAATATACCTTATCAAATATCCATATTGAATAAAGGATACTTAGTTATTAATATTTCTCTAGAAAATAAAATAACTAACCATGTAAACACCATATGTAAAAATGATACATGGTTTAGAAAATAAATATATCCATGATAAATGATATGGATAATTATGTGAAATTAAATGTCTAATGATCATAGGAAATTTAATATTTTATTGGTAATAAAAAAGGAACCAAGGAAGTGATTTTTGATTGTATCCTTAGATAAATTATTCATAAACCATCTATATGAGGAATACAGATGGAATTAATACAATATATCCCAAGAGGGGTAAAAATAAATGGATTTTTTAATTGATGAATTGAAATACTATAAAAAATCATTTCAAAAACATTCTTGAGGAAAATATCATTTTTATTTGGATTTTTTTTGAAAATACAAATCTTTGAAAATAACTTTTGAAAACATTTTTTTTCAAATTAACCTTTTAAACATTCAAAGGAAGCTTCAATAAAGTTATGGTGGGTAAATATATACATTATATACAAGGTAAAAAGAAAATTCGTTTTTCATGATAAAAAAGTTAGGAAAATTCCATGTTCGTAAAGAGATAAGAATAATGTTTTAAAAATATTTAAAAAAAACGTAAAAAGTTTATTTACCAAATAATTTTTATGTGGTTAAAAAAATTTTTGAAAACATTTTAATAAAATATGGTTTTTAGAAGAAGACAGGTTCTCTGATTAAAGAGAGAAATAAAGTCTAGTTTTATTAAAAACATTTTCTAAAACATTTTGATTAACAAAGAGTGGAAAATAGTATTATTTCTTGAAAACATTTATGAATAACTAGAGTATAATTAAATGAAAGGGTTTATTTAATAATATTATGATGAATTACTTTATTGGAATGTCAAGAATAAGTAATCTTGATGGAAATGATATTGTCAAATAAACCCTTAAAATGGTTATTACATTGAAGTTAGAATTAATAAATAAAGATATTATGAGTATTATATGTTATTAAACATCCAATGAGCTTAATTACAAAAATATATAGACAAATTAATTATATACAAAATCAAAGAATATTAATGATAATGATGAAGTAATATATCCCAATGAAATAGAATTGGGTTATGAAATTTGTTTACCACTCGAGTATCTTTAAGTGTAAATATTATTAGATGAAATATTTCAAAATAAAACTAAAAATATCCTAAATAATGATTAAATAATTATATTACATATCAAAGTGTAATTACATACACTATATATAATAATTTAGTTGCATAATAATAAAGCATGCCTCAAATAATAGAAATTGAGAAAAAGTCCCTTAGTACATGGTAATTTTGAATTATAATCCCCATGAAAGAAATAATTTTAAATGAAACTCTAAATACCATAAAGATAAATGTATTAATGATATAAAATAAAATAAGAAAATTATATACAACACACAAAATTATTAATGGTTGAAAATGGTGTATACCTTATAGAAAGAAAAGTGAGACAAGAATCCCTTATCTTGTGTTTAACTTTAGGTGAACGACATTTAACTTCATGTATAATGGGTTTAAACATGTCACTAACTTACACAATAACCTTAATGATACTTTTAATATCATATATTAACATCTTATAATAACTTATTACCAGTTTCTTAATAATCATTTGATATTTTCAGTATTTTGGGTGTAAATTTCCATGTTTGTTGGGTATGTTTTAACTTTTATTTTTTTTCCTATTCCTTATATCATGATTTAATCATCTATATAATTTAAAAAATGATTTCAATTTTATAAATAATAATTATATATGTATTTATATTACTCCATAATATTTTGAGATAGGAAATGAAATGCACTGTTTATGGAGACGGTATACTATACGTATGCGTGAACGCTACATCTATTTCTTTGTCTAATTTAATATAATGAACGGTTAATGATAAATAAGCATATTATAATTAAAGTATCATTTTTATTTCATATATTTCACATAGTTTTATTATAACGGTCCATTATACGTTCCATGCATAGCGTGAACGAGTCACATCGCTTTGAAGAGGTGGTAGTCCACACTTCTACAAACGATGACATAGTATTTACCAAAAATGGTAAGCATGAAGGTATATTTTATATAAAACATATAAAACTATTAATAAAATAGAAATATCACATATATCATATATAAATAATATTTCCATCATAATTTCCAATCATGAGAGGAGGTAAAGGAAAAAAATGACATTATTTCACTAGGAGGTAGTTCATCGAACACAAAATGATAAGTTCGTTACCCATTTGATGGATGTGGGTGTAAGTGTTAGTAGAAAAATAATAATAAAAAGACATCAGTATATTTAGGATACTTATGTTATCATATAATCATGTAATAAGAAGAGTTTAGGGGTGGATAAGGAAACAAAATGAAAGTGATCATTGAATAATGTTACCTCATTTTAGAGTAAATACATTTGGTTTATACTAAAATACATCCTTGGATAGATTTATTCCCAATGTGTTGATTATAAAATTATGAGAGAGAATTGAGGTGAATATTTGGACATATTTTTATGACACAAAGGGCATTAACAGTGTGAATAAGTGGGATGGATGAGTGCCTTTTTATAGTGGATGAGGAGTGACATTCTTGTAAATATTAAAAAAGGGAATTCATCCCATGTTTTTTCATGTAAAGCGGAACCAATAATTGTAAAAACTCAAAAAAGGGATTATATGGTCAAAATATGTCCTTAAAATGTATTTTTTACATGTTCTTAGGTCATTTTGGCCCTTAGGATTAAGGTTTAATCCATTGTTAAGATTAATTTTATCTTAATATCAATAATTTATTTTAATTGATTTTACTGATATTTTTGTAAAAAAATGAAGTTTAAATTAATAATAATTAAAAATTACGATTATAATAAATATGAACTCAATTTTTCCCAATTCCAATAATATAATTGATATAAAATAAATATGTTAAAAAGCATTCTATAATTTCAAATAGAAATTAATTATCATGACCAAAATAGGATTAATTGATGTATAATTGATCTAATTAAAAACTTAATGTACCAAAAGATATAATTGAACCTTATAAACAAAATTGATGAAATAACTATTTTTAATTAAAAAACATTATTTTTTACTATTCATCAAAAAATGAAACCTCATAGAAAAATACCAAAAATTCATCTTAACATAATTTTTATGTATCAATTTCAAAAAATAAAGTTTTTTTAGATATAAAATTTATAATGTTTCAAAAATTTTATTTAAAATTGTTTATCTATTAAAAGGAAAAAAAGTGTCTTTAAAAAATATAATTATTTTTGCGTGAAATTGGGGTTGTTCTCATATTAGGCCAATAAATCAATTTGATGAATATGAAAGACATTATTTTGAATATTTAATATAAAAATTAAATTAATATATCTCACTAATTTAAATTAATATAATTTATTAGAATAAAACACCTTTGTGAGCATAAAAACATTTCCTTTATGTTCAATTTGTTTTTGTTTATATCCATTTCTATTTAATTGGTAACTAATAACATCATTTTATATTTGTGTAAAACATATACTGGCATAATTTAGTTAATACTATTCATAACCACTAATTTAAAGACTATGTTATATCTTATTATATTAAATAATTATATTTTAATAATTAGTGTTCCGTAAAATCGGTCTTGATTGTAACATTATCTATTGAAGGAACCCGTTGTTGCATAAGATGTAATCTAACTCAGTATTGTGTGAATTTATAGGTATAAGATATATTAAATTTATTCAAAATGTTAAACATAACATAAATTCTTGAGAGATTATATTCCTTTCTACATATTCTATTGCATGTCAAACACGATATTAAATAAAAAGGTACTCTCTTAGAATTTTTGGGGTGTTATATTCTCCCAAACTTAATAAAATATCACCCTAATAATTTAAGCTCCACCTTGGTAATAATTTTTTTTGATATTTATTATGTATAAATACCACATCATGACAAGTGTTTGTAAAAAATCCTATAGAAAAGAGAGAATAGGAAGTACAAAGGTCACATGGACTAACATATGAATAGGTATCTAAGTAGGAGAACATTAGTGGAAAGTAAAGATACATACATAGTGTAAAAGTATAAATATTTATAGGGAGTGATTGGGGAAATAGATCAAAAAATAGTGAATTATTAATGGAATGTTTAGGGCCTAAAATCCATAAATCCATGATGATTTAATATACCACCAGTTCAAAAAAAATGGATAACATTTTTTGGTCATTTTCTAATGTTGAGGAATAATTTTATTGACCAAGAATCCACTTACTTGATACATTTCAATTTTATATAAACAATTTCATATTTTTTTGTGCTCTGATCAAATTATATTTCATCCACTAATTCAGGAAATAAATATCCAAAAAATAAAATTAACACATGAAGCTTTACAATTTACTTTTTTTGGTTCATAAGCCCCATAAAAGAGTGTTAAGTCTTTGAATTTGTCTCTAAATATTCTCTAAATCCAATATGGCCAACACATTATTTCCAAAACCTAAAAATTGATACCTATATTTCATTATTAATATTTATTCATCAAATTTTTATCTAATAAATAATGATATATTAACAAGGACATCATGCATTCTAGTTATAGGTGCAACAACCTTATCGTTATTTGGGCATGGGTTCAAGTCCCACTTCTTAACCAAACATAATTGGTTGTCACCATGTATATAGGTTGTCCTTTTTTAGAACCATATTAATATCATTTCAAAAATACATATGTTGTAAATCCTTGAAATTGAATCATTAAATATGATTTTAACTAAATTTTCCTATAATATACTAATAAAAAATACTTCACCCATTTATTTCCACATAGGTCCTTACTTGGTCTAGAGTTTATACTTTAGAATATGGAACTGACTTGGGTCATTTCCAAGTTTCCTATAGTTATGGCAATGAACTATAAATGTGTCATCAGGATGATATTTATTTACTTCCATCATACTCTCTATTTTTCCTCAATAATTATTAGATTTATATCCTTATTTATCCCACATAAAGAATTTTCCTATTCCACTAAGACACTTTACTAGGTGTGTCATTCCATATTTGTTATATGAGGTAAATTGAGCCTTCTTTTCTCTATGGCCTCCACCACTCAATCTCTTAACAACTTACATCATTCTCTTTTTTGTTGAGTTTGGGAGTTGTTTAAGGTATATCTTATTAATAATATTTTAGGAATGATTATTAGGGATAAACATGATATCTTTCACCCATATCAATGACACATTGGGTTTCTCATTGTCCCCACCTTGTCCATCTTGTTTAATATTAACACGACTCCTTTGGGTTCCATCCATTGGCTAAAACCCAAATGCATTATGCGAGTAAAAATAGTCATAGTGAGAAAATTTATAGTCATTTATAGGATATCTAAATCATGGAACCATATTTTAAATCTAAAACACATTATCTTCAACCTAGATCATTCGTTGTCATTATGTATTCAAATCCTTCATAATGATTTGTATAGAAAATGTGAATTATCCTATGAATATTCCATATGAGTGTAAAACTAGGTGTGCAGTAAGACCCATTGTCATATACCTAGTTATGCTTGGGTTAGCCCCGACCCACTGTTCTAGAGTTGTTACCCTTAGGAGAATCTTATCCAGAACTACATCCACTTGTAGTATCCATTCATGGATGTATTTCTAGGAAGACCTATATAATCTATACCCCACAAAAATTCTAGGATTCTCCTATATACGTATCCTAAATATATACCTTAGGCAGACATTCTATAATCTATTTTTACCTAAATCTAGTTCCCTAGGTTGCTTCCAAAACCAGCTCTGATACCAACTATAGAGACCTAACTTCAAAAAATCATGGAGCTGATGCCTACTACCATTACATTGGAATAATATACAAGAAAATTGAACCAAAAATGAACAAAAAATTTAGTTGTATTGGTAGACTAGATATATACCTGATTCTTGTATTACAAATGGATACACAAATTACAACATAATTATTTTTTGTGGACAATAACATTTTTCCATTTAGTGGATCTTTGTACATCCTTCTTTGTACACATCATGGAATAATAATGAAGGGAAATAATATAAGGGTGATCTCAAATTCTTTTTACAGTTATGTATAAAAGAATAAATAATGAAATAAATTAGAATAATCATTATAGAATGGTAAATAACTTAACACACTTTCCATATAATCAATAAATTGATAAGGAAGTGCATAAACAATATGGAAAGGAAAATAAATAAAAAAACATTCCATTTAAATAACAGGATAAGGAATAATCAATATGGAAATGTATATAATTGAAATCAAATTCCATTTAATCAATAAAATGAGAATTAAATGCATCTATAGACTTTTCCATAGTGAAAATATCATGTTTAATAAATAATGAATCTAAATAAAGGAAATGGCTAATTACTAGACATCAAGTTTGAAGCACATGAAAACCTATACCATCAAGACCTTTCACAACATAGTTTAAAAGTACAATTAGAAACTTATTTAATTTTCACAGGAAATTTGTCCCCTGAGAACCAATTGATGCATAGACAAGAAATATAATGTTCAGGTCCCACCCATCACTGCCAATCCAAATCATTCCTCATATCAAATAATCTATTAAATAATTAAATAATATTCCTTATCAACCATCCATGTTGACTAATGAAAACCGATTTACAAATATTTTCCTAGAAAATAATATAACTATCTATTTAAACATCATATGTAAAAATTATATATTGTTTAAGAAATAAACTAATTAATGATAAATTAGATGGATAATTATGTAAAATTCATTGCCTAATGGTCAGAGGAAGTGAATTTAAATTCTATACATGGAAAAAATAATCATAAACTGTATATAAGAATAATAAGGATGATATCTTCACAAAAAATACCAATTATAATAAAAATAAATAGTTATTATCATTGATGAGAGGAAATACTATAAAAATAACTTTTTAAGAACAGTCATGATGAAAATATACTTTATATTTTAGAAAAAAAATTGAAAATTCTTTCATTGAAAATCCATTATGAAAAAAAATTCTTTAAAAAGTAACAATTTAAATTTTTGAAAGAATATTCAATGAAATAAAATTAGGAAAAATATATACACACCATATAAGGTAAAAAGTACATTCCTTTTACATTGTAAAAAGGTTAGGAAAATTCCTTGTTTTGAAAGAGACAATATGATTCCTCTGAAAAAATTGGTAAAATAAAGAAGGTGTAAAAATGTATTCAACAAATTATTTTTAAGAGGATAAATTATTTTATGGAAAAATTTAAACAACACATGGTTTTAATGAGAAGACAGGTTTTCTGACTAAAGAGAGAAATGATGTTGGATTTTCTTAAAAACATTTTCTAAAGCATTTTGAGTACCAAACAGTTAAAAAGATGGTATAATTACTTTAAAAACGATATGAATAACCATAGGAGAATAAAATTTAAGGGTTTTTTGAACCTTGGTCAAATGAATTTGTTTAATTTAATTTCAAGAAAAATAAATCTTGTTCAGAATGAGATTGTTAAATAAAACCTTAGAATAGTCATCACATTTTAGTGAGAATTAATCAATGATTATATTACATGTATAAACTGTTAATCCACATATAAGGAGTGTAAATATATAAATATAAATTTAAGGTCATTATAAACATAATTATATTATGTTAAAAATAATGATGAAGTAATATAAACAAATTAAAAGGCATTGGGTTATCATATTTCATTACCACTTGTGTAACATTAAGTGTAAATACCATTAGATGAAATAATTCTAATTAAAACTCAAAATATAATTAATAAATAATTATTCATGATATTAAATTTCAAATTGGAAGTATGTACACCTTATAAAATAAATTACGTTCATAATAATAATGCATTCCTCAAGTAATGAAAATTTAGACGAAGTCCCTTACTACTTGGTAACTTTTGAATTATAATCCCCATAAAAGAAATAATTTCAAATTAAAATCTAAATAAAATTAAAATAAATGTATTGATGATATAAAATAAAATATGGGTAGTATATACACCACACAAAAGAATTAAGTGGTGAAAATATTTTTTGCCTCACTAAAAGAAAACTGAGACAAGAATCCATTACCTTGCGTTTTATTTCTGGTAAAAGTCCTTTAAGTTAATGTATAATGGTTGTAAACATGTAAATAAAATATTGAAAACCTTAATAATATTTATAATATCATATATTAACTTATTATGGTATATTATTACTTGTTTGTTTAATAATCATTCATTATTTTCACTATTTTGGATGTTGATTGCAAGGTTTCTCAGGTTTTTTTAAGTTCTTATTTTTGTTCCTATTAATTAGATCACTATTTAATAATATATATAATTTAAAACATGAGATAAATTTTATATATAACAATTATATATATTTATATTAATCCATAATATTTATAAATAGGAAATGAAATGCGCAGTTCACGGAGACAGTATGAGATATATATGCATGAACACTACTTTCATTTCTTTGTCGTATTGAAAACTATAAAAAGTAAATGATATATATGTATATTATAATTTTATTATTATTATTATTTCATATGTGTAACATTTTTTTATTAAAACCATTCTTTATATGTTCCATGTATATAGTGAATGAGTCACATAACTTTTAGGAGGTGTTAATCCCCACTTCCATAAATGATGTTACCACATTTAAACAAAATGGAAAGAATAAACGTATGTGTTATATAAAAATTAAATAAGTATTAATATAAAATTAATATAAAATATATCATATATAAATATATTTTCCATCATAATGCCCTATCATGATAGGTTTTAAAGGAAAAATGAAAGACATCATTTCACGAGGAAGTAGTTCTCCATACATGAATCAGTAAGCTCGTTACCCATTTGCTGGAAGTGTGTTTAAGTGTAGGTAGAAAACAAAGAATAAAAAATATCTTTATATTTAGGATATTTAGTTTATTATATAATCATGTAATAAGATGTGTGGAGAGGGAAACAAAACAAATGTGATCGTTGAAGAATATTACCTTGTTTTTGGGTAACTCCTTTTGGTTTATACCAAACAAAATACTTGTTGGTATTTATAAAAAAAATTGGATTCTAGTATGAGGGGATATAATTTTTGAGATTTTTTGGCCAGGTTTATATAATCCTAAGTCAATGAAATGTGTGAATAAGTGTGAGCGGTGAGTACCTTTTTATTGTGATGGAGGAGTGACATTCTTGTAATTTTTTAGAAATGGAATTCCACTAACATCTTCCCATTTGAATTGGCTCCAATAATGGTAAAAATTCAATAAAATATAGTATATGATAGAAATATGTCAGGAAAATGGGTTTTTACAAGTGACTAGGTCATTTTGGCCCTTAATTTTACGGTTTAGTCCCGTGTTAAACTTAATTTTACTACAATCACTTTAATTAGTTTTAATTAATTTTACTAATATTTTTGACAAAAAAACTTAAAATAATTATAAATTTTAAATTATGTTAATTCCAAATATTTAATCAATTTTCCCAAATTAAAATCACATAATGTGTTGAAATTAATTTAAATTTAATCCCGTAGATGGAACGAAAAAGCGTATTTTTGAAGTAAAAAAGTTCAAAAGTTTGTTGTGATTATATATAAAATTTTGATGTAAATTTGATTAAAATAAAATAAAGTAGGATAATTTATTTATAATTTATCTAATTAAACTTTAAATATAATAAAAAATATTATTTAACTTATAAATAAATTAAATGAAAAATTATTTTTTAATTAAAATTCAGTATTTTTCACTATTAATCAATAAATGAATCCTCATTGAAAACTACCAAAAATTCACACTAACATATTTTTTATGTCTATTTTTCAAAAGTTAAGATTATTTTTTCATATAAAATTTATAAATGTTCCAAAAATTGGATTTAAAATAGGTTCACCATTGAAAGGCAGTAAAAGTGTCTTTATAATAATGTATGTTTTAATGCGTGCTATTGGGGGTGTTTTGATATTATGACTATAAAATCAATTTGATGAATATACAAAATATTTTATTGAATATTGATTATTTATATATATATATATTACATTAATATAAATCAATAATTGTAATTAAATTAATTTTTTTGAATAAAACACCCTTGTAAGTAAAAAAATTATTTTATGTTTAATTGGTTTATTATATTCATTTCTAATTAATTGGTAACTAAATAATTATTTTTATATTTTTGTAAACCATATATTTTCATAAGCTAGTTAATATTATTCATAACTGCTAATTTAACATCTAGATTATATCTTATTATATTAAATAATAATGCTTTAATAATTGTTGTTCGATAAAACTTTGTCTTACATTTAACACAAGATATCGAAGAAACTCATAGTTGTATGAGATGGAATATAACTCAATATTGAGTTCATTTCAAGCTATAAAATATATTAAATTTATTTAAAATATTAAATATACCTTATGTATTGATATTTTATATTCCTTTCTACGTTTTGTGTTGTGTGTCATACATGCCATCAAATAAAAAGTTTTCGTCTTATAATTTTCAGGGTGTTATATTTATCATGACATAACAATTTATTTTATTTCCATTTATCAAATATATTAGGTATTTAATAACATAGTTCATATAAGAATATATATAAAACATGCAATAAATATGTATTTATCATGGACAACGCATGTCAATATATATCCTTATGCAGCTATGATGATGCATCAATACTCATCTGGCCCCATGCCAGGCCATGAGTGTAAATATTATGAAGAAATAAAATCATGAAATAATAACATCACAAAACATGTGAATCACATATGGTGAAATAACATCAGTAGTAACAAGTTAACATCATAATCAATAATCACATCCCCATGCACTCGGTTTTTCTTTCATACATGGGTTCGATACTCCCATGAACAAGCTCATTACCAAGTACGCACAGATCCTACTATCCATTATACCATTCCCAAATAGTAAATTAATAGGAATGAAAAACATGTACCTTTGATACCACCTTTTAACATACCTTAATCTGGTGCTCTCTTACATAAAAAAAACAGATTAGATATTGAACCTGAAGCATGTCTCCCTATATGTCAGAGGCTAATAACTAGCAGCGGGGGTGTGATATGTATAACAGAGAGACTACAAACCCTTATATGGAGTAAAATAGATCAGAATCCATAATTATAAATAAAATATTAATGTAAAATAGTGTAAAATAATATTATAAAACTAGAAATTAATGGGGAAAACAATAAACCAATAATAAAGAATCATTTAAAGAAAATTTGAGATATATATAAACATCAAACTAAAAAAATAAAAATAAAAGAATCAACTAAAACAAAATATTCGAAAAAGGCCCCAGTCCAAAACCCCATGTTAGAACCATATCCGATCTTCTTCCCATACATCAAGAAATGAAATAATCAACAACAAGGTCCCTTTACCTTGTACAAACCTATATCCATGTAATCTTCTCACGCACCAAATGGTGGACTGAATAGGATGTGAGTAAAATATAGTTGGTCGAAACAAAATTTTCTAAACCAAAAAATTCTAATAATAAGTGTATGAGATAAAGAAATAAACATGTGTATTAATTAATCTACTAATATAATATAATTATCAACCTGCTTCAATAGCATGTTGTAATATCTCTAGGAATGTAACATAACCATGCCAACTAAAATCCTTATATCCATGTAAAAAGAGCACAAATCTCGGTCGAAACATCAATATATGTATTTCAGCATGGGATTGGGTGGGACCCGCTCAATATAATCATTACAAAAAGGTACTAGGTTAAGTCTTCTAAATATAAGCATTACAATATGAGACTATGAAAATCCCTCTTAATATAACCATTATAGAATGGGACCAGGAAGAGCCTACTCAATATAATCATTATAACATGAGACTGGGAATATCTCTCATAATATAATTGTTAAATTATGGTACTAGGCATATCCCACTCAATATAAGCATTAAAAATGATAAAACAAAAAGTTAATCCTGCATGGATGTCACAATATCACATCATCTGACTAAATGGTTAAGTATACAAATTACCACATATCGTTCAATTTCTCTTTCATTTATATATCAAATGATAAAATATCATATAAATAAGTTATAATCCATTACCTAAGGATTCTATATCAATAAATCATGTATGGTCTCATGTCATGCTAAACCAACTTTAATCCATTAGTCAATACAATTTTAATCTATGGGTTTCTCAATCAACAGTTAGACAAAACCAAGGTCATAATCAATTGAATCAATAAGAATCTAACCCATACTCCAATACATGATTTTTTTAATTTTAAATTATTTAATTAGTTCGAGTTTACATTATATTGGGACACTCACAATATCTCATAGATATGGAAATTAAATATACCAATGGGTTAATATTTTAACCCCTACATTTAAATGGACTATTTAGCCTCACCAAAAATGTGTAACGCCAATGAAAATGGGGGAATGGGAGATCAAAAAAGGAAAAATAGATCACATAGAAACAATATCAGCATAATATAACTATAGAGATTCAAAATAAAATATTAGTTTAATTGAAGAATGAGGAAAGGGGAATAATACCATAGAAATAAGGCCTTCTAGGGATCAAACCCCAAACCACAACATCTGGAGGTGATGAAATTTCCTTATAATATCTCGGACTTTCCTAGGGCTTGAGAGGAGGGTATGAAAAAAATTTGGAATGAGATATAGGTGTACAATGATACATAAAACCACCTCTCATGATATTTACATGACATGTAATCCATTTATATGAGTCTAATTTCCTTTTAAAGGGATACTATGAAAAACCCGTCACCTCGGGTTAATATTTTACCATTCTTGAATTTTACATGCTGTGTAACTGATTCATTCCCTACAATGGTTAACAACATCTACCTATGTGGTTAAACACAGTGAAACACCTTCATGATGTGTAAAACTCTTGTGGGTATTTCTTAGACCAACTTATGCATAATATATACATACACCACCAAACCTTAACAAAATCACAAGAAACTCTCATGAGCCCACTTAATATATTTATACTCAGAATATATTTATTAAAATAAGATACATACTGGAAATTTGGTTATTTTCCCCAATAAAGTTTCTCTATCACCGAAAAAGACTCAACCACCAAGTTTTAATAAAAATATCAAAGAAACATATACCTAAAAAAATATGAGATCTTCCAAATGTGGTGGTTCCTATGAATTTATAACCAATGGGGAATTTGGATATTTGTAATCAAATTAAAAAATATAGGAATTTAAAAATAATTTTAATTTATTAAAAAAAATTAAGTCATGAGAGTTTGGGTTCCATAGTTTAAAATATATATATGGATTAATGATTGTAAATGACTATAAAAGATTAATGAATGGAAATTAGCATGTGTCATGGTATGAAATAGTCGTGGATAGGCTATAATGACTTTACATGATTCATTTGGGTGGATGTAGATTCACCTGAGGTGATACATGATCATTTTTTATTTGGTTTATGATTTTATAAATGGATGTATACTTTTGGGTACTACTCATAATTAATTAAATTATACAAATGTGGTAAATATGTTAATCCATGTTGTATTTTGAAATATTTTTATAATCAGATTTTATGTATTATTATCTATATATGTGTTTAATAAATTTTAAAATGGAATTGGTGATATGGTTCATAATGAATCTTAAATGGTAATTCATGAGAGTGATGTGGGACAAAATAACCCCTATCCATATATATCATTATATATGTTAATTTTATATTTTATAATGTAGGAAAATGAAGATCTTCCTTGTTCATAGGAGATAGATTATAAGAGAAATTTTCATAGGGGGTGTTATGGTTTCAGTTATACATTAATGAAGGTTTTTCTATATCTAGGATGGAAATTTCTAGATCATTTACTTTTTAAATGTCATTTCCTTGATTGGTTTGATTTATTTTC
Organism: Viscum album; assembly: GCA_963277665.1. Classification (NCBI taxonomy): domain Eukaryota; kingdom Viridiplantae; phylum Streptophyta; class Magnoliopsida; order Santalales; family Viscaceae; genus Viscum; species Viscum album. Next base: position 1,878,552,353 of record OY728156.1, on the reverse strand, counting down.
ACTATATTATATGTATTCAATTTATTTTATAATTACATTTTAAATATGGATTTTTATTTTAATAATTTTTTTTATTTTAAAATAGTTACTTATTTTATTAAGAGAAAATCGTTCCCCAAAGATTATAATGTATCCATTGGTACTGATTTCCAGCCTTTTTTAATTTGTGAATGTGATTGAGGTAATGTGATGGACAGAATTTGGTCCCAGCTAACTAGTGTTCTGGTTGGGTCACAACACCAAAAACTGATTTTATGGATAAACACATTGATATAATGAAACCTTTCCAAAAAGATAATAAATAGTAATATAATATATGTATATAATACATTGATAGTGTAAATAAAATTGTAGAAAATTTTATAAAAGATATTTACTCTCAAATATAATATAGTATTAAAATATATAAAGGTTTATTTTTTAATTTTTTATTTTCTGTTTGAATGTCATTTTTTTATAATTTTTGAATTTTAATATTTTTTGTTCAAAACATTATTCAAATAAAATATTTATATTTATAAAATTTTCATATTTTTTATAATTTTTTTTAATACGGATATCCTTGAGGCCTTGTTTGTGAATTTATAAATAACCTTGATCAATTTAATTTCATGGAACACATGCATTACTCCATTTTGTTTTAAAATACCCACCAAAATGGAATCGTCTTATTGAGGTTATTTTATAATCATATATTCTAGTATATATTGTCTTTTTTCTTGGTTAAATATTTTTGAATTATAAAATATGTTTACTCTCAGATTAAATAATTTTATCAATTAATATTTTTACATTTTTAACTATAATATTATTTCCAACATTATTTCTCTTTATTTAATATGATATATTACTCTTTAATTATTCTTCAAAAACTATTTAAATTCACCATATAACTCTTTATCTATTCTTATTAAAGATAATCCTATAAATTTTACCTCTTTTATAGTATTAAATCATTTCAAAGTTGAATTTATTTTTCTTATAAAAGAGGAAAGTTCATACTTCGGAGTATCAATTATCCACACTCATTCTTTGATAATTGTTTTCATTTCCTAAATGAATTTATTCAGATATATATTTTATTTAACTTCATTATAAATGAATAAAAAACGAAAAACCTTTTTATATTTAAGATCATCCACTATCCCATTTTTTTTCCAATTCAAGGGCATAATTATTACATTAATTTTTAACATCATTTTCCATATCCACATTATATTATATTTATAAAAACAATTTTTGGGATGTTTTCAACTAATATAATAGACCAATAACAAATAATATATCTTTTCATAAATTTTATATAGATTATTGAGGTTTTATTTAGTCATCCAAAACAACAACAAAATATTTTCAAAAAATTTTATTTTCAAAATCATCATCTTCATCATAGGATTTAGTATCACTATCTTCTCTACTAAAAATAATATTCTTTTTAATTTCATCCTAAAATTATTAGACAAAAACATTGCTATATAATTTCCTTATATTAATCCGCATATGGTTTTTATTTTATGATCAAATTAATTATCAATTTATTATTTTCCCATAAAATACTTGGAAAATTTTGGTCCACCTTTCAACAATTGAATCAAGTAAGGGGTGTATTCCCTTTGAATCATTGTTTTCCTTAATTTGAATTGTTCAAGAGGATTTTCATTAATGTATCTCAGACATCATTATAAAACTATTTCAATTTTATTTTTTATTTTATTTGATTGAATTTTAATTTAATTAATCCATTTTTGTGATTATTATTAGTATTAATCTCAAATTTTATTCCAAAAAAAATCAATGATGATAATAAAGTATGAATGGGTTTATTTATCTACCTTAAATTTTAGAAGATTTGGTAAACAACAATTATATGACATTACTTGAAAATATTTTCATGACTGTGGAATTACTTATGTATTCCCCGAGGCCGCTCATAGAAATAAAAAACCTAATTACTCTATTAAATATTTTATACCTGAATCATGAATCATACACCCCTAATTATAAAATATACTTCCCAAATGTTTCATAATTTATTACTCTAGATCATGATACCTTTCATAAATATTGTATAATTTTTTCTATATTACTTTTTTGGGTAAATAAAATCATGATATTTATATATTTTTTAGACAAAAAACTCCATCCTTTTTGATTTTTTTATCATTATCCAAAATATTTTTTTTCACTCCCTATCTTTATTAAAGTGACTCTTATATAAATAATTAGTTGACTTATATTTATTAAAAAAATAAAATTCTATAAAAAATTTAAAATATGAAACTATATTTTTATTTTTTATCATTTATTACTTTATAGGGGAACCTCATTTTCATTCATCCTTTTATCCATTTCCACAAAATATATCTTATTTATATGATAATTGAACTGAAAAAAATAAAATTTTTTGGTAAGTAATTTATTTATTGGCTTCCAAAATGAGGAAATGTTTGATTAATTAAAACATAACCATGTTTAACATTCTGATATTAAATATTTATATTTTTCAACTAAAAAATGTATTTTTTAACATATTCATCCTACTATTATTTCATATAATAATATTAAAATCAGTATACCCTGATTACATCATTTATGAGTAGATTCATTATCAATATAAAAATATAAATTCTTCTATATAACTAATATTATTACCAAAAAACATATTACACATGAATAAAATTAATTATACTCTTTACAAGATTATAATGATAAATTAAATCATCCTTAGCATAGAAACATAAATTAAATCAGCCCACCATGACTTAGGTTATTGATGTAGTTAATATCACACTCACATTATTTCTTATTCATGGATATGTAAGATCACTCTACTATATATTTTTATTGGTTACTACCTATTATTTATTTAATTTTTACATGAATTTCATTTGTTAAGGTTATTTATATAGAATTTTTTATATGGTTAACCTAGGATAATTAATTGACAATGGATTCTATAATAAAGATATTTCTAAGATTATTATAAGTGCCAAATCTATATAAAAAATATGTTAAATGTAAACTACTTATTAAAAACAAATTTGCCTTAAATTATTCATAAATAAACATATGTTCATTCCTTTGTTAAATTAGAACATAACTTCCAAAAGGACATGAAAAAATCTTCTATTCTTTCTACCAACATTGGTTACTTTTAATATTTTTCAATATAGTTATTGATTGATAATTTCTATAATTCACCCATTAAAGTACATAAACATGAACCAAATAAAAACACTATAGACATTATTTGACCATTCCATATTTTTTACATGAGGCTTTCAATTTATCTTCAAAATTTCAATAACTCTTTTGATATATTTTAAACTCCCACATAAAACTATTTGAAAGATGAATTGAAAATTTATAAAAAAATTTAAATATCATAATTAGTATAAAAATAATGAACAATCCACTTAAAAGTTTTCAAAAATAAGAAAATCTTTGATAATATAAGTACCCCATGTAGTAGTTGTTTTATAAAGGGGTGATTATTTGTTGCTTAAGATGTGAATTTTATGAGATGTCCAACTTATATTTTGTCTTTTTTTTATCAATTTTTTTGTTGAAACTACTTCAATATAAAAATTTTAAATCCCCAAAATCATTGTAAACTATTGTTTTGTTATTATCCTTTTATTTTTGAGTTGGGACATTTTGGGTAAATTATTGTTTCTTTGAGTAGCATAAAATATGGTTTTGTGATATTTACAGTAAAAAAAAGTTTCATCGCAGCACAATGGAGGTGGTTTCACCACAATAGTGTTGTATAATTGAGGCCATACCATAGAGGAAATGGTTTCACCACAGTGATGGACTTTCTCATTGTTTTCATTATAGCCTTCACCATGGAGTGATGTTTCCGGAGGATGCTCCAGGGTGACTTAAACCACATTTCCGAGCCTTAATCTGTGTTAGATCTCGATTGAAGGTATAGAAATTTGGCCATCAAAATTTATGGGATTAATTGATCTATTTTATAATTTATTTTGAGGATTCATTTTGAAATTAAAGATGCTTTAATGAGGGTTTTCCATGTAGATAAAAACCCTAAAAATACCAATATCCACTCTTTGTTTGGCATCAATCCATGAGTTTTGAAGGGATACATAGATGAATCCACACCGTAGGGATCACCCTACACTATAGTGGTTTGACTATCAGTTAAGTTCTACACCATAGTCCACATTTTCTTCATTAGGTATGCTATGGTAATATCCACACCACAGTACCCTATCATGTACTTTGGAGGTCTCTTTTTGTGCACATATGCATCGTGACAACTCGTCTTGGGCCATGATGACTTTTTCCGACACACCTCCATACCGTAGTGATCTTTATGCAATAATGTTCTTTTTAAGGATTTATTGGGAGCCTTTTATCGTTTTTCTCTATTCTAGGAGTGACACGATTTTCTTCTTCAAACCAAAATTGAGGAATTCCATTGATAGTGATCAAATTTGGAGTTCTTGGTGTGCAATAAGTTTAATTTGGTGTACAAGAGAGTTTATGTGATGTCACACTTGATGAACCTTGATTATGACATTGAAAACCTTGATGTGGGAAGTCTCTTATCATTTCAGGCTCTCATATATACTTGTTTCCATGGAATGATTTATGTGTTCGCATGGCTGTGTTCTTGATTGATGGTAATTTTTTATGGGTCTGTGTTTATGTTTTACCCATACACAATCCTTATTTCCATGATAATTTCTAGAGTATATTTTTCCATGAATTATATTAATTTACATGTTATGATATGGTGAAAATATATTTCTCGCGATTCCATGATATGTTTGTTTATCATGATTTAACTTATTGTGTATTATATTTTCATTGGAGGTTTGGAGCTTGGTACACCTGAATAGTTAATGTTGTGGTATGATTATTCCTTATAGAGTGTACATGATGTACGATGGTGATAATAATAGAGCATGATATCATTTTGGCTTAGATGGAACTCAATTACTTTAGGTTTCGAAAGAATGTTCCATCATTAAACCCCTTGTGGATACTGAGTAGAATGTCAACTCAATATATAGCCGATACTGAGTAGTATGTCCACTTGATTCCTTGAATATTCTACGTGGCATGTTGACAGCCTTGTGGATATTAATGATTTACCTTCATCTCTATTATTCATATGATATGGAGCTGAAGTAGGTATGGATAAGGGTTTGTAGTGGCCTGGTTAGTGCACAACTACTTGGTAGGTGATTGAATGATTGTTATGTTTGTTTAAACATTTATTATTATCATGGTATACACCTATTATATATGTGAAAATTTATTAATGACAAATTGGTGGTGTACTGCTAGGTTTTTTTACCCACACCCTATATGGGTATCTCGATGCACGTGAAAACATCAGGTATAGGGATCTATGAAATGGAAATGGGCCCATGATAGAGGGTCGATCCAAGGAGTGTATATATAGGAGTGGTACTGGGAGAGACTTTTGAGGAATACCATTTATTTAATTTTTTATCACCTTTCACAATACTACTATGGTTTGGCATGACACCTTTGGATCCCATTTATTTATTATATGACTAGTATTCTATAAACATAGTTTTTGTATATTTAATATAATATAATATTTTATTATATTTCGTTATATTATTATTTGTATCTTTATATTATACTAATGGTATATTCTCCCCACTAATGTACCGAAAACCTCATTTATAGTCGTCAACCTCTGGTGTATGTGGTGTCACACATGAGGTCATGTGGGACTCAGAATCAAACCCAATGGTTACAGATGTGGAATTACATAAATCACATTTATACTCTGGTGAATTGGTGTTACAGTTGAGTTGAAAATCAATTGGAATTTTTGGGAAATGGTCTGGAGTTAATGATTAGTGATTATAGGTGTTTGAAGTGAATATAGGAAACATTATACAGTAATGATAACTTTACTATGTCATAGTTTTATTTTAAAAGGAAAAATAATTGATCATATAAGTAAATGAATATTGTGGATATTATTATTATAAAAAAAATAAGATATGATTATGATTTTGTAGAGTGATGAACAAGTTGTAAAGAATTTCATAGAAGAAAACATGGAGTCTAGACTACGAGACATTTATTTAGAATTTTTTGGTCTATAGAAAGGTAATTTTATACTATAAGGAGGTTCTATATTCCATGATGAGTAGATCATGGTATATGGAATTTTATGCAAAGTAGTAAGTTAAGTATATTGTGGTTGATGTGCTGTGGTTAGGGTTTGAAGAATTGAATGATTGAAACATGATTTATGTTGAGAAAAATGAGGAGAGAAATAAAATATTATTTGGCTATTCTAGATGGAAAAAAAAATGGGATCAATTATATTTTATGTATGTGGAAATTTCTATGGGCCAAAAATGGAAAATAATCAAGTCCTATTCCATGTTTTTGTAAATGGAAATTGAAATGAAAACCCATGATATAGTTCATTGTTGTGAAGAGAAGTAGATAGAATTATTCTATGGTCACACATGACTATTTAATTTGTTTTTAGTAGTTTTAAAAAACAATTCAAAATAATTTTAACCTATCTATGTTAACGTGATGAACCTAACACACTGTGATCAGAGTCTATTTACAATTTCATGTTTTTTTACTAATGTGGCTTAATTTATTACTCAAAAAATACTCCAACAAGAATTCTCAAGTCCCTAAAGTATATAAAGTGTTATTAAAAGGTATATATAGATTTAATGAATCCATTTTATGTCCAAGAAGTTGAATATATGTTGGTATTTACAATTAATATTTATAATTGAAAATTAAATTTAAAGTGAATTAAATATTTTTATGAAAAGTAAATAGAGAGTGAGAGGATATTTTTTTTGTAAAAATTTGGAAATTTGATGGAGAATGAAGAATTATAATTCTACAAAGAGATATAAAAAATATATAAGATCATTTTTAACTCACATTATGAAGTTATAATAATTTTATATGAAGGTAAATAATACTGTTAAATATGATAAAGGTTTCTTTCTGATTTTAGGAAATGTTTATAGAATTTTATTGTTTACTGATGTTTAGAGATTAAAAATTCATAAATACAATTCAGTGATTAAATGAAGATAGTTTTAGGTTGTATATGAAAGGTTTCACTAGATTTTTGATAAAAAATTAAGTGTAAGAAGAATAGAAATAAAGTTCATATTTTTTCATAAACATTAGGAGTCATATTTGGAGGATGGAGGCTGACTTTATTATATTACCATAAGATTACTATTTGATTTTATGGGATCACACTATAAAATTAAATAATTATTTATATATAACATGAGTTAAAGGATAATTACTACTTGTTTGTATCCATTATGATTAGTAGAACATGTGATCATAGACTCTCCAGATCATTCAAAGGATGCAAACATTAATTTTGAGTAACAAACCATATAAATTTATAATCAACACTATGTTCTAGGATAGAAACTTAAATAGAAAAAAGGATCCTTGGTAGAACCTAAGGCTCTCCCAGTGTATGATATTTTACCTATTTTTTTAGTTTACTATAATAAAAAGGAAATGGTGGGTGATGTTTTAGAATGGAAGATTATTGGGGAATTATCCTCCCCCCCACTTTAATAAAAGTATGAAAGTTTCCTATATTAAATTTGTATATATAAAAAGGAAGAATGAAAGAATGAATAATATAATGAATTAGATTCAGATTAAAAATACTAGAGAAGTGAGGAATATATGAGATCCCATGGGGATTAACATATAACTTTATAAATGGACTCTCTGACAAATTCATATTATATTTTTCGATTTTGTCCCAAATACTAACATTTTAAATTATTATGTGGAGGTACGAAATTTCATATTATATATACTCAAGGAAAATTATTAAAATCAACAAAACCTTGAAATAGAGAACCTATCTTGTAAATAAAGGCACATTTCTCTTGGCTGTAATTATTAGTTATATTTTATTTTGGTTGCATGTTTGGTGGGGAATCCAGTATTGTGTGTCTTGATGTTTTGGTTTATACTAGATATATGACTAGTGGGTTACCAATATACCATTAAAAAGGGAATTTATTTTCAAAATTAAATTAAAATTGAATCTAATGGAAGTGAATCCCTGATTATAAGGATAAATAATAGTAATTAGGTATCCAAAAATTCGTATTAAAGTTGTGTTCTAGATTTCCATTGAATGTCTATGTATTTTTGAATATTAAAGGTGATGTGTGTCAAATATTTTTGATACAATATTAGTTTCAAATTTTATAAACATGATGGATCATAATATTAAAATTAATGAAATTGTTATTTTGACATTTAATTAAAATAAAAACCATATTTGGAATGTTAGAAACCATATTTTTAGGTGAAATATTTTTTTTTATTTTTTTCTTAAAACTCTTTATGTATTGTTAAACCATTTGAGACATAGTTTTTGAGCATGGATCAAGGATATAATTATTTCTTCTGAGGTATTTGGGTGGCTCGAATAAGCCAAGAATGTTGAATAATAGAGGTGTCATGCAGCATCAGATATGAATCAGTGCCATTAGCCAACTAGGGGGATGCCAAGTAGCAAAGGAAGTATATATGATTCCTAAAAACTAGTATGTAAGACCCACTAGATTACTAGTGGTCTCGATTAGAATGGTTATCCAATAGGAGACTCACTAGCCACCTAAGGGTAACCCATCAGTTAGTTAGTTGGGTTCCCATATGAGATGTGGAATTAGAAGACACTACCAGATCATAGGTGGTTCCCACCAACTACCCGATAGTGTTAGGTTGGGTCAGAGTAAGTAGGTATAAAATTACATTTTATACCTTCAAAACCCGTTTTAATCTCTTTTTAACATCTAATTCAACCATAAGTTTGGATTTATGGATTATGAAGGCTATTCAAGTCTCCAAAGGAATCTCCAACTCCTATCCTTTCTATCTAACATGATCCTTGATCTGATTATCCAAAACAGTTAAGATTACTTCTCCATTGATGAATTCCTCTTGTTTCCTACATGTTTACTCTTCTTATATCCATGAATGTATGTGGAAATAATTTCCAATAGAAGATCACGATGTTGTAATTTTATCTTTCATCAGATCTCATTTAATTTATTTATCCTTATTCGAGGTGGGTGGTCAACATCTACTCTCTATTGTCAATTATATTTTTAAAGAATGTTAAAAATTTGGATCACACTGGCATGATATGTACGTGACCTAGCTTATTTGTAACTTTTAATTTTGATAAAATTCAAATTCATAGACATCCCTTGGATTCTATTAGTTCTTTTAGGAATAATATTGGGTCTTATAGCCACTTAAGGGGTGGGCCAACCCTTGACCCTAGGCTGGAACATGGATGAACCTAGATCCCAATGTTGAATTCAATTTTTTTAATGATTTTGGTTTAATAAGTGAAATTTTTATTTTTTTCTGATAATTAATCACTTGGATAAGAAGTGGTTAATTAAAATGATTTTTTTGGAAAGATAATATGATGGAATATGGATTAATGGATTTGTGAATGGTAATTGGGTTAAATTAATATGTGAATTGGAAATTGTTAAAATTATTGTGATAATTTGTAACTTATAATAATGGATTTAAATGATGATAATTGATAATTTTTGGTATATTAACCAATATTTATTATGATCAAATTCTTGGAATGTTTCCTAATTTGGAATTCATTGACCCATGTTTCATTAGTTATTAATTTTAAAATCATCCGTAGGATGGGAATTTATATAAGGTATGATGTCCCCTCAGTATGTAAGTGGCCATAACATGGGAAATCACACTAGGTCATGTGATTATTTTTCCCTTGGTACGAAATTAAACCATGGGAACATGTAAGAAAATATAGCCTATAAATTCACATAGATACCAATATAACATGGTTAATTTTTCCCTTGGCTTGGTTTTCATCGTAGGAACATGTAAGCGGTTCTAGAATATGAATTCTCATATATCCTAGTATTTATTGGTCACAATATGTTTAAGGGCGAGGTGATTGATTATTTTTAATGATATAGGTGATTCATATTCAGTAGGATAATTGACCAATGGTTTGGGTGATTCATCCAAGGTAGGAGAATCCACCCCTTGAACGAGATATTTGGCATAATGCCAAATTAGGATTAGTTGACCCTTGGTATCAACTCAGAGCTCATTGGATATATAGTTTAGATGATGGTCTATATTAATTTGTAAATTAATATGGGATTGTTTAGATATAATTGGTTTTATCCTACTAAGTGGTACTCACACCCTGTTTATGATACCATTTGGTACATAGACATATTTCGTGGATGCATGTCAAGATAAGAGAAATGGGCCTTATGCTTGATTTGGTTTATTTTTTTATAGAATAGACAAGTAATTGAGAATGGGGTTTAGGATTGAGGTTTTGGATTTTTTTATTGTGAGATTATTTATTCTTATACTTGTATAAATTCAACAAAAAAATTATATTGGAATATAGTATGATAAGAAATGGATTTTTTTGGATTAATTTTTTTCTCAAATTTTCTATTTTTGATGTTATTTTTTTATATTATTTACACTGATATTATAACCTAATTATCTAGGTTATATTCTCTCCACTATATCCCTTGCACTCTCACAACTAGTCAGTGACCCTCGGAATACAATGCGGCACAAATGAGGTCTCATAACTACCCATATTGGTCACGGTAGGGAGAACTAAGCTAGGGATGTTACATAGTGGTATCATATCCAGTATTTTTTATTTATTTACTATATTAAGATCAGTAAAAAAAGAAGACTAGGATATGTCAGAGCTTGGTAATCATCTCATATATTTGAGTCGAAAACTCTTGTGTGGGGGAAAACCAAGTTTATATATATGTTATTTTTGTTCTTTATGTTCTATTGTTACAGAAAAATTATTATTTTACCTTGGGTGATTTACTTGTTGTGTGATGTTACTATATTATGAGATTTCACTTAGGTCCAGTACAACATTAGCTGAGTATGCATGCATCATGGTAGGCATAAGGGGAAATATGTGGACATGAAATGTTATTGCTAGGGATATATTTACTTCGTATGATATATCTACATATCTAAATTTTCCAATATAATCCATTTATATATTTCATAAAGAGTAATAAAAGAAACTGTTATGACATTCCAATTCAATTGTTAAGAAATGTTTGGGACTAACATTATGTCAGTGGTTGTCAATTGTCACATTGACCTCATGGATTAAATGTTGTGGTGTGTCCCATGTTCTACGTAGTGTATTGACCCTTTTAGAAACAATACCTTCACACAATCTTTGGGTTGAGTTTCAGGAGAGTGGTAACAAGAATACCCCTCATGTAGCTGAGTTAAAACATTCCGTAGATCCTAGAAATTAGATTGATGAGAAGCTTCATGATAATTTTTTATGGGTCATGTGATCCATGGATAGGGGGACTACTAATGATGTTCCTTCAATGTTTGATATGATGATAGATTTTTAGCTGCAGCATCCACCCATGTTCACTATAGAGGGAAAACTGCTAAAAGCTATGTTATAGATCTAGTATACCCATATAATCTTAAATAATATTGGGAAACCAATGGATTGAAGGGTACATATTGATTTTTATATACTATGAGAACTGACCAAATACTGGTGGGACATTTGAGATAAATATGGTTTATAAGAGGAGCTACTCAATAAGCACTCAAGTTAAAGTTCCAAAGCCAATTTTATCCAGAGATATTGATGGATGAGAGGGATCTCGAGTCCATGCACCTTACATAGTGAAGCATGTTAGTGATGGACTACACTATACATTTAATAAACCTATAGTTTTTTATTTATCTTTGGAAGAAGATGAGGTATCCAGGGTGAAGTGATTATAGTATGGGGTTTCTAATGAGATTAATTCATAAGTGAATGTATTTATTATGAGAAATATCATTGATGTCATGAATCCTGTTCTAATAACATAAGGGAACCTGAAGGATTCCCTGAGTAGCTGGTAGGTAGTCTGAGTAGGGAAATTGAAGAAATCTTATTCAGGTGGTAAGAAGCACCATTATGAGAAATTAACAATGGGGAAGTATCATGTAATGCAGCTAGGGGAGTTGACACTTATCTCAGGTACACTATTGAAGGTAGTGATTTTAGTGTGGAAATGATGTTCACATGTGATTCTAGTTTCCCTTTATTATTATGATGTGCCACACTTGTGGTAGGATAGGATACCTTTGAGGGATCTGTATGAATTATCAACAATCAAGAAATATAATGGGATCAATAAAGGAACTAAATTATGGTTTTGAATCTACTAAACCTAAGTATACATGTAGATAGAGTTCTTCTAGACACTAAATCCATGGTAAGTGACGTGGAACCTCAAAACATGGGTGGAAATAACAACAAGAGGAATCATCTCTGTAGAGTAAGAATAGATTCTAGGAAATAAGGGAGTGTAAGATATATGATATACAATACAATCCTACATGTGTTGACATAGGACCATTTACTGTTAGAGGTATGATTCTTGTGTTATTTACATTTAACTGTGTTTTTTGATATAAAATCATCACATTCCTTTATATTTTCTCTATTTTCTAATGGATTGGGTATTTTTTGAGAAAGATTGGATTGTTTTTTGACCACCCACAAGCTATTAGGATTTCAATTATATGGTATCAAATGATGCCATTAATATTCTCTTGAAATTGGTGGCTACCATTATTTTGGGAGTTTTTGTGCTGGAAATGATGGGCGAATGCAGTAATATATTTTTCTTCCAGTAGTGGACAATTTTTAGGATTTGTTTTTTGAAGAGTTTTCTAGATTACCACCCTAGTGGGAGATACAGTGTAATATTAAGTTATATTTAGGATCCAAACCAGTTTCTATCCCTCTTTATAGGATGCTGTCAATAATGATTTAGGAGTTAAAAGTGAAGTTGGTAGATATGTTAGCAAAATCGATTCACACGACCTACTACTCACCACAGGGTTGTCCTATGAATTTCATTGAGAATGTTGATGGGAAGTTTCACATATGTGTGGATTATTAGATACTAATCCAAGTGAAGTTCATGAACTAGTATCCCATTCCACACATCAATGATATTTTCAACCAGTTGAGAGGTGCCAGCATTTTCTCTAATATTGAATTGATTTTAGGGTACCATTAGTTGAGGTTTAGACTATTTAACATACCTGAAATTTTATTTAGTAGAAGGTATTAATTATATGAGTTCATGGTAATATCTTTTGGACTTTTTAACAAACTATAGGTATTCATTCCCATGATGAATCAGATCTTCCCACCATTTTGGATTAATTTTTAGTGGTTTTTGTCAATGAAATCTTATTGTACTCTTTTTCTATATATTATCATTCCTAACATTTTAACATCATCATAAGTACACTGAGAGGGCATTTGATTTATGATAATCTATCTAAAATAACACTTATAGATTGAGATAGTGAATTTATAGGGACACATCATCTTGGTGGATGGAGTGTCAGTGGACCAAAATATGGTGCTAGTTGGGGTATCTTGGTAATGAACCAAGAATGTCTTCGAGATTCATGGATTTATGGGTCTGATATGATTTTACTAGTATTTCATCTAGGAAATTCCCATTCTTGTAGTTCCAATTTGTGATCTAAGAAAAAATGAGGTAAATTTTATTTTACCTGATTTTTATGAGGAGTCTTTCTAGGACTTCATGTGTAGGTTAACCTCAACATCAATCCTTACCTTACATGGGCTAGGTAAGGAATATACCATGTACTACGATGCATCTAGAGTTAGAATCATAGGAGTGTTGATATATGAGGAACGAGTTGTAGATTATGGATCTAGATAATTGATATTGAATGAGTGGAATTATCCTATTCATGATATGGAGTTGCTTGTAGTGGTAAACACCTCAAGATCATGGAGACACTATCTCTTGGGTGATATATTTTTGGTATAAATAGACCATAAGAACCTCATGTACATCTTTTCATAGTGGGACCTAAACCTTTTATAGGGGAGGTGGTACATGTATCTATAGTATTTTAAACTAGAGTTGTCCCACACTCTAGGTAAGGAAACAATCATTTATGGTACATTGAGTATGAAGATGTGGACATAGGTAGTGCAAGAGTCTTATGATGAGTGGTGACTGATGGCACTCTTTGCTAGTATTAATCAAGATGTTAATGAGTCACATGGATGAGTGAATCTAAATTTGACATCTATTGTACCCATGCTCCTAAAATAAATAAAGAAAGGGAAGCTATCTAAGTAGGATGAATTATCTGTTAATGAAAACTTATATGGTTGGAAGCCACCATCAGAATAGAATTTCATAATTGATGATTTTATTCTTATCCTTGGTTATATATGTGTTCATATGGTCTTAATTGATGAGATGAGGAGTTACTTTTATGCATATAAATGGTAGGTACATCTTGGATTGATAAATATGTAATGTGTCCTCTATAGGAAGTACCGGTGGCCTAGAATTAAGAAGGAGATAGTGTGATTTGTAACATGGTGTTGTACTTGTCATTATCTAAAGCCCAAGAATTATAGGCATGTTGGATTACTACATGCAATTCCCATTCTGTAATTGAAGTAGGGTAATTTTACCTTGTACTTCATGAAATGATTACCTTGGACACATTATAAGAATGATGTAGTATGGGAGATCATGGATCAATAAATGAAGGTAACCCAATTATCACTAATCCAAATCCTTTTTTTCATTTTCTGAATAAACCACTTTATGTTGGAGTGGGAACCTCAAAATATTGACAACCAAATTTCAAACACCACAAATACTGCATACAGAAGTCCCAAAACATCAAATTTCAAATTCAAAAACAATAAAAAGCATTCAAAAAATCCACACTTCATCACCTCGGGCCGTGAAATACCTTGAGCTAGGCTCCTTTATTTACAACCCTGAAATACAATCAACCCATCCCCAGATCTCTAGTGATTAGATTCCATTGATGTAATGCACATTTCCATTGAAAAAAATAAAGAAACACCACACCAACGAGATATTATGATTTCATGATGTTTTGACGAGTATCATTTTTTATTGAGATACCCATTTGAAATCACAGTTCTGGAATGAAATTTATAGTGTTCTTATATCACTGGTTATTATGTGTATAACCAACCATCATCAGATTGAAGACCAATCTGAATGGATGATTCAGATTATGGAGGATATGTTATGAGATTATGTAATATATTTCATTGGTTCTTGGGAGAAAGACCAATAACTCATAAAGATATCATATAGAAATAGAATCAATGCATCAACCCAAATGGATATTTTTTAGTCCTTATATAGAAGGTAATGTTTGTTATCCTTCTTGATGGTTAAAGATGGGAAATTCAATTCTTGTTGGAACTTTTCTTTGAAAAGATAAATTTTAATATAATCATATGATCAAAAAGTGGTTTGTGACCGTGAAAAGACAATATAAATCATATGCTAACCATTAGGGATGACCTCTGTTGTTTGAGGTCAATCATTATGTTTTTATGTCTGTTTCAACTAGGATGCATAAAAAATAAATCTAGGAGAAGGTAAAGCTAGTGCTCATGATTATTGGACCATATAAGATAGCATAGAAATTTAGTATAATGGAGTATAAATTTTCTCTTCCATAATAGTTCATAGCCATGAAAAACATGGTCATGTTTCACAACATCGAATATATCACCCAAAAAACTCTCACATGATAGATGTTTGTGATGTTGAGCTTGATTTTTAAGAATCATAATGGGAGAATATGATCTGTATCATGGATCATAGTGAGAATAATCTCTAAGAGAATTTAGTACCTATTGTGTGAGTATAGTGGAAACATGAATGTGTTTTGGTGGACAGTTGGGGGTGGGAGTATGATATTAAGTAATAGTGGCCTAAATTGTTCAGTAATACCCCATAGTGGTGCTTGGGAGAAAAAATAGGGATGAGCTATTTTATGGCTGGGAGTTTTTATGATCTCATCTTTTTCGAGGTGTGATATTTATTATAATTTTTTAGATTGACCACTATAATTATTTTTGAACAGTTTTAGTATTTATTTTTAGTCTCATTCTTTGATTAAGTCATTTATTTGGAGGTATTCATGGGCCCAAATAATCCAAGAAACTAGAATATCGAAGGATTCATGAAATAATAAAAACGTGTCCATGCCCCATGCTACCTGGTGTAGTACACTAGACAAATAGGGGGGCTTCTGAGTATCCTAATAAGGGTAAAAGAGTCCCACTATCTTGTCGGTGAGACCCACCAAAAAATCGGCAGGATTGCGTAGAATGAGTATCGTATTGGAGACTCACTGGCCAGCCATTGGAGTTTCCAAACATGTAGTTTCTCTAATAGACACTGCCATATCACTAGTGTTTCCCACTGACTGTAGCATCCCTGACTCGATAAGCCCTCCAAATAGTGTTGTTGGGCTCGGTGCCACTGGCCTTAGGTGCATCTCCCTAAATGCCAATGGATGCCCACTAGCAACGAGGGTGTAATTAGGTATAGTGGGGAGGATATACCCTTTTGAAATATAGATAATACAGGTCCAAGTATAATATATAATAAAAAGTAGAATTAAAAGACTCAGTGGACATGGACAAGACCCACCAAGGGTGGAATCACTATCAATATCAGATAAATAGAAGAAGGAAAGAACAAACAAAATTAGTAGAAAGTAAATAAACTTTTAAACATTCCAAAAAACCACTGGTAGACACTACTAAAAATAAAAAGAGCATTTGTATCAATACGGATCATAAAAATCAATATCCAGAATGTACTAACCATGAAGGATAGTATCATCTATATATAAATACAAAAAACATGTTTATATAAGAATGTAATCTAAAACTAGAAAATTGAAATAGTAAATATCATTAGGCAAAACCTCAAGGTCCCTACCAACAATCCGTGTCAAACTGCCACTATGAACCCACTCATGAAGCCAATCCCTTACCTGAACATAATAACATAAAGTCTAAAAATGTCTCTAAGGTCCCATGAAGGGTGTGAGAATGTGTCTCATTAGGATATCACCCAATTTTTTGTACCCATAGTGTATGATTAATAAGAATTGTAACTATTAATTTATAAATGAAATAGATAAATATAATTGGAAATAAACAAAAAACTTATTGGGTGCTCAACAACCACCAAGGAGTGTCAGCTGCTTTGGCCAGTTCCATAACCTTAGAAGTAAAGAGGGTCCTTAGCCTATAGCCCAAGGTACCCCTATTTTCAACCTAGGTAAACCCTTAGGTTCCACATAAAACAAGTAACATTTCACTATGTTCCCCCGAAGCCTCTGGTCACAATAGTACCAACATCCCAAATGCACACCCAAGAATTAGTATTCTGGTCCCATGGACTACTACTCAAAAGAACACACCGACCCATGGTATGAAAACTAGAGGAAAATGATTTTTGTCATCAAATAAAAGTCATTATTAGCTCATAGCATGACATACGAAGGGTGATGGAAATATTCCTTCAAATAATACACTAGTCGATGCCCCCAATCACAATGAACCTTAGCCCCCAACCGAAAGCCTCATTGATATCAACCAATGTCTCTTCACCTTCTATGTGAATTTCTATGTCAAGAACCCCAAAAGAAATACTTAAGCCACTCTACGAGGGTCTCTACCCAAAAGAGTGGTCGAAACCACCTCATCACGGAGTCAACATTTGTTCACATGACTCAATTGGCACATTGGACATTATATGTGAGTGGTAGTCACCAAAATATATCCTAAGCCACATCAAGCTAACAACTCGTGCCCTTGAGACCACATCCCTCAAATCCGATGGCCATGCCATTGGAATATAATGGGCCATGCACAACCTGAGGACCTCCCCACCTCAACTGATTCCCTATGACACCCAGTACTATGATAAAATAACTCAACACACACACACACACACATATATATATATATATATACTCATAAATAGGACAATCCCACCTAGTCATCAACATCACTCAATCCTGAAGGCCATGTCATCCTAACATCAGGCCAAGCCCGTCACAACCCCATGGGTCTAAACATATGCAATATCAAGCATTACACATACATAAATCAGTTTAAAACACTTTAATAAATAAATTCAATTAAAATAAATTAAATTACACAATCCAAAAACTATCATAAATCATCATAAAGGTCTTGAATGCCTAAAATTTATTTAACCAATAAAAATAAATTTAAATGAATTAATTAAAATAAAAACCGTTAAATTTAGATGATTTTGGTACCCCCAACCAAAATAACATGAAGAGAAATGACCTTTAACCTGACCTCTCTCATCCAAAAATGTTTTTAGCATGCCCAACGGCATCCCTTAGGGTCACATGGCCATTTTGATATGAAGCATGAGGGGTATCAAGGTCCCTATAAAAATACCCAAAATTCCAGATTTGAGTCTCTCTCCCAAAAAACAAAAAACACAAAAAGTAATTATTCACCATCTACCATGGACTCGTAGACATCGTAGCATCTAAACTGATTCTCTAACTCGATGCCGATTAGAGTATATCTTATTTTCCATTTTATTCCCTGAAAATAGGGTGAACCAGTTCAACCAAATTATGTGCTCTAGGAGGTGAAAAAATGTAGAAGAGGCTAGGATGGGGTTAGAATTATCAATGCGGCCTTATATCCTCTGATAGATATGAAATCAAACCATGGATAAATATACAGGAGAAAAACTAAAGGAGGAGGAAAAATAAAGGTCTCCCCCTGTTGTGCATGCGACAAGGGAAAATAAAGGGGGAGAATAAAAGAAAAAAGAAAAAATATTGCAAATAGAAAAAATGTAATTTTTCCTCATTAACTGGTCCATAAAATTTTCCCATAGTATTTTTCAAATTGTACACAAACCGTATAAACTATAGTGCATAAGTATTACTTAAGTGGTAGTACCTGTGTGACATTCCACATATTTTGCACTAACAGTGAGAAAATCATGTGGAAGCCTCTAAAATTACTGAATATTCACTCTAAAAGTTGTGTTCCATCATCTAATTGTTTACTCAAACCATGTGGCAGTTTAAAAATGAACCACACTATTACTTGGAAGGGGCTACACAATTTACCCTAAATTGTGCACTTAGACCTGCTTTTCTAAAGTAGGTCATTAGGTCTCCGACACTCCTGAAACTAAAATAAAACATCTAAGGAACTCTAAAAGGCTAAAAAATACCCCCAAACCATCATATAAATCCGATAGAACTCTAATAATTGAGTTCTATTCATTGATACAAAATATAGAATAGCCACTATTTGAAAATTTCAAAAAGGGATAGATTATCGACCCAAATTAAAAACCCGGGATGTTAAAATATCCCAACCGTAACATAGAACATCCACGATCTATCAAAAGAAACCTGAAGATGTTACCAAAAATAGCCATCCTGGTAAAAGATATCCCAAAATACCCTAGTATCAAGGATATATTCCAACGTCTTCAAGGGGGATCCCCACCGTAGCAGTTGCCTAAACTAGTCAATGTTCAAAGAAAAACATAAATAATGAAAAGGTCCAATGAACTTTATAGGATTCATAAGTCCTCCCATGACTGATGGTTGCTGTTGCACCTCACCATGTGCTTCTGTTCTATAGAAGACACCCATTCATGTCCCGTACCACATCGGTGCTCGTGAGGTCCCACATCCCGTAGATTCTCAAAACAATATTATTTCCACAAACCTCAACCAAATACCACACAATCAAGGTTCCCAGATTCCTCAATCCTCAAGTAACACACATAATTGATCCACCAATGCCAAAACACCTCAAAATTCACATCCAACAATGCATCTAATGCCAACCACCTCAATGTCCCTCACCCACAGTGTTAAACTGTAGAATTTAGTGGCACACACCTTATATATATAATCATGCACTTGAGATGCTTCTATCCTACTGACCAGTATCTTGTTAGTCCATATACATCTTGTGCACCTCGTGCACTCAAATTGACATTCCTTAATATGCCCAAACAAAATGAACATGCTTAAACATGCCATTCTAAAAGAAAAAAGAATCAACTAATGACCATACTCAAAACATACCTCTAGCATTCATCAGATCACAATCCTACTCTGACCCTATCAGATCTATGGCATGAACCTATCTTGATGCTCAATTACCTAATGACTGACCTTAATGTAGTGTTTCACTATCCACTAACCACTAACTTCATGGAAAAATCCCACTATCTCTTCCATGTCCTTTTCACATAGCTAATCCCAAAATACCATCACATGGTGAAAATCCTAAATTGAACTTAAAACCAAATGTTTTCCCTAGTCCTTGACAGATGGATATATAAGAAGGATTCATGTATAACCTCTAAAAGTGTATGACCTATCCACAAGCCCAAAAACCATTTGGAGACCGATCACTCTGAGTCTGTACATGTCATAGCTACCCAAACTGAAAGCAAACCACTACAGAGCTACCAAGAGGTGGTCTAGCTGAGTCCTAGGCCTGACCACCCTACTATAACTCATCCCAACCTCATTTATGGCTGCCTAAAACATCACCTGAAGAAAATTACTAGCTCAAGTAGAGCTTGTCCATCAGGTTTCCCTTTACAATGGGTGCCTGATTCACCACCACTATGAATGAGGCCATTCTGATGATTGTTACTAGCACCCAAATGGTGTTCCATAAACCATCTTTAAAGATCCTCACCCTAGATGTGTCATCTCTTTCCATACCAGGTTTGAAGCAATACAATTTAGTGGTGGTAGCTTCATAGTCCATGATAGACATGTCACCATACTTAGGGCTCAAAACTCCCGAGTTCTCTCTGCACTTAGTGTATCTAGGAAAAAGTGACCGAGAAACTTGGCCTCAAAATCCTTCCTAGACACTACCTCATGTCTCCCTACCTACACAAGCGCATCCCACCAATGCTTTTCTTGTCTAAAGAGCATACTCATCCCTACCTTTACCCTTTACCATGGAGGGGTCTCAAGTTTCTCAAAGATCATTTTCATGCTCTCTATCTAGTTCTCATCCATCCTTGGACCACCCTCAACCTAAAAAAGTGGTGGGTGCTGTGATTGGATCTCTCAAGTCAGATAAGCTATGGATGGATCTGCTCCTTAAGCACTACTGTCGAAGCCCTAGGCCACAGATACGAGGCTTACCCAAATCTCATAATAAAGACATGAACCAAATTATATAAGATATTGTGGAAAACCTACCATCACTAGAACAAATTCATATACCCAAGAATGACCCTTCCCCTAAGCATGTAACTGCCCTACCTGACCCTCAGATGTTTGGACCTACTCATGCTTCTGCGGCACTATGTCGTCCCCCGCCTAACACTCCATCTAAGCCATCTAGGAGGAACCGACTGAATACCATCAAATGGAAAGATAACCCATATATATATATATATATAAATAAGGAAGTAGTAAAATAAAGCATATAAAGACTACCCTCACTCCCCTTATCACAACCACGCCCCAAAAAATCTTGACCTCTTAGACTTCTTACACTGTCATATAAGATCCATGTATCAATAGTAACCTGGGTAATGCCCATCATGGAGACCATAATTTCCTCAAACCCAAGATTGATTTGCCCAATCTTGGTGATCCACATATCCTCAAACATATTACCTACCTACTATTATAATATCCAAGCTCAATTCAGACATCAAATAAAATTTCACATATACATATTTCATGGCATAAAAATTTACAAGGCATACATGTGTTTGTAAATTTTAGATACCCTAAAATGTGCCTATCAAAAGCCAAACCAGAATTATAACACACCTTGTATCACCAGTACAAGTTTCTATATCTCATCCTTGCCTCACCAGGAAAATTATCACATGTCACAACCAATAAAAACCACATCCTAATTAATCCACTAAGGTATAAATCATATAAATAGTAAATTGAGTATAACAGAACAACAATTCCGACCCAAGGTAACTCAATATGTCCCTTGTACATGGGTCTATAAGCACCCAAGAAAGAGTTATAAATCCCGTTCCAACCACAACCTAATCTCCTATCTACCATATCCAAAATAGTAAACCATTAGAAAAGAAAAAGGCAATATTGATCTCATTAGTATCCTATCAAAGCTTCCACTAAATCCCAGTCAAGAACTGCTCTGATAAAACTTGTAGTGTCTCTAACCCAATAATCCACATGAATAGTGATATAGAGATAGGGGACAATGGCCTTAGTTGAACCTCCCTAAATTCCAAAGGCTATCGATTAGCTATAAGGGTGTAATCTGGTAATGTGAGGAGGCTATACCCTTTGGAAATAGAGATAATACTGGTCTGAGAATAATATACAAGAAGCAGCTGAATTAAATGACTTAACAGACTTGATCCAAACCTGCCAATGGTGGAAGTATATTCAATATTAGATAAATATCAGAAGCAATGAATATATAGAATTAGTGGAATGTAAATAGACAATCAAGATTTCTAGAAAACCCCTTGCAGCCACTACTAAAAATAAATAGAGCATGTGTATCAATATAGTCCATACAGATCAATATCCAGAAGGTACTTCCCATGACATACCACAGTAGCTATATGTAATCATAAAACAACACACTGATACAAGGATGTAAACAAAAACAGGAAAACTGAAACTTTAATTCCAACTAGGAAAGAACTCAATGTCCCTTCCAACATCCTGTGCCAAACTACAACTATGAACTAACTCCTGAAGCATATAACTTAATTGAATGTAATAATATAAACTTCTCTAGTGGTAAATAGCCACCAAAAAGTGTCACCTTCTTCGTCAAGTTCTTGAATATTAGAAGTAAAGTGGGTCCTCGGACCATGGCCCATGGTACCCCTGCTGTCAACCTAGGTGAACTCTCAGGTTCCACATCAAAAAAGTAACCTGGAACTATGTTCCCCTAGCACCTTGTGTCTCAATAGTACTAACATAATGAAGGAATGTCCATGAAATATTATCCTAGTCCCATAGAACCCTTAGTAAAAGCACATATCATCCCATTTCATGAAAACTAGAGGTAAAACGATATCTTTCCTCAAATAAAAGTCACCATAGGCTCGTAGCATGATATCTAGAGGCACAATAATATCTTCCCTAAAATAATACCCAATTCCACTACCTCAATCACAATGAGCCTCAAACCCCAACCGATAGTCTAATCTCTATCAACCAAAGGCTCCTTACCTTCCATTTGTATTTATACAGTTGGGCCCCCAAAAAATTACATAAGCCTCTCTATGAGGGCCTCTACCCACAAGGTTAGTAAAAACCACCTCATCACATAGTCAACCTGTGTGCACGCGACTCAATTAGTGCTCTGACCATCACAGGTGAGTGGAAGTCACCAAAATAGATCCTAAGGCACATCAAACTAGAACCTCATTCCCCTACAATCATGTCTCTCAAATCTGATGCTCATGGCATCCAAATATAATGGGCCATGCACAACCTGATGACCTCTCCACCTCAACCAACATCCAAGATGCCCAATCTTGAGATCAAATCACTTGATATATATATGTAATCATAACCAGGGTAATCCCAAACAATTTATCAACATTACTCAATCTAGATGGCCATGTCATCCCAACCTAGGGTGGAGGCCGTCACAACCCCATGTGTCTCAATATATGCAATCTCCAGAATTACATATATATTAATCTGTTTAAAACACTTTAATCAAGAAATTTTATTAAAATAATTCAAATATAACAAGACAACAACTATACCAAATCTGCATAGAGGTATTTAATTCCATAAATTCATTTAACCAATTCATACCAATTGAAATGAATTAATTAAAATCAAAATAGTTCAATTCAGATAAATTTTGTCCCCCATACAAAATACCTCAAAGTGAAATGGCTTATAACCATGCCTCACATATCCAAAAAAAGGTTTGGGCATGCCCAACGACATCACATAGTGTCACATAGTCATTTTTATTTAAAGAATAAGGTGTATAAGGGTCCCACACAAAACACCCTAAATTTTCCCTTTGATATGTTCTTGGAAATGACATCAAAAACAAAAAGTATGGTATGAACCACCTAACTTATATTCATATGCACAAGCACATACGATATACAACTATATATCTAAGAATATTAGAGTATATATGAGATTCAGTATTATTTCCTTAAAAATATGGTGGAATGGCTCAAATGGTGTCTATGCTATGCATCATGAAAACAAAATGAAGAAGTGTATAGGTTGGGGTTATCCCTATTGATGTGGCCCAATATCCTTTGAATAATCTGAAATAAAACCACTAATTCAGATATGAGAGAAAATCGAAGAAGGAGGATAAATAGAGGCCTCCTCCCACTATGATTGTGATAAGGGAGAAGAAACATGGAGTGGAAAATAAAAAAAAAACTATAAAAAGGGAGAAATGTAATTTTGCCTAATTTACTAGGACACATAGTTTAACCACACTATTTTCCAAACCATGTACAAATTATGTGATATATAGTGCATAAGTACTACATAAGTGGTAGTACCCATGTGTAATTCTTCACAGTTTGCACTAACTATGCACAACCCATGTAGAATCCTCTGTAATAACTATAGATCCTATCATACAACTGTGTGCCCTAATGGCATAGTTTACTCAAACCATGCAATAGTTAAAAAACAAAGAACATAATTAACTTGAAGGGGTTATACACTTTACCCTAAAGTGTACACCCTAACCTGCTATTATAAATAGGTTATTTGGCCTCATACACAGCCAAAACTAAACTAAAATACCATAGGAACTCTTCAAGAATCAAGACCAAACCAAAACCATCATATATATCTAACAAGACTCTCAGAATTGAGTTTTGATCAATTATTCAAAAAGTTGCATAGCTACTATTTGAAATGTTAAAAAATGAAGTGATTTTCGACCTAACTCAAAAAAACTGGATGTTACATTGTCTATCTAGTGGTGTTAGACTTGGCTTATGTAAGAAGGAGAAGAATCATATGTTTTACCCCAAAAACCACTTTTAAAATACTATTATCTTTTAATTTGACCCTAATATAGTGTTTAAATGTTTTTAAAGTTATTTAAAGGGCATCTCCAATAACTCTCCTTTCTCACTCGATCCATTCTTTAATTAACAGCTCTAGAGTCGACAAGTCTCCCTTGTTTCGAGTGAATTTATTTTGTTTCCTCCTTAGATCCCCTTCTTTTAGACTTGATGGGATTTGCAAATTTCTATCAATAGGTTTTATGGGTTTTTTTATTTTGATCGTTAATATGATCTCAATGAATTTATTCTTCCTTGTTTGTGGTTTGTGGTTTATAACAACTCCATAAAATATTTTTTTAGTTTTTTCAATTAGTATGATCATTCTATCACACTATACACATGACCAAACCTAATTGGAAACCCATTGTTTTGATGAAATCCATATTATTATACCTCCCTCAGATTCTATTGGGTCTATAATAAATAGTACTAGGACTTATGGGAACCTTAGAGGTGTTCCAACCCTTATCCCAAGGTTGTAAATTGAATGAACATAAATCACTTCAATAAATTTTAAATTATTAATGGTTTTGTTTTAAGAGGTGAATTGTGGATTTTAGAATAATAATTAATCACTTGTCTAGGAAGTGGATAATTTATAAGAAAATGAAATTTTATATTAATATGATGTAATATAGATTAAATGTATTATGAATGGTAATTCAGATTAATTGATATGTGAATTAGAAATTGTTACAATAATTGTGATAATTGGTAACTTGGAATAATTGATTTAAATTTTGACAATTGGTAATTTGAGTAAATTAAATAATATGGATTATGACCACATGTTTGGAATGTTTGATAAATTTCAATTCATTGAAACTTGTTTCGTTTGTTGTGAATTATAAAATTATCCTTAACATAGTAATTCATATAAGGTCTTCTATCATCTCAACACATAAGTAGACCTATCATTGGAATTCACACTTTGTCCTTTTATAATTTTTCCCTTTATATGGTATTACACATTGGTAAAACATAAGTGTATCTATCATGGTATTTCCCATAGAGCACAATATGATACAGTTACATTTTCCCTTAGCTTGGTTTTGCACTTGTGGAACATGTAAGAATCTCTAGAATTGGAATTATCATAGAGCCCAATATTAATTAGTTACATTATTATCTAGGGGGATGTGATTGATTAATTAACATGATATGAGTGTGTTATCCTCAAAATGAGAATCCACCAGTGGTATGGAATATTTATCTTTGGTAGGGGAATCCACCCCCGAACATTGATATTCAACATTGTGCCAAGGTAGGGTTGGATAACATTGGGGTTCAACCTAACTTTTTAGGGTTGGAAGGTTTATTTTGTGTTCTATATTAATTTATTAACCAATTACACTATTTATAACACTATTATGTGCATTATTTATTAGTCTATATTTGTTTTGACATCTTGGGTTTTGACTTTCTAAGTTGTACTCACACCCTGTTTTGGTCATTGTTCGGTACCTGAGAAGAATTCATGGATGCAGGTATAGATAAGGGAAATTTTTTTCCTTGATTTTATTATTATTATAGATTTTATTAGATAATAAAGATGGGACTAGGCATGGTATTTGGGACTAGTGTTTTTGGAGTATTTTTATTATGTTTTTTCAATACTTTTACTTGTATGACTTCAGAACATCATTTAAATTTTCATAGAATATGATATGATATGGTTTATATTATTTGGACTTGTTCGGTTTTGTTTGTTTTCAATTATTTTTATATTTTCTAATTTTTTATCTCATTTCTACGGATATTAAAACTCTATTACGAAGGGTAGCATTTCCTCACAATATATCTTCCACCTTCACTGCTAGTCGACATCATCTATCGTATGGGGAGGCACGATTTAGGTATCTTGACTACCCATCTCATTAATTCAAGGGATAATGAGGATATATACATTAAATGCATAGATAATATGTTTATCTACAAATTATCCCTAAGCTTATATGTTCTTAAAGTTTCTAGAAATAGGTATGTTCCTCGTATGAAAGGTGTCACAATGACAATGGTTGATCAAAAGAACATTGGTAATGATTGTCATATATGTAATAGAATTATTTCATTAGTGTTTGAGAAGGAATTAATTAAATTCATGGGTATTAAGATAGTGAACTGAATATGGGATAAACTGGAGAATGTCTTTGAGGGTTATGTGAAAGTGAAAGAATTAAAAGTATAGATTTTTTTGTTGGAATTATAAAGACATTCAAATGCATGATGATGCATATATTCCTAAATAATTCAAAAGTGTAATTAAAGTGGTGAGAATCATTATGGGGATTGGTATTATATAATATTAAAAATTATATTTCATATCTTATTTGAAAACGTTGATACAAAGGAACCAATATGTAAACACCATGATTCTAACACAAATACATTGGATGATTTTCATAAGATATTGATTACTTATGAAATTTTAAAAAGGATTAATATTAAGAAGAAGAGTAAGGATAAGGTCATAAGTTAGTATAAGAGTAAAAACAATTCCAAGAGGAAGATGAAAATTCAGATTATGATAATGATATTGAGAGATAGTATATCAAATTTATGTTATTCTTCTCATTAAATGTTTGGAATTCTTAAGGAAGATACCGAAGAAATCTTCTTTTTAAATGCTTAAAATGTGAATATATTGGATATATTGTATCTAATTTTTAATAATGCATGGGAAAATAATGTTATGATGAATTTGAGTCATCAAGATGTGATTCAAATAAGAAGTACTCAAAATTAAATAAGTAAAAGTCTTTCACTGAGGAAATGAATTTTTTTAAGTTCAAAAATATAAATTTATTATTTAATATAAACGATGATGAAATTGGTGAATTTCAAACATAATTTTATAATTCAATTCAATGAGATTAAATTTATTAATTATTAAATTTAATGATGATGTGTTCATAAGGGACATAGTTTGGGGTTTACCAGCTTGGTAATGAAACCCCGTAATCCTACATCAAACCCAAGTGGTGGAAACTTTTTGTGGTAATATAGTAGTACAATGTAACTATTTAAATGTGGGTATAATATAAAGTATTCTTCTTGTGTTACTAATCATCTAAAATGTTCTTTTGGGCCATAAAGTTGACCCTTAGGCCATAAGACCTCCATGTCGTCAAATATTGGGCCTTTGTTCTATGTACTAAGGAAAATTACAACCAGTGCAGTGCAATATGGGTTGAAAATACTCTCATTCAAAGTAAAACCAGCACAAGATGATCATTATAGAATGATTATCAGTCAGTGGAAGTAGATATTAGGTATCAAGATCTTTCTTTATGGAATACCTCACACACTTATTCATGGGGTAGATATGACTTGCTACAGACGAGTATTTTGGTTTTCCACTCAAGTGGTAGATATATAAAGGAAAGAGGGGATATTGTATTTAGATACATTTGGTCCAAAACATAATTTTTTGTTTTAAATGGACATTTGGTACATGTATTTAGTGCTTTTTGGTCATGTAAGTGTTCCCTCTAAAAACGATTAAAATGGGGGGTTTTTAGAAAATGAAATATTACAAGTGATAAAAATGAGAGAGAGGAAAAGAAATATTATATTAATATTTAATTTAATTTAAAAAATTATTTTTAATGAGTGTCTTTTAAATATATCAAATATATAAATATAATAAAAAAATTGAAGAATGAATCTCAAATTTTTAATGAAATTAGTTCTTCCCATGTTGAAAAAAATTGATGTTGTTGAAGGAGATTAAATATTTGAAGGTGTAACACATTGAAGAGAATACTATAATGTATTATATGAAATATATAGTTATATATTGAGAAATGGAACCTAAAATTATTCAAAAAATAGGTGAGAGTATCTAGCTCATGAATCCCATGTTATGACCACCATATGTGATCCAAGAACATGGTATCCCTAAGCTCTTCTGAAGTCATAATAGACCTGTATGCCACCTAAAAAAGACACAACATGTTTTGGGTGAATCCCATGTAGGGGCTAGTATATACATAACATGTAGAACTCCCTAAAAGGGTGAAGGGGGATTTGTAAGAGATATAACTAAAGAGGAAAACATTAGATAGAACAATGTATAAAAAAAGAGTATAGATCAAACCAAAAATAGTATGAAATTAAACTCATCCAAACATAAGTATCTTGACATAGAGATAAGATGAACATATATTCGAGTCCTCACTACCTATAGAAGGAGAGTATACCCTCCAACCATGAGAAGATAAATATAAAAAGCTTGTGAGAAACCCATTGTATATTCACCTCTCATGGAAAAGGAGTATCCAAATACAAAGGGTGAATCTAGAATAAAGAATATATATATTATAAGTCAATGATTCCCAAATGATAGAGTATGGGGAAATCCATCTCATAGCTCATCCCAAGAAGAAAAGTAGTCAATAGTTCCATAATAATTCCATCAACTATGCCCAACATATATTGTACATAAACTGAATGCACAAGTGCAAGGAACTCAATCACCACACCTCAGTACCATCTGCATTGGGAGACACTAAATATCCCGTAAGGTTTTAGGTCGCTTCACAAAAATATATCTCAATGGGGAGGTGTCTCTCTTCTTCATGAGTCCAAATCCACATCAAACCACAAATCGTTACAGTACTGCATCGTCGAGGGGATACAAATTATAGGTAAGGATCTCATGAACTAGTATGATAGGTAGGTCCTACTCTAATAGTCACCAAGGAACTCTACTACCTAGCATGGATGGAGGATAACATTTTGGAATGTCGTTGGGTAACACCACTATCAAGTCCTACTAGAGGGTAGGCCTGGTGAGTCGTTAGGGAACTCCACTACCCAGCCTTGTTGGTGGGTTACACTAGAAGATTTCATAGGGGAACACAACTACTGAGCCCTGTTGGAGGGTAATACTAGAACTATCTTTAGGGAACACCATTTTCTAACCATACTGGAGGGAAATACTATAATTTTCATCAGGGAATGCCACTACCCATCCCCAATAGAGGGTAATCCCTGTACTTTCATCGGGGAATTCCACTGGCCAACCCCGTTAGAGGGTAAGCTCAAAACTATCATTAAGTAATTCCACTACCCATCACCTCTAAAGGGTACGCTCAGAATTTATAATAAATATATTGACCTATGCTACTGAAGGGTAACTCATAAATATCATTAGGGAACACCACTTCCTAGCCCTAGTGGAGTGTAAGATAGAAATTGTCATCAAGGAATGCCATTGCCAAGCCCTTCTGGAGGGTATTCTTAGAAATATTGTCGGGGAACTCCACTATACAGCCCCATGGGAGGGTAATCTTATAAATACACTTATAATGGAACCACCATTTTCTACATAGAAAAACACTTAGGATAGGATACTCATAGGAAAAAATCTAAGTTCAAACAAATGATTATGGGACATTAATGTTTCCTAAAAAGTGGTACATGGCTTGTCAGGGACCCAAATGAAGTGTGGTTCCGCTCTTCTACCTGGGTGTGTCCTCAGAGGAACATGGATTTCAATCCATGTATCACTTATATGATGTGTCAGGGTATGACATGATGTGTCTCAGACAAAATCATGATGAACACATGAGGCTCATCATCAGTACAAGGGAAAAAATGTAATATCATTATATGCCTCTTCAAATAGCCCCAGATGGACAAAAATCACACTTTTGTGATCCTCATAGAAGAACTCCTTAGATTGACTATTGACTTTCCTCAATTAGGAACCTAGTTAAGAATGATCATTTCACTGCATCACGTACGAACAATGCTTCATGGGACTAAGCCATGAGTCCAGATTAAAGTTAAAAATTTGGTCTCAAAATGTTATCCTTAATTTTATTATCGTAGTTTCAGAGATGATTAATAATTATGACACCATATGATGGTGATATATCCGATATAAGATCTTGAAATAATAAAAATTTTATTATTATTTGGTGTTTCATTCACCTGAGGCACAAGTTTTAAAAAGGTATCCAACATCAGTGATGTACCTAATTTGTGTATACATTTTCATACCTTTTATTGAGTTTTTAAAATGTGTTTTCACTTAATACAAATTATTTTTGAGATAAAATTCTATAATTTGGTGATCATATTGATTTTCAAGTATTTCCCTGCAAAATACCCAAATCAGGGGAAGTTTATCGAAATTTACAAAACTACACAACATGTACTTCAAGATTCATGCTGTGTACTAGTACCCCGTCACAGAATGGCTAGGAAAAGTGCATTCCCAAGTAGAAAAAAGCCATTAAATGCTATGTACGTCATATACACACCTTGTACAACCTTGTAGAAGCATTTGTTGGCCGATTAACCATATTACATGCCATGTGGGGTGGCGCTACACACCGTGTATGTCCACCTACCAGGTGGCACCATGTTCAATGTCATAGACGACGTGTTAGGTCACCCAACGGCGGAGAAAAAGACGAAAACACACATTGACAAGGGTAGACACTGTGTACATTACATTACACGCCGTGTACTCCTAAAACCTATAAATAGGTGGTAGGACCTCCGATTTAGAGAGTCAATATTCAATATTCTAAGGAGGGAGGTTCCGATGACCTGCTATCATGCTACCGTTGTTCTACTACGACGAAATTCTATCATTCTATAGAAGAATTCACCTTTCCTTGAAGTTTCTGCGATGACCACATCAGGTATCGAGGGTTCTGTTTTCATCTTTTCTTTGATGTGTAACTAAAAACCCCATGTGTTGGGGCTGTGGATGATGAAATAATGTTGTGATTTGGATTAATTTTTATTTTTTTGTTTGTTCTATTTAATTATTCATACTCTTCTTTAATCATTTCTTTTTTATCACTAAAAATTTTGAGCCAGGCCATGGGAAAAATTTTCAGGGACTCAAAGGAAGAATAATGATGAATATATTCCTGATCATTGGAAGTATTCATCAACTCAAAAATGGACTTATCTAAATAATGAATTGTAAAACACTTACTACTGGCCCAAAGAGTCATTTTCTTCTATTCCAGACATTGTTTACCAGATCAAGGGAACCTTTTCACCATTCAAACCCAGTGTATTGGGTTATTATGAACAACAAAACCTAATAAGATGTTTTTATAACCTCCATCATCACCATAGCCCCAACACACTCATTTTTATATCAACCACATTAAAAACCACTTTTATTTTCTTTACCTTTAAATGTTAATATTTAATTCAGTAATCAAAGTAGTTGTCATAATCAAAACAAAAAACCCATACTAAATTTTGCATCCTTCACTAAGTTAATTCCTAAAGCAATTGAATTCATTCTCTCCTATGTTCCCTATAGATCGAACCCACACTTACCCTATACTAGTTTTAGAGTGGGTAATATCAATTTGGGACACTGATAGCATACCTTCAGTGAAATGAAAAACCAAATATTGGCACCGTTGTTGGGAACTTTGGTTTGAGTGTTAAATATAGTTTTGTTTTAATTAATTTAGTGAAAAAAATTAAAAATTCACAAAAATATGTTTTCTAATACCATTTATATTTATCATTATTTTCCCCTTTAATTCTAGGTTTTTTTTGTGTGTGTGAAGGATCACAGGTGCTTGAGTAAAGGCCCCAAACAGTCCAGGAGCACCGAGTCATCATAAATTCTTTCGATTAACCTGGAAATCGAACAAACATTGTTGAGATGTTGACGTGCACTGGTGGAAGGGCACAACCAGAACTCACCCACCATGGAGATCAAGGAGGAGAGAGATATAGCCATTGAATCTATAACGGGGCACCCGTACCTGGACTAAAAGCCTCTTGATTATGGTATGCCAGAGCAGGACCCACACAGAGGTTTCATGGAGTTCCTCCCAAGGAACTACTAGAGGCCACCCCAACAACCCCCTTCAGATTAAGGCCAGAACCAACAGCCACAACAGATCTTTTGGTGGCAGTAATTATCCCCTAAAGATCAACAATATATGCTACCTCCACTCCCTCAACAAAAAATTCTACGCCATAATCTCATAGAGTACGACATACTGTCTATTCATGGAGCTGACACATGCATCATCTGTTTGCCAGTGCAGGAACAACATTTCAAGATCAAGCCTGCTATCTTGCAGCTGATCCAAAACATAGTTCATTTTTGTGGCCTACACAACGAGAACCCAAACACCCATCTATCCAATTTTCTTGAGATCTGCGACATGTTCCACTACCATGGTGTGTCTGAGGATGCCATTTGTCCTTTCCTATTCGCCTTCTCTCTAAGGGATAAGGAGAAAGACATGATGAAAGGTTTTCTGAAGTGATCTTTCCTCACCTGGGAGGAGCTTGTCCAAGTATTTCTATCAAAATAGTTCCCACCTTTGAAGATGGTAACCTTACAAAATGAAATACACAACTTCCAACCGCATGACTCAGAGTCATTGTTTGAGTCATGGGAACGTTTCAAGGAGATTATGTGAAAATGATAACACCATGGACCCCCACCCTGGATGCATGTCCAGACCTTCTATGGAGGACTAAATATGAACACAATGTCTATGGTGGATGATGATGTTGGAGGTACGATTATGAGAAAGTCCCCCAAAGTTCATTCAAATCAATGGGAAGACATGTCTGCGAACATATTCTAGTGGAATTCTGAGCAGGGCACACAAAAACAAGGTATGCACAATATCGATGCCACTATTATGCTTGCTGCCTAGTTGGATTCTATGTCTAAAAAGATCTACATGCTGAATTTGAAGTGAACATCCCATGTACATATAGAGAACCATACGACGTGCAGTGAATGTGGTGACAAAAACATAATGGGAGAATTCCTGGGACCAAAAACTAGACCATAGATGAGCGAGGTGAGCTATGTTGCTCAAAACCGAGGAAAAAACAAGTACCAGCAGTACCAGAACCTAGCATGGCATGTTCACTAGAACATAGGCTGGGGCCCACAACAGTATAATCCTCCACCCCAGCGACTGAATGACTATGGTCATCCCCAGTATCAGAGCCAGTACCCAAGGCAATAGTATCATCATCATGGATATTACCAATAGAAAGGGTATCAAAAACCTCGCTCACAACATCTGAGGAAGCCACCACCTCCACTAGCTACATAACAACCTCAGCATGAGGACACCTCAAGGTTAGAGTACCTCATGAACAAGTTTATGTATTCTAATGAGAGAACATTCCAGAATTAGGAGGCTTCCATTAAAATCTTGGAGAACCAAATCAGCCTGCTAGAAAACTAGATCTCCATGAGGCAGCTCAGTACACTACTGGGTTACACTAAGAAGAACCTGAGGGAGGAGGCCCATTCCTTCGTACTGTAGAGTGGAAAGGAGCTACAACAGAGGGAACCAGCAAATCTAGGTGAACCTACACCCCCTACTGATAAAGAAGGTAAAATTACAGACCCTCCTTATCTAAGGGCCCACCAAAAAAGGCCCCACAGGGAAAAGAAAAGTGGTTTTCAAACCCTTCGAGCCTACCATACCCTTCTGGGAGTGAATGAAGAAGAGAAATCTGGACCACTAGTTCGACAAGTTCATGGAAGTGTGTAGAAAGTTGTGCAGCAACATTCCATTTGCAGAGGAAATGAAACAGATCCCCAAGGATACTAAATTCATGAAGGAGATCCTCTCCAAAAAAAGGAATATGGATGATCTGGGAACCATTGAACTGACCAAGGAGTACTCAAAAGTCTTAAAACGTTCAATTCCTCCCATGCTCTAGGATATAGGTAGCTTCACTAT
Organism: Viscum album; assembly: GCA_963277665.1. Classification (NCBI taxonomy): domain Eukaryota; kingdom Viridiplantae; phylum Streptophyta; class Magnoliopsida; order Santalales; family Viscaceae; genus Viscum; species Viscum album. The sequence goes on along the minus strand of OY728156.1, from coordinate 1,878,517,576 downwards.
CCCATTCACTATTAGACCATGTGATTTTGGGAAGGCCCTCTGCGACTTAAGGGCCAACGTCAACCTCATGACCTTTGAAGTTTTTAAGGATCTAGGGATCAATAACCTAAAGCCTACCTGAGTAGCCTTTCAGCTTTCTAACTGATCCATCAAATATATGAAAGGGGGTACTGGAGGATGTGCTGGTAAAGGTGGGAAGGATAATCCTCCCTCCAGATTTCATCATCCTCAATATAGAGAAAGACGAAGAGGTGCCTCTCATTATGGGAAGGGATTTCTTGGACACTGGGAATGTATTGATCGATGTACCCCAGGGGGAGATGATTTTCAAAGTAGGAGATAAAAGAGTCTCTTAAAATGTCCTCAAAGCTGTCAAGAAAGCGTCATTCCCAGAGCATGTGGGCTGTAATGCAATGAACATTACGGATGATCAGTTGAGTAGAAAAAGAGATTATTTGGTATGTTATTCCACCTCATATGACATGGTTTTTATAGACATTATATTTAATAAAGCACTAGAGGACCTATAATTCCTTGAATTCTAGGGAAGCCACTACTAGAAGCATTCTATTATTCTCGATATTCTAGAGCATGAAGTGATTAAACAACTTGTACCTTCAATTCTATAGGCACCTATACTAGAAATGAAGCATTTCCCATCTTCTCTGATGTAAGAGTACATGGGGGACCATCAGAAAATTCCCACCACACTTAGTGTAGAACTGTCGCAGGAGCAGGAGGATTCACTTCTATAGGTTTTCAAGTGGTAGAAGCAGGCAATTGGTTGGAAAGTTGCAGTCGTGAAGGGCATGAGCCATACCATTTGCACCAACAAGGTGCTTCTCAAAGAAGGAGTGAAGCCATCTTAGAAACTACAATGACTCCTGACCCCCCCATGAAGGAAGTTGTGAAGAATGAGGAAATAATGTTGTTGGATGAAGGAATCATATACTTCATCTCAGATAGTCTATGGGTGAGTCTCTTATAAGTGGTACCCCAAAAGGGGAGTATCACTGTGATTTCAAATGACAAGAATGAGCTCATCCCCAAACACATTGTCACAGGTTGGAGAGTCTGTGTGGACTACAAAAAGATGAATGACACCATGGGGAAGGATCATTTTGCCCGAACCTTCATGGATCAAATTATTGAGATACTAGTAGGGGCATGAGTTTTACTGCTTCCTCGATGGCTATTCCAGGTACTATCAGATATCCATTACCCTGGAGGATCAAGATAAGAGAAAGTTTACTTTCCCTTATAGTATTTTTTCTTACAGAAGGATGTCCTTTGGCATGTTCAATGCTCCCACCACCTTCCAATGATGCATGATGGACATCTTCCATGACATGGCAGAATGGATCTTTGAGGTTTTTATGGATGATTTTTCCATTTATGGAAAATCATTCACCACTTTCTTGAAGAACCTAGAGTTGGTACTAGAACGATGTGAGAATACTATCTTGGTTTTGAACTGGGAAAAGTGTCATTTCACGTTGTAGAGTGGCATCATCCTTGGCCACAAAATCCTGGTGAAGGGGACAGAGGTGGACCTCTCAAAGATAGAAATAATTTCACGAATTCTTATTCCGAATTCTATTAAAGTCATTCGTAGCTTCCGGGGACATGAAGGTTTCTACCGGTAGGTTTTCTAAGACTTCTCCAATATAGATCATCCCCTCACCAAACTTCTCACCAAGGATTCCATTTTTGTGTTTTATCAGGCATGCACCATAGCTTTTGTGAACCTAAATATGCACATAGTGGAAGTTCTAGTGATGATTTCTCCCAACTGGGAGGAGTAATTTGAAGTAATGTGAAATGAAAACGACTATATAGTGGGAGAAATCCTGATCCATTGGCTTGACTGAATTTTTCAACCCATGTATTATGCGAGTAGGATTCTCAATGAGGCACATATGAACTAAAATACCATGGAGAAGGAGATGCTGGCAGTGGTCTTCACTTTTTACAGGTTCCATTATTATTTAATTCTATATAAAATTATGATCTATACTAACCATTCAACACTCAAGTACCTTATAAACAAGAAGTATGTGAATCCATGACATATTCAATGGGTAATCATCCTACAAGAATTTGATCTTGAGATCTGAGACATGAAGGGGAGAACGAAAATTTTTGTTGATCATCCCTACTGCCTAGATCTAATACATTTGGAGAAGGAGAATGATAGAGGGATGAAGGAGTATTCCCTAATGAGAACCTTTTTTAGTCAAAGAATCACCTCGTTCAGGGTATACTGATATTATTAATAATTTAGTTATAGGTTCCATCCACAATAACATCTCCTTCCAACAGAGGAAGATGTTTCTGTCTGATGTCAAGTGGTACTTCTGAGATGATTGCCTACTATTCTGATCCTATGAAGATGTGGTGGTCCAACGTTGCATCCCAAAAACTAATGTTCACGGATTCCTAGAATTTTTTCATGCCTCGCCAGTTGGGGTGCATCATGGGACTGGCTGAAATATAGAAAAGATCTTACAGCATGGGATTTTCTGGCCCACAATGCATAGAGACGCACGGGCCTTTGTTTCCCATTGTGATCAATGCCAAGGAACATGTAATGTGGGGGCGCAGAGCTGAGATTCCCCAGTACCCAATCCTAGAGGTTGAGATCTTCTACATCAGGGGCATAGACTTCAGGGGGACATTCCCCCATATTTCATGAACAATTACATTCAGATCTATTTTAACTATGTCTCCAAGTGGGTGAAAGCCACTTCTACAGCACATGACATGACCAAGGTGGTCATGGAATTTTTAAAGAAACAAATTTTTAAAAGGTTCGGCATTCCCCATGTACTAATTAGCGATAGAGGGACCTACTTTGAAAACACATTGATGAAAGGAGTACTATCAAAGTATAGAGTAAAGAAACATATGGGGACACCATATCATCCGCATTCAAGTGGAAAGGTTAATCTCACCTACCGCGATCTCATGAAGATTCTGATGAAAATAGTGACCACTTCAAGGAAAGACTAGTCCAAGAAGATAGATGATGCTTTGTGGGAATATCAGACCACATTCAAGATGCCACTAGGGATGTCCCTATTCCCCCGCATCTATGGAAATCCATTCTGTCTTTTAGTTGGGTAGGAGAAAAAATCGTAGTGGGCTGTCAAGGCCCTGAATTTTGATCTAAAGGCTGATGAAGAGAAGCGTAAGTTCCAAAAATTTTAACTTGATGAAATCTGATGGGAGGCGTATGAGAAAGCAAGCTATACAAGGAGAAGATGAGATAAATCCATGACTAGATGATTTTTCAAAAAAAATTCCAACCCGGTGATCAGGTACACTTTTTAACTCATGTCTTCAATTATTTCTAGGAATGCTAATGTCAAGATGGTCATGAACATTTTGAGTCATACGAGTATTCCACCATGGAGTGGGGGAAATTTCTGGGGAGGATGAAAACCCGTTCAAGGTGAACAGACAATGGTTGAAGACTTACCATCACATGGAAGACACAGTGGGAATGCTCTCCACCATGAATCTTAGGTAAGCAGAGGTACGTCACTCAAGACAACGACCTAAAACAAAGGTGATGCCTGGGAGGCATCCCAGAGGTTACACACCATGTACCACCTATACACATGGTGTGTACTAAGTCTATTTAATTTATATTCTTAATATTATAAATATACTGACTAACTAAATAATAAACAGGGATGATGTCGGTGTCGATGGTAAAGTCAATGGAGTTTATCCGAGCTGTCATCGGTTCAAATCCCTCCGTACCTAACTTCAGAAGGGGGTTATTCCTTTTTATACCAATATTTTAAATACGTGGCATGTGTTGTATTTTTTAGAATATAAATATATATTTAAATAAAAGAAAACCCCTGATGAGGATAGACCAGTTGGCTAGGGTCGTAAACTAGTTCAAAAGACCCGAGTTCGAATCCTGACAACAAGCCCATTTCCATCATTTGTCTTTTTAAGAAAACCACATGAAATGTATATTTATATACATCGTGTGTTCCAAATTTTCAATAATAAAAATAGTTTTTGAAATATTAACATACATATGTGTGAAGTTGAAAGATTGACAGATTCTCGGCCCTGGATCCAAAAGACCCGAGTTCGAACTAAGCTAATCTCCCTACTTCATCCCTTTTATTCCAATTAAAAAACTCACACTATGCCTTTTATTCATCCCGTGTAGTATTGGACCAATAAATAAAATTTATATAATTCATATACATGAGTAATAGTACAAAAATTTCTCTAGTGGTTGAGGGACTGTGTTTGGAGAGACCAATCACCAGTTCAAACCTCACCCAAAGCATCAGACCAAATGTTGTACTTATATTTTTACAATTTTAGAGAACACGACATATATCTTTTGATACATTATGTGTATAGATTTATTTTTAGTAAATTATATATATATATATTAATTATTATTATTAATTATTATATAGTTTACTATAATAATTATATTATTTATATTTTTTTTTCATGTTTAATTCAAAAAACATTGTAATACATGGTGTGTAGGTCCTATTACACGTAGTGTACAATAGCTATAAAGGTCGCGCCCCACCCAGCTTGAGCCTGTGTCACATGACCCCCCCTCTCTCCCTGTTTCTTCCCCCACATGTCATATGGCCGCCTAATTTCCCATACAACATTTTTGTGCATTTTAGGTCTGTATTTCTTCCACATTACCATCCTTATAGCAGGTAAAATCTTCATAGCCATTTATTTCAAGGTTTTACACCCGTTTTGGCGATTTGTAGATTGTCCAACATTTCAGAGTCCAATTCAGCACACATGGTGCACGAAGAACACACGTTGTGTACTTATATACAAGAACACACCTGACACATTATTGCTCTTTGGCCAATACAAGGCATGTACGTTCAGTACACACCATTATCATGCCTTCCCTGGCCTTTTGGCCTAGTCCGTGTCCTCTAGGACATGACCCCTTCCCCGTGTACATTTACACGACGTGTTTGTTCGGGACACACTGCGTCCTCTAACCCTTCTAAGGACCCCATGTGGATGATGTAAATGCCTCACAATCCATGTTAAATACATGGTGTGTACACCTTTACACACATCATGTTATCCTCATTTTCCCCTACCATCATCGAGCCATGTTCGGCTCTTTAAACGGATATTGTCCCATGTTACACATCGTGTTCTCCTATATGTCTGTCACATGCCATTGTGGCATGCCTATCAATGGTACACATGTTCTTAAACAGATACTACTATACACCATGTGTCCTGGATCTACATTCCATGTTATACTAATTTTTTAGTTTTATCATATTTAATTTTTTTTCCTTTTTCTTTTTCTTTTCCTTTCTTTTGTTTTCTTTTTCAAGTATGGATGATCGACATTATGCAAGTGGGAAGAGGCCTGATTCCATTACTGATGTTGAGCGACCTACTCCCCATCAGATTCATCATCAAAAAGATGAGAAGTTAGCTTTGGATTTCCTAGTTTTCCAGCCCCCAACCATGGCTGCTCTGTATCCTCTCCTAATTCCACCTCCACCCGTGATGTCAACTGATCTATCCATTCCTGGGATACCTACTACTACTGATCCTCTTGCCTCTACCCCTCCACTGTGGATGTCGAGAGCTCTGATTCATTCAATCTTTCTAGATCCCTTCTTTCAGAGTTACCCCTACACCGATGATTGACATAACTGAGCTAGCACCTCTACTTACAAGTCATCCCTCTGAGATCATTTATGTCTCCAATACTCCTTCTACCACAGTAGTGGGACCATCTGCTCTAGCCCCAGCCAATCTACCACTGCTTTTCCCAGTTGATGTCTTCCCTCCACTGCATCCCTTCCTAGTTTTCCCTAAAGATAATCCTATGGCGGAGCGATTGTGGCACCTTTCCCTCCACACTATCCTGCTGAGTAGTCGCAACCTCAACATCACCATCCCACATCACCATCCCACATCACCTTGGCATCTGGGAGGATCTTGATGGGATTCTGGGCCATACTCACCTACTATATACTTTCCAAGTCATTAATCCTACATAACGTGAATTATTATTGGAGTTTATGGAAACCTTAGAGTTCGATGAACCCACATAATGGCAGACTCCTATGGATACATCTCACCCGGTTTGATTTCAGCTAGGTGGGGGACCTTTCTTTTTGACTATGGCTGAGTATGGCCAAGGGTGTAGCTTCTACCCACATCCTACCACCGCACCTCCCATCTCTACCTTGACATCCCTAAGTTCTCTGACATTATTCTGAGGTGGAGGGAGCTTGCTGGGCCTGACCACAGGTACACGTCCCACTTCGCAGAAGAGCACACTTATAATTGACCCTCCTTTACACTTCCTTCATCTATGCTTCACCATCCTCTTTCCACACCATGAGGATATGGTCATCGTGTCCGAGTGCGACATGGAGATACCGAACAATATCATCCGACAAGACTACCCTAACCTCCCTTGTATCACCGCCTCCTATTTCTACTCCATGATCCATGGCCTTTATGGAAATATGAAGGACGATTTCTATGCCACCCATTTAGAACACCATTTGGAGGTTCTTGAGCCATTTCTCCATCATGACCACTTTGGTTCTCCTCCAAAAAAATAATTCCTCATTCTTATCCATATGTGGTTGGCCAATCATATGGGCGAGTGCTTTGTGATTATGCAGGATACCCCTGATCTTGTGGGGGTGATAACCGACCCACCTACTCCCATTGGTGTCGTTAATCTAGATCCACCCCATCCACCGACGGATGTCCCATCTCCAACCCACCCACTTCCTCTATAATTAATTCTTATTCTAATTTTTCTTCTTATTTTATTACTTCTACCACCCCAACTCCCTCCACACCCTTGGTCGATCTCCCCATTACCCTCTGCTAAGCCGCGGTGGAGCAGCACCAGGTTCATCAAGATCATTGTATGTACCATCTTAAGAACATGTTGGGGCTTCTTTTTCAACATCATGGCATTCCAATACCCCCAGCACCTATTCCTACCTCTCCCCCATGCTTTTCTTCAGCATCTCCATCGCCATTTAAAACACTATCCACAAATTTAGTTCTCCTCTCTACCAATTTCCCTGCTGTTACCACCGCTACTACCAAACTGGGCGTCACTCCAGAGCCACCCATAGTGAGTTCCGCTCCTGAGGCTCTGGAAGCTATGGGTCCTATTCTGAGAATAGCTTCCACACCTAAGACCTCCACTACTATTGTTGTGCCTTCACTGCCTGGCCCTCCTATTACAGATGATTCCTCTTCTGAGGTGAACCCTTGACTGGTTTCTTGCACATTTATTTTCATTGTATATATCTTTTTTGTGATATGCTTGTGATGTGATATTTTTTATTCCTACAGTTTTTCTTTTTTCCATCCCATCACCTGTCACAGGTACCCTAGAGCAACTTGGTCATCTATATTTATGAGGGGATTTTTTTTTTCATTATTTCTTTTTTTCTTTCTAATTTAGGTTTACTTCTTCAACTACATTCCCTCATCTTACACTCCTTGTTTCCCTATTTTCCCTCCTTTTCCTTGGTATTGCACATGGGGGACCATGTGCTGTATTTAGTGTTGGTGAGTTCCCCTAATTACACTAATATTTTTCCATTGAACTAATCTAGGTGACATCATTAATAATTGAAATATTTTAAAATGTGGAAAATTTTTCAGTTATTTATAATTATAAATACTGAACACATAAAAGTACATTTTTAAAGTTACATGCTATTTTAAAATTTGTGAGGTATTATTAAAATTATTTCCAATATAGTTTAATTTTTAGACTTAAATTATTAGTTATCTGTATTTATTAGGCTTCTCATTTTGTATTCATGTCATGACCTGATTAACTCCTCTACTTTGTTCTCATTCCAAGGAGGTATTCTAATCCTTTTTGACATATTCTTACTTATATCCTTTTTCTTGAGATATTATTGGGATATGCATAACTACTCGAATTTGCTAGTTTTTCTCTTCAAAACATGATGATTTTTTAATCACACTAAAATGATTCAAGAGTTTGATTGTTTTTCAGACCATTTGATCTTGAGTCCTACATTACATCGGATCTTCATAAACCCTTATAATCCTCGAACTGCCTTGATAGGAATCCACATTACAAGCCTATTTTACCTTCCAAGCTTAATTCTTTTATAATTTTTCATGATTATTCACTTGAGATTTAGAGAGGGATTGTTGATTTTTCATGGTACATTTTGGTGAGCTACCATGAACTTAAGTGTGGGGGAGTTTGTCACATGTTCATTTGGTCAATATGGTCCCAGAGCCTACTATCCATTGTATTCTTGGTGGCCCCTCATGTTGTTTAAAATAATGCAAAAGAGGGACCAATTTCATTTATTACACTTTACTGATGGTTTATGGACCCATTTTTTCAAGATACTATCATGGTGATGATGTCCATTTTGAGAGATCTTGATTGGGGATGGATTTTTGTTTAGCTCTAATTTTTGAATATCATGCATTATTGTTTGTGAATTTATTCTCCTTTTTCAAGCCTCTAAGATTATTTTTCACATTATTACTTAAAAACCCTTATCCTTAGGAATATTTGAAACTTGATGAAAGCCCTCATGTTTTTTTGATCTAAATTTATAAAGTAGATAATGAGAACAATTTCAAGACTATGGGTAGAGTTCATATCCTTAATATTGAGCACAAATCTAATAAAATGATCTTGAGTGATGAGAGTATTTTTTTTGGGTGACGTAAATCATCAAGTGGCATGTGTATTTGTGAAATGTTGAACGATGTTCATAAAAGATAATGAAAGTTTTTAATAAAACTATAAATGAGGAATGATTAAGATATCTTTAAAATTTAAATATGTTTTGTGACTTTATAAAATAATTTTATTTGCCTATATATTTATAAGTATAATTAAGTTGAATGCTTAGATTTTTTGGAATATGGATACTGTTGATTAGATGTTGAGATTTTTTCTTGAGGAAATGAAAACGACTATGTGTGGGGGAGTTTGATGTACCTGATTTGTGTATACATTTTCATACTTTTATTGAGTTTCTAAAACATGTTTTCACCAGATGTAAGTTCTTTTGGAGATAAAATGATGTAATTCGGTTATCATAATTATTTTTTGGTATTTCCATGCCAAATATGAAAATCGGGGAATGTTTATCAAAAATTACAAAAGTACATGATGTGTAATTTAAGATACATGACGTGTACCAGTACCCCAACATGGATTGTCCCGGACAAGTACATGCCCATGTAGCAAGAAGTCGTTACACGCCGTGTATTTCATATGCACGTCGTGTACACCCTTTTAGAAGTGGTTGGTGGCCGATGAACCATATTACACGCCATGTGGGGTGGGGCTACACACCGTGTACGTCCACCTACCAAGAAGCACTGTGTTCAATGTCAAAGACGGCATGTTGAGTCACCCATTAGTGGAGAAAAAGACAAAAAATATGTTGAAAGGGGTACATGTTGTGTACTTTATATTACATGTTGTGTACTCTTAAAACCTATAAATAGTTGGCAGTCCCTCTAAGTTCGATATTTAATTTTCAATATTTGAAAGTGGGAGGTTTTGCTACCCTATTGTTGTGCTACCATTATTCTGACACTCCACCATTCAACTATTCTACCAAATAATTCACCTATCCTTGAAATTTCCGCGATGAACACATCAGGTATCGAGGGTTATGTTGTCAGATTTTCTTCCATGTGTAACTAAAAACCCCAAGTGTTGGGGATGTGGATGATGAAAGAGTGTTGTAAATTGGATTAATTGTTATGTTTGTTTTGTTCTATTTAATTCTTCTTATTCTTCTTAAATCTTTTTATTTTATCACTAAAATTTATGATCCAGATAAAGGGTAGAAGTTTTAGGGACTCCAAGGATGAATATAGATGAATTAATTCATGATCACTGGAAGTATTCATTGACTCACAAATGGGCTGATCTAAATAATCAATTGTGAAACCCTGACTACTGGACCAAGGAGTTAGTTTCTTTAGTTCCAGACATAGTTTATCGAACCATGTGATCCTTTTCACAATTTAAACCCAGAGTGTTTGGTTATTATGAACAACACAACCTAATAATAAGTTCATATAACCTCTATAATCACCATAGACTCAACAAACTCCTTTTTCTAACAACCAAATTAAAATCCACTTTTGTTTTCTTAACCTTTAAATGTTAATCTTTACTTCAATAATCAAAACATTTATCATAATAAAAAACAAAAATCCCACCCCAAATTCATCATCCTTCACTAAGTTATTTCCAAAGACAATAGAATTCACACACCCGTATGTTTCTTGTGGACAGACCTTACACTTATGCTATACTATCTTAAGAGTGGGTAATATCAATTTGGGACACTAACAGAAATCCATTAGTGAAACGACAGTCCAATCAGTCTTAAAATTTTTGGCTCAATTCCAGGATCACACTTCCACAAATAGTTCATCAATTCTATGTTGTACGGAAGAGTTATTAATGGATTTAGGTTGTAACAACTATAATGATAATAGTAATAAAATATTATTGTTATTTTAAAACCATATATTTTTTTTCAAATCATCCATGATCAAAGGGGAACCTCTTTGTTGTAGGTGGTTCTCGTGTCCCCTCCCCCTCTAATCTTCACTCTCCATTTCTTATTCAATTTATTTATTACAATATTTATTATTATATCATATAATAGTAATATCATTTTGAGAAAATAAGAAGGGTTCCTCTTCCCTTTCTCCACACCCAAGTAAAGACCCACTTTGGTGCTTCATTTAAGCCTTTAAATATCTTTTTTCTCCATTATTGCAATTATTTTATATTCAATATAATAAATAAAAAAAATCACGTAGGTTCATTCCACTAGCCTATCTCAAATTTAGGTCCACCCATTATTAGATTAAACCCATTTAATTTTATTATCCCACCATAATTTTAGGCTACCATTATTATTATTATTTTAAATAATCGTAATACCAAATCCTCCTTTAATTTTTATCAAATCACTATCATTATTATTATTAATTATTAAAGCATTCCATCTTGATCAAATCTTAACACCTCATTAGAGATCTAAGTCTAGACATCATCAAATCCATGCTAAATAGCCTCCACCATGAGATATTGTGAATTTCTTCTGCTTGAAACTGACCCCATCATAGTGCACATCCTCACCACACACAAACCTAAAAAATGAGGGTTATCAACCCGATCCAAAACCACCTATGATAAAAAAACATGCACCCTCACTAATGATATGATCCTTTCACCAATCACTATCTTTTTCATTTATCTGTTTATGATTTCTGTCTGTTTTGGGCCATCCTCATCTTCTCACAGATGATCTGAACTTTCTCCGTTTTGACCTACACCAACTCTTGGCCCACTAGAGATGACTCACCAATCTTTGTCCAACACATTTCCAACCTACAATGTCTCTCATATATGGCCTAAAAAGGTGTCATACTGACTGTAGAGTGATATATGTTATTTTATGATTGCTCTACCAAGGGTAGGAGATCCTCCCAACTATGTCCAATGTTTAACATACATGACCCCAACATATCCTCTAGAACCTAGATAGTGTGAATGGTCTTCCCATCCATTTGGGGGGGAAATTTTGTACCTATCTGCATATGGGTATCAAATGAATCCTTAAAACCAATCAAAAATCATGAAATAAACCACATTTCATGATCCAAGACAGTCATTGAGGGTAACCCGTGAAGGTGAATGATCTTCCATACATATAATTTCCAGTAAGCACTCCATCAAACATTTCTCCCTGATGGAAAGTAAGTGTTCCAAATTCATGAGTCATTAAACTATCACCTAGGTGAAATAATGACCCTTCATTGTGTGAGGAATCCCTATGGTGAAGTTTATGAAAATTTAATCCCATTTCCACTTAGTGATCTCAAGAGGATGAAACCAACCTACCAGAAATTGGTGCTCAACATTGTCTAGTGGATAGTTAAGGCATAGAGAGATGAAAATAAATATTCTTTGTCTTATAATATACCACAAAAACTACGATTCAAGGCCCCTATACTTATTACCCACACCAGGACATAAAACTAAGGGAGAAGTATTGAACTCCCTCATCACCTCTTCCCGCATCGTGAGTCGAACCACTATTCGCCCTTATAAGTTGACAACTTGATTCGCTCCATCATAATATAAATATAGTGCATAACCTTTGGATATATAATCACATAATACCTCATTTTCAATGTCTCCCAACTAGGACTATCTCACTGACTCATGGAGTGAAGGAGTCAACACCATCGACTAAAGAAAATTTGTACCCTACTACTCCAATAGGGTCATCCATAGGGAAGATAATTGGTTTAAAGCTTCGTACAATAAGTGTGCATGAAACATCCATATAAAGACTTAAAATACAACATTTACCTTTCTTGGAGTGTAAAATATCTCGAATTTGTAGTCCTACAGGAACTCTAACTGGTCTTGTTGTCTTAGGTTCAAGTCTCTATGTAGAGTCCCTACTCAAACTTCTGTTCTCGGGAGTAATCCTCCCAATCCATCTTAAGGGAGTAGTGCATAAGGTTTCTAAAACTCACTACAAACTCACCGAATATCATCTTAGATTTATTAATATTCATAAGATATGGGATCCAGATTGAACATAAGAAGGAGGGGTAATACTCCTCACATAACTACTGTAGGACGTCCTCCCATGAGAGTATCAACTCATCATGCATCAATGTAACTAGGATTTACCAATTCTCATGGGCTCCATGAAATATGTTGGATTAAAAAGATACCATCTGATCCTTCAGGGTCCGAATCAGCTTGATGATATGAACCATGAAATCTTGCAAATCCTCTACTACTTGGGGATCTGGCTTGCCACAAAACCTCTGTGGTCTTTGCCGCTAGAACTTGCAGAGTGAATTAATCCTACACACATCATCAGCTCACTCTACTTGGATGATTTGTTGCACATAAGGTGGAGGTTCTACTACCTACCCACCTCTAGGAAGGGGATATTGAGATGGACCCTGAACTGAGGCCTCATCGCTCATAGGGTTTCCATCAGTAACCGGATCTAGTATCTTGGATGGCTTTTATCGAAGTGACATTATAAATGTCATAAATGAGTATCGTAGTTAGATGAGAACATATATAAATATATATATCAATATAAATGATACGATGACTTAAGAAGTATAATCAAAGACTCAATCATATATGATTCATGTATCATTGATCTCTATAAAAAATGTCTGGCCATGCCGGGTGAACAAGCTGGTAGTCAGGGTCCTGGTGAATGGATACATCCACCGTCCATACCGTCACTAGACTACCTAGCATGAGAACCACAATCAAGACACTTCAAAACATTTTCCCTAAACCCAAACAATACTATTAAGGATAAATGTCCAAATAAAATCCCATGTAATGAGATTTCTCTGATACCAATATTCTATGACCCTACCCAAGCCAGAGAGCAAGCCACAACAACCCCAGACCCGACTCCATAGGCTAGTGGATGATGAAAAACATCAAAGTCATAAATAAATCATGGAGGCCTTTTCCTAAAAACCTATACACACACAGAGATCCAATTCAATGGAAAATTGTATAGGAAAATTAGTGAAACATGTAAAACTGCTATAAATAAACCAAACATCCATTAACATCTAAACAATACAAGAGTACGGTAGTGGAAAATGAAAAGAAAAGGGAACAAATACACACCTAATAAGAAGTGTTCCTTTTGCACTAAAATAAAACTGGAAAAGTAAAATAGTTGAGAGAGCCTAGCTCCAGAATCCTAATTTACAACCACCATACGCATACCAAGAACCTTGTATCCCTAAGCTCATATGAAGTAATGATCAACCTATCCACCATATAAAAAAGAAACAAAACATGTTTGGAGAAGACCATGTTGGGGTGTGTATATAATTACCCAGTAGAATACCCCAAAAGAGTAAAGGGGGAGTAGTAAGAGATATATCTAAAGAGGAAAATAGTGGAAAGAAAAAGTTATAGAAAAGGAGTACAACTCAACCCAATAAGGAGTGAAAGTAATCTCATCCAAGCAGAAGGAGCTACATAAAGTGTGAAGATGAAATTATTATTGTGTTCTCGCCACCTATATCAAGAGATTAAACTCACTGAACAATGAGAATCTAAATAGGGAAAGCACATGGATTACCCCACATGTCTTCACCTCTCCTGGAGGAAGAGTATCCAAATCCAAATGGCCAATCCAAAAGATATAATATATATATGTTTAATATAATAGTCCCAAATGGGATATTAAGGTGATATGCATCTCATAGCTCATCCCAAGATGAAGATTAGACTATAGTTCTAAGAGAAGTCTATAAATATTTCCCAATATCTCACACATCATTCATGAACACACAATTTTATAGAACTCAGTCACCACACCTTGATACTATCCTCTTTGGTCGGCACTAACTCACCTTCATAGTTTTAGGTCATGTAAAAAAAATTCTTCTCTGTGGGAAAACTGTACCTGTTTCTCATGAGTGGAAATCCACATAAAATCACATCTCATCACTATGCCGCATATTTGATAGGAAAAAATTATTGGTATGGATCCCTTTATCTTTTATTATAGTAGGGTCCTATTCTAATAGTCAACAAGGAACTCAACTTCCCATCCTAACTGGAGGGTAATGCTTGAGAATCTCATTAGGGAAGCCCACTTCCCAATCCTACAAAAAAATAATTCAAATGAGTCATTAGGTAACTCCACTACCCAAATATATTGGAGGGTAAAATCAAAAAGCTGAGTAAATCCACTACCCGGTCCTACTAGAGGGTAACATGGAATGATCATCAAGGAATACCACTACCCATCCCGGTTGGAGGGTAAGCCCTGAACTATCATATGGGAATTCAAATGTACAACCCTACTGGAGGGTATGCCTAGAAAGGTCATCGAGGAACTCCACTACCCATCCCTAATGGAGGGTATGCCCAGAAAGATCGTTGAAGAACACTACTACCCTGCCCTTTTGGAGGGTTATGCTTGAAATGATCTAGTGATCCTATATAACCACTACAATAATTTTATTTCACATCAAAGAATCCCATACTACAAAAATTTCATATCATATCTTGAAATCTAGTTCTAATGAAAATATAACATTCTACATGAATAAACACTCATGATCGGCTATTTATAGGCCAAAATATGAGTACAAATGAAAGAGATAAGGAACATTGAAGTTTCCTTAAAAATAGGTACATGACATTTCGGGGACTCACACAATTTTTGGTCCCACTATACTACCTTGGAGTGTCCTTAAAAGAAAACTACTTTCTATCCATGTAGCACTTACACAGTGTGTAAGCATACGGCACGATGTGTCTCAACCAAAATCCAGACAAACACACACGGCTCATCATCGGTCCAAGGGAAAAACACAATTTTAATAATATGAATATTTAAATAGACCCATATGGAGAAACATATTACACCATTGTGAACCTCATGGAAGAAAATTGAGATAGACTATTCACTTGAATCAATTGAACACCCGATGAAAAAGTCACATTTCACCGTATCATGTATGATGGGTGATTCATGGTCTCATACCTTGAGTCTTGATCAAATACCCTAAATTTTTCTTGAAATGTTCTATATAATTTATGGGTCACAATTTCATAGACAGTTCATAATTCTGACACCGTATGAGGGAGATATGTCAGAAACTATATCCCACATTAATAAAAGCATTATTATTACATAGTGTTTCATTGACCCAAGACAGAAGTCCAAAAAAGGTAACCAAAATTAGTCTTACAATGATTTTCTTGATTCTAGGGTCACACTATAATAGAAATCTCATCAAACTAATTCCGTAAAAAATATTTATGAACAAATTTTGGTTTTGAAAACAACAACAACAACAACAACAATAATAATATTTTATTATAATTAATTTTTTCAAACATTTTTTTTCAAATCATTCACACTAAAAGGGGAACATCTTCGATGTCGGTGGATGGTCCATCCCATCACCCTATAATCCTCACCATTCATTTCTCATTCAATTTATTTAATTAAATAATTAATATTATATGATATAATATTAATATTATTATGAGAAAAGAAAAAGGGTTACTCTTCTATTTCTCAATGCCTAAGTAATGCCCCTAGCTGTCTTTGGAACTTTATTTAAGGATTTAAATATACTCTTTTTATTCATTATTAAAATTATTATATTATCAATATAATAAATAATTGAAAATAGGGTTGGTGAATTCCATGAACCTATCTCCAAGTCATGTCCACCCCCCATTAAATTAATCCCATTTAATTTTATTATCCAACCATGATTTTTAGGATACGATTATTATTATTAATTATTATAATAACAATAAAAAATCCTCATTTAATTTTTATCAACTCATCACCATTATTATTATTATTATAATTATTATTATCAATGCATGTCTCGTTGACCACATCCGACCACCTCATTGGATATCTGAGTCATGTCATCATCACATCTATGCCAAACATCCTCCACCATGAGATCTCACACATGAACTCTGCTTTAAACTAACCCTATCATAGTGCTTGACGTTGACACACACCTTCTAGGAAAATGAGGGTTATCGACCCAATCCCTAACAACTTTAGAAAAAAAACATGAACCCACAGTGTAGATTTGATCCATTAACCAAACACCATCTCGCTCATTTATCAATCCATATCCAAACCATTGATCTGCATGTCATTCATCACACTACAATGAATCCAGGGGTTCAATCATAGTTGAAACCACCTGGACAATGACGAATCCTAATTTGAGGGTCTAACGTTGAAGAACGTGAAGAACAGTGGTGTAAAAGAACCAGTAAAAAATGTTAATTGATCTAGAAAAAACATTATTTTTCAACAGATCAAGAACTGGGATTCTAGAGTTAAATGAATAATTTAAATAAAGTCGATTTCAGTACTTAGGCACATGAAAAGGATAAAACAAGGTGCAAATACAAGGAATAAGAATGATCTACTAAGTCAATTTAATTATAAGGGTAGAAACCCAGATACAGTGAGTCCTCCAAATGTTTGGATCGATCATTGGTGAAGAACACATTCACCAATGATTCAAGAGGATTTGTTTCATTTTTTACATCCGAATCCACTCAATCATGGGGTTTTTTCATCGTTCAATTTGATTCACAAACAGAAAAGAGGATGGGAGTGATCAACAATGATTACAAGGTTATGAGGACAAACCTGGAAAAAATTGAATTATGGTATATTTTAAAACCATTTTAGTTTAGGTTTAATTAATGAATATATGTATGAATTATTTAATTAAACCCAAAAATCGCATAGACAATGAGACAGGAGTTCTACATCCCATTCCGATTAATTTTATAATACACATAGGATAAACACCGCATTCAATACTCAACTTTGGTCTCATATTTCTGTTCCAATCAACCATTTAATATTTATCCCATTTTTGATAAGAATCTGTGTTCCTGTTATATGAAATATTTTTAATATTTCTATAAAACTAATCCTTGTCACACCGGTCCTTGTAATCTCATGATATCTCAATTACCAACACTATATATATGTTTTGAAATATTTCAATGTCTTACAAGGAAAAAACTAGGTCCTTATACTCATTTGATTCATACATGTGATAAGAATATGTACGTCTAATGAAGGTTATTTATGTAGAACTAAAATATTTGGATCGCATGATTTCAATAATATTCATCCAAGTAAAATAATAAAAAATCAAAGTAAAAATCGGCTTTCTAAAATTAAAATGGAAAATCAATTTTATATTTTAAAATATATTTTAGAATGTGTGACCAATTGGGTTAAGAATATAAAAAATTATATAACAATATTTTTTTATTAAATGATTATGAATTTAGTGATAAAAATATTTAGATGTAAATGAGAAATAATTAGTTATGGAAGTTTCATTCAAATCCTAAGAAAAGTGGAAACCATGAATTCTAGACAATGTGTGTTCTTAACACAGGAATGGTAATATATATCTCTTCAATGATTTTGAAAAGATTAATAAAGTTTTAGTGCCCTTAATAAATTATGGTTCTATCAAAATTAAATAATTTGGATCAATAAAGATTAGAGATAACATGTTGAAATCAAATAATACAATTTATGTTAATGGGTTGAAGCACACCTTAATTACTGTTTCTTAACTTTTCTATCAATAAAATTAAGTGACTTTTAAAAAGGATAGATGCTTTATAAACAATTTAAATCTTGGTCATGTTATGAGTATTTAAAAAGGAATAATATGTAACTTATTTCTTATTTGATAGATTGTAGAAATTATTATTATGTAATCATGATGGATGAGATTGAGTTATAACATTAAAGATTTGGGCCGCATTGAAAAAAACATGAATAAGTATGAAAAAAATACAATGTTCACGATGTTCCAATATTTAATATTTAATGATAATTTATTTCTTTTATATACTAAAATAGGATGATTTTCACTCTTTATATGAGAATATATATATTTATACTTCTTATCCATTAAAACTTATTCATTTAGATGGTTGTGGTTCTTTAAGGAATAAATTGATTAATATAGATAATAAAATAATCTATTTTATTGATGAATTTACACATATTAAATGTATTGTGTTAACAAATCATAAATAATAGTCCATGGAGATGCTTAAGTGTTTCAAGATAATTTAAAAAATGAGTATGGTTTATCATTGAAGCAAATTAGAACAAATAATTGAATTCAGTACACATAGAATAAGAATATAGATTATTTTAAAAATCATGGTATATGATAAGAGATTAATGTACCATTTTCCCCCAAAAAACGTTTCACTAAAATAATAATAGAATATTGGTGAAGATTAGATGAATATTGTCCATAGATCACAATACTTAATGTAGTTTTCAAAGGAAACCATGTAGTGAAGCGATGCTTATTCAAAAATTCATTTATATTATCAAATGTGGAGTATTACTCATAATAGTTAGGAGAAAAATAATTGTGTTTCTTTAACTTAAGTGAAAAATCAATTATTGTGGATAGGAATTCATTTGAATATCTCAAAGTGAATGTTAAATTTCCATTATAAGTGGGTTGTGATAATCAAAGATCTATACATTCCAAATGAATCCTAAGTTAATATTATTAATAGAAACACATCAGTATCAAACACTACTACAACCTGCCCCTTTATTAGCGCTAAAAACTAGCATTAACAGCGCTAAAAAAGCGCTGTTAATTCCGGAGTAGATAAAGGGGGGGGGGGGTCCCCTATATCAGCGCTTCTCGGAGCACTGATAAAGGGGTCCTTTATCAGTGCGTGGTGGAGCGCTGATAAAGGTCAACTATATCAGTGCTTCTCAGAGCGCTGATACAGGGTCCCTTTATCAGTGCTCCTCTAGCGCTATTAAAGGTGTCCTTTATCAGTGCTAAAAAAGCGCTGATAAAGGCCCCATCGCCTGCACCGAAAAAACTGTACCTGCACACCAGAATACCTGCAAAAAGTATCACATGCACACCTGCACACCATAGCACCCTCACCCAATATTTTGACTGACAACGGTATATACATTTACTTAACATCATAAATACAAAAAAACGCATTGATATATACATTTCAAACATTGTTTTACATGGTTACATTTAAAATTATTCTACAATAGTTATAAACATTCATGTTTCATCCTTTGATATCCGTGATCCGCTCTCAATGGTATTTGTTGCTGAACAAAGCATCCGAACTCAAGGAAAAAAATTCACCTATATAAGAAAACAAATATTATGTTCGTAATGCAATAATGAAAGAAAATAAAACAGTAATATGAAAGAATACATTAATATGGAAATGTGAAACTAAAATATTAAATTTTAAACTCAAAAATTTTCATTTTCATAACAATGACTGGGAATAATGTAAAATCAATATGTTTTTGATTAATTTATCTCATTTAATAAATACTGATTCTTTATCTAATGAAAAGCTTTACCAGTCACACCGTGCGTCGAATTGAGGTGAAGTCAATTTGTACACGTCACAAATGACTTGTGGATTGTTGTCCTAAAGTATCAAAACAATACGAAGGCATTTGCTCGGTTTGGCGTATGTCATTGGTGTTGTTTTCCAAAGTTTATGTCATTTTCAAACTGATATCAGACAATTTTAGCCATACCAGTCACACCGTGCATCGGATTGAGGTGCAGTTGATTCGTACACGTCAAAAATGACTCGTGGATCGTTGTCCTAAAGTATCAAAATAATCCGAAGGCATTTGATTGGTTTGGCGTATGTCATTGGTGTTGTTTTCCAAAGTTTATGTCATTTTCAAACTGATATTAGACAATTTTATCCATACCAGTCACACTGTGCGTCGGATTGAGGTTTGGTCAATTTTTACACGTCACAAATGACTCGTGGATCGTTGTCCTAAAGTATCAAAATAATCCGAAGGCGTTTTCTCAGTTTGGCGTATGTCATTGGTGTTGTTTTCCAAATTTTATCTCAACTTGAAACTGATATCAGACACTTTTAACCATACCGGTCACACCGTACGTCGGATTGAGGTGCGGTCAATTCATACCCGTCAAAAATGACATGTAGATCGTCCTCCTAAAGTATCAAAACAATCCGAAGGCATTTGCTCGGTTTGGCGTATGTCATTGGTGTTGTTTTCCAAAGTTTATGTCATTCTCAAACTGATATCATACAATTTTATCCATACCGGTCACACCGTGTGTCATATTGAGGTGCGGTTGATTCTTACACGTCACAAATGACTCGTGGATCATTTTACCAAAGTATCAAAACAATCCGAAGGTGTTTGCTCAGTTTGGCGTATGTCATTGGTGTTGTTTTCCAAAGTTTGTCATTTTCAAACTGATATCAGAAAATTTTAGCCATACTGGTCACACCGTGCGTCGGATTGAGGTGCGGTTGATTAGTACACGTCAAAAATGACTCTTGGATCGTTTTCCTAAAGTATCAAAACAATCTGAAGGCGTTTGCTCAGTTTGGCGTATGTCATTGGTGTTGTTTTCCAATGTTTATGTCATTTTCAAAATGATATCAGACACTTTTAGCCATACCGGTCACACTGTGTGTCGGATTGAGGTGCGGTCTATTCGTAAACGTTACAAATGACTCGTGGATCGTTTTCCTAATGTATCAAAACAATCCGAAGGTGATTTCTTGGTTTGGAGTATGTCATTGGTGTGGTTTTCCAAAGTTTATGTCATTTTCAAACTGATATCAGACAATTTTAGCCATACCAGTCATACCGTGCATCGGATTGAGATGTGGTCGATTCTTACATGTCAAAAATGACTCGTGGATCGTTGTACTAAAGTATCAAAACAATCCGAAGGCATTTACTCGGTTTGGAGTATGTCATTGGTGTTGTTTTCCAAAGTTTATGTCATTTTCAAACTGATATCAGACAATTTTAGCCATACCGGTCACACCGTGCATCGGATTATGGTGTGGTCGATTCATACACATCCCAAATGACTCGTGGATCGTTTTCCTAAAGTATAAAAACAATCCGAAGGTGTTTTCTCGGTTTGGAGTATGTCAATGCTGTTGTTTTCCAAATTTTATCTCAAATTGAAACTGATATCAGACACTTTTAGCCATACCGATCACACCATGTGTCGGATTGAGGTGAGGTTGATTTTTACAAGTCAAAAATGACTTGTGGATCGTTGTCCTAAAGTATCAAAACAATCTGAAAGCATTTTCTAGGTTTGGAGTATGTCATTGGTGTTGCTTTCCAAAGTTTATGTCATTTTCAAACTGATATCAGACAATTTTAGCCATACCAGTCACACCATGCCTCGGATTGAGGTGCGGTCGATTCGTACATGTCACAAATGATTCTTGGATCGTTCTCCTAAAGTATCAAAACAATCGGAATGCGTTTTCTTGGTTTGGCGTATTTCATTGGTGTTGTTTTCCAAAGTTTGTCATTTTCGAACTGATATCATAAAATTTTAGCCATACCGGTCACACCGTGCATCAGATTGATGTGAGGTCAATTCGTACACGTCAGAAATGACTGTTGGATCATTTTCCTAAAGTATCAAAACAATCCGAAGGCGTTTTCTCGGTTTGGTGTATGTCATTGGTGTTGTTTTCCAAAGTTTATGTCATTTTCAAACTGATATCAGACACTTTTAGCCATACCGGTCACACCATGCGTCGGATTGAGGTTTGGTCGATTCGTACATGTCACAAATGACTCGTGGATCGTTTTCCTAATGTATAAAAACAATCCGAAGGCATTTTCTCGGTTTGGCGTATGTCATTGGTGTTGTTTTCAAAAGTTTATGTCATTTTCAAACTGATATCAGACAATTTTATCCATACCGGTCACACCGTGCGTCGGATTGAGGTTCGGTCGATTCGTACATGTCACAAATGACTCTTGTATCGTTTTACTAAAGTATCAAAACAATCCGAAGGTGTTTTCTCAGTTTGGTGTATGTCATTGGTGTTGTTTTCCAATGTTTATGTCATTTTCAAACTGATATCAGAAAATTTTAGCCATACCGGTCACACCGTGCGTCAGATTGAGGTGCGGTCAATTCGTACACGTCCCAAATGACTCGTGGATCGTTTTACTAAAGTATAAAAAAAATCCGAAGGCGTTTTCTTGGTTTGGCGTATGTCATTGGTGTTGTTTTCTAAATTTTATCTCAATTTGAAACTGATATCAGACACTTTTAGCCTTACCGGTCACACCGTGCGTTGGATTGAGGTGCGGTCAATTCGTACACATCAAAAATAAATCGTGGATTGTTTTCCTAAAGTATCAAAACAATCTGAAGGCGTTTGCTCAGTTTGGCGTATGTCATTGGTGTTGTCTTCCAAAGTTTATGTTATTTTCAAACTGATATCAGACAATTTTAGCCGTACAGGTCACACCGTGCGTCGGATTGAGGTGTTGTCGATTTATACACGTCAAAAATGACTCGTGGATCGTTGTCCTAAATTATCAAAACAATCTGAAGGAGTTTGCTCAGTTTGGCGTATGTCATTGGTGTTGTTTTCCAAAGTTTGTCATTTTCAAACTGATATCAGACAATTTTAGCCATACCGGTCACACCGTGCGTCGGATTGAGGTGCGGTCAATTCATAAACGTCACAAATGAATCGTGGATCATTGTCCTAAATTATCAAAACAATCCGAAGGCGTTTTCTCAGTTTGGCGTATGTCATTGGTGTTGTTTTCCAAAGTTTATGTCATTTTCAAACTGATATCAGACACTTTTAGCCATACCGGTCAGACCATACGTCGGATTGAGGTGCGGTCGATTCATACACGTCAAAAATGACTCGTGGATCGTTGTCCTAAAGTATCAAAACAATCCGAAGGAATTTGCTCGGTTTGGCGTAGGTCATTGGTGTTGTTTTCCAAAGTTTATGTCATTTTCAAACTGATATCAGACAATTTTAGCCATACCGGTCACACTGTGCATCAGATTGATTTTCGGTCGATTCGTAAACGTTACAAATGAATCTTGGATCGTTTTCCTAATGTATCAAAAAAATCCGAAGGCGTTTGCTCGGTTTGGCGTATGTCATTGGTGTTGTTTTCCAAAGTTTATGTCATTTTCAAACAGATATCAGACAATTTTAGCCATACCGGTCACACCGTGCGTCGGATTGAGGTGTGGTCGATTCGTACACGTCAAAAATGACTCGTGGATCGTTGTCCTAAAGTATAAAAACAATACGAATGCATTTTCTTGGTTTGGCATATGTCATTGGTGTTGTTTTCCAAAGTTTATGTCATTTTCAAACTAAGTAGTAGAAATTCACTAATCTAAGGATATGAAACATAAGAAAGGGAGATCATAGATGCTCAATAAGTGTAAAGGGAGATATCAATGACCATATAAAGATAACATAAGTATTAGGAATTCACCTTCATTGTCCTATTTGTTTACATTCTACGATCATGTACGCTGCCCATTCATTTCTAAAGACATTTATATCATCTTCTGAATAGGAGTTTTTGCGACAGTCATAGTAGTACTGAAAAAATATAAATACACAAAGGATTAATAATTATTTTAAATAAAGTAGTAATTATTTTCAAAAATACCTCTTCAGGGATGCTAGTTTGTCCATGAAATACGATCTCTTTCATAAATTTACAAACATAATAACCGCAGTCCTTGTCATTTGTTTGTTTCGGACACTGCAGAAACATCGAGAAAAATAAGTAATTTGTTTTGATATTTATTTGGATAGTGAAATATAATTATATATACCCAGATACTTCTCCATTTGTAGATCTTGTGGGCATTGTCGTCCTTATGCCCTGGATTCATTCCAGCCTTTAGACGATATTCATACACTGCCCTATCATAACAAAATCCTCATTAAAAGATAATATAAATTATATAACTAGATATTTAGTTCTAAAATGTTGGATCTAGTGTATTACAAATTGAAAATCGCCATCATGTGTGGTCGGTTAGTTGGATATCCATGCAGTGAATCTAGAAAATAGATCTTTGGAGTATCCAAATTGACTGCAATGAGCATCCAATGTTCCCTAAAAACACAAAAAGAAATAATTACTGATAGAAATGAAAATATAATTGATATGATTAAAATGTAGATTTTTACCCTTGCATCATTGGTATTAAAAAGAGCCTGTCAGTCATAATTCTTCTTTGAAACGTTCTGAGAAGATTTGACATCAAT
Organism: Viscum album; assembly: GCA_963277665.1. NCBI lineage: Eukaryota > Viridiplantae > Streptophyta > Magnoliopsida > Santalales > Viscaceae > Viscum > Viscum album. The sequence continues at coordinate 1,878,492,810 of OY728156.1, read as the reverse complement.
TCAGCCTGAAAATTAGAATCTATTTCTGTTCGTTGTGTAGAAATGGTGTAAGGACTAACGAGTCCAAATTTGTATTCATGGGAAAATCCCTTCAATTGTTTTTCATATATACGCCTATGAAAAATATGAGATGTATTTATCCATAATTATCAAAGTATATCAGCTTCTGTAAAATCAAATCATGAAAACATACCTCATGTATACATTTATAACTGAGGCGCCTAGCCAGTTGTATGTAATGATCTCAGAAACAGCGTCTGCACTAATGAAATCCATTGTTTCCTCTCCGTACATATCTTTTTCACAAACAATTGTATGATTATTTTTGTCTTTCATTTTCTTATCCACATGAGCTTGCAATGATATTAAATGTGGATATAGAACAGGCGGGGTGAACGTGCTCTCAGTAGATCGTTTTGATCGGTTGGTTGATCGAATCTTGGAGCCGCTCTTTCGTTTTAGCTTCTCCATTTTATCCTTCTGTAATAACATTCATCGGTTCAACCATTTTCTAATTTAATGCTAAAGGTTCTGCTTGAAAAATGAACTGGAAATGAATACCTCCTGCTCGACGTGTTTTTTTACAAGATTCGACGGCCATGCAACGAATGTTCCAACAGCTTTTCCCACCATATGAATGTCATCATCGTCATTTGGAACGGGTAGCTCGGCACTCGGCTCATGAGCTACGTTAATCGACACTTTGGCATGACCGGTTGGAAGTGGTCTGGAGTGTAGCGTGTCATTCTGCATATTGAACACCATAGCCCTCGCTACAAGGCGATGGGTGGGAGTTGACAGATATAAATCACAGTCATTTTCACCCTACAGAATATCATTAAATGAAAGGTATCAGTGTCTATGTGATTCACATCTCACAAAAATGAATATTATAACATTGATTACCTTGGTTAAGTCAAGTCTTTGATGGGAATGGCTCGCCTCAAAGCTGGTGAGGGGTGGATCTTCTCGCGGGGGTTGTTCTTGAGTTGTTTGTTCTATTCACCTCTCCTCCATCAAACTCTTTAGCATCTCTCCCTGAGTTTGGATTAGTTTTTCAAGGGTAGATACTCTATCTCTCATTAAATGCAATTATTTATTTTGTTCATCCTCTTGTTTTTTTTCTTAAAATATGTCTTGGGTGACACCCCAAAACCCACACCTCTGACGCGACCATATTGTTCTGGCTGTTTCAAGGCCGTTGAAAGTATGTCTGCATCCGGTGTGGGTGTTGATGTTTCTTGTGACTATGTCAAATAGAAAATATGAAAAAATAAGTAAGCATCGTTATGTAATAGTGATTTAAAGAAAAACAAGTTTATATTATGTCATACTTACACATGTTTCCCACACTTTTTGTGTGTTTCCATCTATTAGTTTTCCCTCCTTATTAACACGAGCCTCCTTCCATAGTACATGGCGTGGAATGGAAGTGACTTGAGATTTTGCTTCATCAATCTTCTTATAAACAGAGAAACATGGTTACAGTGTTTTTTTATGTCACATAAAATTATTACAGTACTTTTAAAATATATACCAATTGTTTTTCAATTGAAGCGTACCCCAACCTTTCTTTACGGTAGGGGTACGCTGGTTTTGCTTCCCGTTCTTTATTTTCAGCACTCAGTTGCTGTTTCATAAATAAAAACCTATCAATTAATGTGATGAATACAAGCAACGTTACACAGCATGTAACCAAACACAATGAACCGGAAAATTCTTTTTCACACGACGGTTGCAAAACGCATCCCACGTTCCTTGGGATATCAAGTGTGCATAAAGAGGAGGCGGGTGTGGCTTTATTTTCCCTTCAGAATCTTTCAGATGATTTTTCGTTAAAATGGTGCGAAAGCCTCTATGAATCCTTCTTGCCAGTCTGAAAACATATTCTTTGCGTGAAACATCTACTATAAATGCACTCTGCAAGAGATGATGAAGGGTTAGTCAATATTTCAAGATTTTATTTTATTTTAATAAATTAAATAGATGATATCATAATGTTACCGTAATCTCTTCCCACATTAATGTTTTCAACCCGCTGAAAACATGGTGTCACGACTCTACGTCAATTGGCACGCGTTGTCGAGTGACGATTCCAATGTAGCTACTAAACATGGCTTTGTTGGGGTTTACATACTGGCCTAGCTTATTCCATCCCACCTCATATTTGATGCCTTTTGCTTTTGCCTTAAGGATTTTTTTCTAAAACTGTCAAACTACGGCGCACCTGTTTTTTTTGTGTCGCTGGGGTTTCATCGCCTACCATTTCCTCAGTTTCTGCATCATCATTATGTTTCTCCGAAGCACTAGCTTCGGCACTGACACTAGCTGCAACAGGTTGAGAGAAATTTTGTATGTCAGCAGTGGGACCAGCTGCAACAGGTTGAGAGACCTGTTGTCTCTCAGTAGTGGGACCAGCTGCAACAGGTTGAGAGACCTGTTGTACGTCAGCAGCGGGACCAACTGCAACAGGTTGAGAGACCTGTTGTCTCTCAGCAATGGGACCAGCTGCAACAGGTTGAGAGACGTATTGTGTCTCGGGATTGGGTGCATCAGCAGGTGAAGAAGTCATTATCTGCAGAACTGGTTTAAAATTTAATCTAGATTACATAAAAGCAGCAGCGAACAGAGTGTAAGCAGCAGGAGGAAGAAATGTTCGTTTTTCACCCTTTATTGGTGCCAACTCTTCTCGTATTCCCATCTCAACCATGTCCAACCTAGCCTTAATTCCATATTTTGTTTTGCCATATGTATTTAGCAACGTGCCGATAACACTGTCAAATACTTTTTTTTCTACATGTATAACATCAATAAAATGTCTTACATACAGACAATTCTAGTATTGTAATTCAAAAAAATTGATCTCTTTTTCCAACCGATTTTCGAAAGGTTTTTCGAAGCCGGTTTACCAAAAGTAGTGTCAAAATTTTTTACTTTCTCAAACAATTGATCGCCTGTTAGTGGAGACAGTGTTGCATGTTCTTCTGAACTTCCATCGAATGACGTCTTCCAAGAACGATACTTATGTCGTCACGGTATAAATCTGTGATGTCCTAGAAACACGGTTTTCGATGAATGTTTCAACCTAATTGATTGTGTACCTTCTTCGCAAATGGGACTGCCTTGAGTTCCTTTAATGCTATATCCTGACAAATTTCCATAAGCTAGGAAGTCATTTATCGTCCCATACAACATGACTCTCAAAGTGAAATCTTCCTTTCTGTAAGCATCGTACAATGTAACACCTGAATCCCACAATAATTTCAAATCTTCGATCAATGGAGCTAAATAAACATCAATATCATTACCCGGTTGTTTTGGTCCTGATATAAGCATAGATAACATGATGTATTTTTGTTTCATGCATAACCACGGTGGTAAGTTATAATTTATCAACATAACCGGCCATGTACTGTGACTGCTACTTTGAAAACCAAAAGGATTCACTCCATCTGTAGATAACGCAAGACGAAGGTTTCTCGACTCGTTTCCAAATTCAGGATACTCATCATCGATTCTCTTCCACTGAGGAGAGTCTGCAGGGTGACGTAGTATCCCATCTTTAATTCTTGTATCTGCATGCCATGTTAATTGTTCTGCAGTCTCCTCACTTCCATATAGGCGTCTAAACCTTGGAATGATTGGAAAGTACCATACAACTTTAGTAGGGCTGGATTCATCTTTCTTGTATCGAGAAGCACCACACTTTGGGCATTCTTTAAGTGATTTTTTGTCCTTGCGAAGCAGTATACATTAATTCGGGAAGGCGTGTATTCTTTCAGAGATCATACCCATAGAGCGTAGCATTCGTTTGGCATCGTATGTTCGGCTCAGGAGCTCATTGTCTTCTGGGAGCATGTCATTCAAGAGGGAAAGTAGTTTCGTAAAACTGTCGTCACTCCACCCATTATCTGCTTTCAAATTATACAGCTTCAGTACGGCTGACAATGCTGTATATTTAGTGCAACCAACATACAATGGCGTCTTTGCAACAACTTTTTAACTTCTCAAACAATTTTGGGCAATCACAAAGTTCATCTTCGAAGGTCCTTGTCATTTTCTCAATACGATCTTCATCATCATTCACATCTGTAAGCACATCCTACATACGGTCATCTTCATTGTTCATGTTTGTAATCATATCAGATGATCCATAAAACATAGTGTCACCCTAGTCACTACCTATATTCGTTGTTTCCCCGTGTTTATTCCAACATGTATAACTTTGATCTATTCCGTGACAGATCAAGTGTTCTTCCAACTCATCTGGACTAATTTGTTTTGAATAACAACAGTGTAAACACGGACGAAGGATTTGAGAAGAGTCACATGCATGATCTATTGCAAACATGATAAATTCTTTCACGCCTTCTTCATATTCTTTTGTCAACCGATTGGCATTCATCCATTATTTATTTATATTCATCCTATTTAAAATCCATATGATAAGTATATAAGTTAAAGGAGAAGGAATATGAGTATAATTTATATAAAAAACAAGATACTTCAAGGAAATAAAGGAATAAATAAATACCAAAATAAAAAATATATTGGGAACCACTACAATCCCCAAGCCTCACTTCATCTAGATCTCTAAAACCCAGTAGTGCAGGACACTCAACCAAACAGGCCAAATACACAATAAGGACTGAAATCTCTCACCTATCCACTTTTCATAACAAATATAATCACTACTCAAAATCAATGTCCCTATTAGTAGTATCATAGACCTCACTACTATGTAATTTTTTCCATTTCAATAAAATACCACCTCAAGGTCATTTTTTTAATAAAAGTGGTGACATGAATTGGTCACCTAATTCATGCCCCAAAGGACTCATTTAAAAAAAAGAGTATAAGTACAAACACAAGGTGAAAAGAACTTACACCAGTAGGGATTGAGATAAGTATAAACCAAAAACACCAAGGAAAATCTGGACAAATATCTAGAAGAAATGAATGATCCAAACAACCTATTATCAACTATTCCACGATCTCCAAAAGGGGTTTTACTATCCATGGGGACAACACTAATCCATCTGCCTCGATGGGAATCCAATGCCTTCATAAATTTTCTTCTCTATCAACTTGAGTTATGTTATTCATGCTGTTATAAAGTTGTTATTTTAAAATGAAGGGCTGAAATGAAACCTGAGAAAGACCTTAATACATTAAAACCAATGTTTAGAAAGGAAAACCATTAAAGATTTGGATCAATAAGCTGTTAAGAATGAAGACCATCATTGCAACGTCACCATCCAAAAGAAGCACATGATCTAGTGAAACACTCATCGCATGAGAGCATCATATTATTTATCAGTGTCTTACATGGTATAGCCTCATAATATTTACATGGTAATATTCCATACTATAAATAGTCTCAAGAGATGTCTCATGTCCCATTTCAATATATAGGTTTGTTCTGGGTCAGTCTACACATCCAGCCTATCAACAACCTTACAAAGTTATACCCACCCAAGTAGTCACATCCCCAAGGGGGATGTTCACACACTTTAGGTTCAATTCAATAAGGCCAAGGGATCTGATGTATCACTAGTTCCATGTGTGGCCTATGGGAACAAATGCATAAAAGTCACAGAATGTATTCCAAGAGGTCTCCGGGTTCCCCCTAACAAGGTCCTCTAAGTCACACTCACTCTAATAACACCCATTAAAGAATTTATCAAAGAGGAATAAGGGGGTGGGTTGATTGGGAATTGTATAAGAGGGAGGATAAGAAATGGGGGCTTCCCCTATTGGAATTTTAGAGGGAAAAAGATGAAAATATAATTTTAATGTTCTACAAAATTTTCCAAACCATATATTAATAATGTGGTGGCACTGTACAAGAAAACCCCTTCAAATATTTGGTCAACATAGTTTACCAAACTATGCATTAATTATGTAAATTGGAACTACCTCAGTCTACAAAATTTCACATGTTTTTTATGAAATCATGAAGAAATGGTAGGTTAATCCCTAACTAAAATCCACCTCACATGGTTTCCTCTAAGATATACCATGGTTAACCTTAACTAACTATGAATGTCAACTATGTGATTTAGAAAGAGGACTGAAAACCTCTTCATGCTCAAGGTTCTACATTGTTTCTCAAAAAATATGAAAACAATACCATGTTTCATTTGAAAAATCTCCAAAAAACATCATATAAAACTAAAATAAAGATTCTGAGACTCACCTGAGTACTTGAGGCACCTCTCAAACCGTGGTGGAGGAGGAGGCAGCAGAGTAGGCAGAGGAGGAGGAGGAGGAGGCGCCGGTGGAGGAGGAGGATGAGGCAGCGGACTAGGAGTAGGAGGAGGAAGCGCCGGTGGAGGAGGAGTAGGACGAGGCTGCGGTGGAGGAGAAGGAGGAGGAGGAGGAGGAGTGGAGGAGGAGGAGGAGGCGGAGGCAGCGGTGGAGGAGGAGGATGAGGCTGGTGGAGGGGAGGAGGAGCAGGAGCAGAGGAGGAGGAGGCGGCCGCGGAGGAGGAGGAGGAGGCAGCTGAGGCAACGGAGGAGGAGGAGGAGGCCGCGGTGGAGGAGGAAGAGGCCGCGGTGGAGGAGGAGGCACCGACGGCAGCGTAGAGGCAGTGCGGAGGCAGGGCGGAGGTAGCGAAGGCAGCAGAGGCAGAGGAGGAGGTGGAGGATGAGGCGGGTGGAGGAGGAGGAGGAGGAGTAGGAGCAGAGGAGGAGGCGGCGACCGCGACGGAGGAGGAGGAGGAGGTGGCTATAGAGGCACCGACGTGACCGCGGCGTGACCGCGGAGGAGGAGGTGGCCGAGGAGGCACCGGTGGCACTAGCGGAGGAGGAGGAGGCATCAACGGAGGAGGAGGAGGCCGCGGTGGAGGAGGAGGCACCGGCGGCAGCGCAGAGGCAGGGCGGAGGCAGGGCGGAGGCAGCGGAGGCAGCGGAGGTAGCAGAAGCAGCAGAGGCAGCGGAGGAGGAGGAGGATGAGGCCGGTGGAGGAGGAGGAGGAGGAACAGGAGCAGAGGAGGAGGAGGCGGCCGTGGCGGAGTAGGAGGAGGCGGCGGCCGCAGAGGCACCGGCGTGACCGCGGCGTGACCCCAGCGTGACTGCGGCATGACCACGGCATTACCGCAGGGTGACCGCAGCGTGAACGCTGAGGAGGAGTAGGTGTGGAGGCACTGGTGGCACCAGTGGAGGAGGATGAGGCATCGGTGGAGGAGGAGGAGGCCACGGTGGAGGAGGAGGCACCGGAGGCACCGGCAGCAGCGCGGAGGCAGGGCGGAGGCAGCGAAGGCAGCGGAGGAGGAGGAGGATGAGGCCGGTGGAGGGGAGGAGAAGGAGGATCAGAGGAGTAGGTGGCGGTCGCGGTGGTGGAGGAGGAGGCAGCGGAGGCAGCGAGGAGGAGGAGGAGGCCGCGGTGGAGGAGGAGGAGGCCGCAGTGGAGGAGGAGGCACTGGTGGCAGCGTGGAGGCAGGGCGGAGGTAGAGGAGGCAGCAGAGGAAGAGGAGGATGAGGCCGGTGGAGGAGGAGGAGGAGGAGCTGGAGCAAAGGAGGAGGCGGCGGCCGCGGCGGCGGAGGAGGAGGCGGAGGCCGCGGAGGCACCGACGTGACCGCAGCGTGACCGCGGAGGAGGAGGAGGCCGCGGAGGCACCGGCGGAGGAGGAGGAGGCTGCGGAGGCACTGGCGGCACCGGAAGAGGAGGAGGATGCATCGACGGAGGAAGCGGATGAGGAGGAGGATGAGGCCAGTGGAGGAGGAGGAGGAGGAGGAGCAGGAGCAGAGGAGGAGGCGGTGGCCGCAGTGGAGGAGGAGGAGGCGGCGACTGTAGAGGTCCCTACTCTAGGTGGATGTATATGGATACTTTCCTTGACTGGTCTCTATATGAAAGAATTCTAAAAGGCTCCCTCACCTTCCAAAGATATATTATTTCTAGAAAATTGTTTTGTGGGAGAAAGAATTAATCATATATAGTTGATGTCACTTTTAGATCATATGATTCCTTACTCATCAAGATAAATAGACAAGAACCAAAACCTAAGAGGCCTCAGGCCTATCCAAATCTCTAGAAGTGATGACTTCCCAGTGCTTATTGGAAAACTATGGAAGTGTCGACTTCCCACATGCACATCCCCCCTCCCCATATCTCCCCCAGCAGACTCCTGCACATCCCCCCTCCCATCCACCCACTACACCCCCACTTGCACAACCCCCCTCCCCCACCCCCACCTTCACACCCCCCACTTGTACACCCCCCAACCTCACCCACCAACAGACTCCCACCTACCTAGACCCCCCCCCCCCCAACTAGAACACTCTCTTCCCCACCACCCACTTGAACAACCCCCCCTCCCACTTGCATATCCCACCCACCCCCACCTACACAGTCCACCCCCACCCCCACCCCCAACCTATACAGACCCCCACCTCACACCCAATAGACCCCACATTATACGCCCCACCTACACATGTTCACCCACTGCACATCTCCCCCACCTAAACACCCCCACCTGCACACCCCCCACCCACTACACCCCCACAGCACCAGCACCCCCCCTCCCCCACTTCAAATAAAATTGATTCACACAAATCATTATAGTTGAAATATAGAACAAAAACAAAAAAATCAAATTACAATTATTGGGCATAGCATACAGCACAATGGAGGAGGAGGAGGCCGCGGAGGCACCGACGGAGGAGGATGAGGCCGCGGTGGAGGAGGAGGCCGCGGTGGAGGAGGAGGCACCAGCGGAGGAGGAGGCACCGGTGGAGGAGGAGGAGGCCGCGGTGGAGGAGGAGGCAGCGGCGGAAGCGGCGCAGAGGCAGGGCTGAGGCAGGGCAGAGGCACCGGAGGAGGAGGAGGATGAGGCCGGTGGAGGAGGAGGAGGAGGAGTAGAAGAAGAGGAGGAGGCAGCAGTCGCGGCGGCCGCAGCAGAGGAGGAGGAGGCGGCGGCAGCGGCACAGACGAGGGCTTCCGCGAGAGCTTGATTGTGTGCGGGGAGGAGGAAGAGGACCCGCAGGATTTTAACAAATCCGCGGGACCCTTTACCAGCGCTAGTAAAAAGCGCTGATAAAGGGTGTATTTATCAGCACTAAAATGAAAAGCACTGATAAATACAACCTTTATCAGTGCTTTTCCGTTAGCGCTGATAAAGGCAGGCACATGCCTTGCCAAGTTTTGTGGTAGTGAAATACTAATTTATAAATGAAATTGTTGATAAAAAACATAAATTTATAGAATATATTGTTCTATTAGGGGGGTGACATATTTAGTGGGATTTTTGACAGGGGAAAGTTGTGATTTCACTATTTGTGTGTCTTTGAAATATGTGGAATAAATATGTTTTTCTTGATGAATGTATAACATCCATGACCTAAATACCTAAATGACACTTGTATCTCATTATTACAACACAAAAGGTGGACCTATGAATCACTATAAACTAGAATACATCCTAGGGAATGAATAATGAATATATGGGATATGGTTTTCCCATTTTAAAATAAAAAATTACAATATATAGGAATCCAACCAAAATTATTACAATACCACTCGGGATGTTGAAAAAAGAACCCAAAAATAGATATCTTCTACTGGATTCATTTTCAAACATGTTTCTGGAATAAAAAAATGGAAAACTATATTCAAATTCATTTACATCAGAAAAAGGTCAAAAAAACAAAAATGTCTATAAAAAATGAAAAACTATACAAGTAAAGGATTTTCACATATAATGTGTTCCAAACATATCATCAATTAAAAAATGGGTGGGTTCCATGTGAACAAACACTCATAAAGGAAAACTAGGAAAATTCCATTACATTTTCCACTTCTTAGATATATTCCCAAAATCTATATATGTATGTGATATATATAAGATATATCTGATTGCATGAAAATTTGTATTTTCATTTATAGTTGATGTATAATTCCATGATTCCAATGTTGGAAACTTTAGAATTTCCCCACTAATGTCATGATTTGATAAAATATTTTATAAGATGAAACACGTGTGATGAGTGTGAATTCATGTAATGTATACACTAGCCCTAGAATTTACTAATGCATTATAAACATGTGATTAATTGTAGTAACAGTCAAAGATAATCCCTGATAACCTTTATATAATGTCCATATGATGACAGGGAGCGATGGTTGTACTTATTATATTCTCACCCAAACCACTTTGTAACATAAAATTATCTTCTCATTCAATATTAGCACTGTGAGGTGCAAGCACATCATGATTGAAGGAGGACCCCTCTTATACAATGAGAGATTCAGAACAATCCTTGGTTACCACCATACATGGGAATGTTTGGATTTCTAATTTTTTATATTCATAAAATTCAATTAAAGGATTTTTTAAGGCATTTCATGAAATTATTTGGTGTAAGGTTCTAATTTTCAATAATTTTCTTTAGGTAAGGTTTTACACGATTTCAAATTTCTTGCATAGAGATCATGAATTTATGGTTTCTTTTTCTTTTTCTGTAATGAATAAGGGTTAATATAACTTTTAGAAACAAAAAATAGTGTCAATGTAGCCATATTTAACGATTATTGAAATTGTTTTTATGAAATGGAGAAGAAAAAAATAGTGTAGAAATATCGGTTTTTAAGAAATTATGGTTTACCATTATGTGTTGTGGCTCTACCTAAAGGTCCTTAATTTTACCATCACATATAACAGCCTACATAAGGTTCATATCCACTTATGTGAGCTACAAAAAGGTAATATGATATTTAATTTTACATGATCATTCACATATAATTAACTTGATACTTACCTTTATATGAAAGGTTCATGTAAAGGATGCACGATAATTACCATTATATAAATGGTTTACATGAAGGTAATATACAAATAACCTTTAGATAAAATATTTCATTTAATGGTAAATGACATATACCTTTACCAAGTTTGAATAGTGTAAATTTTATATTCTTATAACATTATATAGATAGTCAATGTATGGGTTGTGGGAGTATACCCTTATATATAATATAAACTCTACATAAGGGTAAAAAATTATGATTTTTTTTGGAAAATTTTAAATTTTTTTGAATGGTTTATAAATTTTTTAAAAATCGTGAATAAATTTATTTTTGGAATATTATATTTTAAAAAAAAATTAAATAAAAAAATTAATTATAAATTTTTTATAATGATCCAACCCGGGTTACCCTCAAACCTTGCACCCAAACCGATCCGCCATATACCTGAAGGTAGTTATTGATCCCCATGTGCTAGAGACTAAAACCCAAGAATGATAAAAAGTAAGAGGGAATGATTTCCATGAACCTAAATCAGACATCATGTAATAAATATAAATATAATTTACAAATAATTGAAGAGGAAAAATGGATAAATATGTATTCCATAAATTAAATAAGAGAGCAGAAATGATAAAACTAAATAGTATCTAAAGAAACATCAAAGTACGAGTCAAATAGAATGAGAAAAACCAAAAATAGAAACAAATACTCCATGTGATAGTGTGGAAAAAATCCAAAGTCCCAACCACCAACTACCCTCCTATAATTGATAGAAACCATGCTGCCTCACTACTGAGTGTTCCCTTTCCTTTCATAGAAAATCATAACAAGGTCTATGCCCCACTAAAGGGGTGAAAAAGTTGTGAGCTAATATGATCATTATGATCAACCCTGGTGTTCCATAATAAGTCTCTGTAAAATAATAGAGACCAGCTCAAATTTAAAGAAAACAAGGCATGACAATCAATGAAATAAGCTTTAGATCAAAATAATTGTAAAACATTCCCATATTTCCATAGTTCCAAATAATCCATGAAAAATAGTTTCAAAGCATATCATACATATAAAAGCATTTCAAAGGGAATATAAAATATCATATCATATCTAAAACAGTACAAACCAAAAGAATAGGTAACATTATGACAATGATCACTATAGGCCTGACTAACTAGAATAATCCTACCCAAACATAGATAATCACGCACATCATGTGTCTAGTCATGTGAATATAATCTAGAGAGTAGAGAAAAACCCTAAAAAGTGAACCTCACAATAGTATCTAACAATTCACTAGAACAATTCACTAAAACAATAGTCATACATAGTAGTGGAACACACCATGAGTGAACCCCCTGATAATATTAATAGACGAGGCCTATTACTACCCCTTCCACCTATGTACTTAGGGCTCTAATGTGCTATGTATGGTCAAATCAATTCATCAAAACCATTATTTGAAAAAAATTTCATAAATTCATTTAATTATTATTTTAAAATACCATTTCTTTTACCAAAATAGAGGTAAACCGCTTTTTTCAAAAATCGATTTTCACACACACAAAAATAAATCAATCAATAATGCAATTTTTTTTATAATTTTTTTATTAAGACCAGAGAAATCAAGGTTCCTCAAACACCAGTTAGATATGGAACCACCTACCTAAACTCAGATCTTACACACCTACAATGGAATCTACCAATAACGAAAAAACACAGAGACAAAAATGGAGTCTATAAAACTAATTCCCATATCTTAGAATCGATTTAACAAACAAATCGGCCATCATAGAAGATAAAGGACTCATAGCTCATGAAAATCACATGATACACCAAAAAAACACAAGGGTAAACTGATGGGGAAAGATTAAATAATCAATCCATAATAGATCATGAATAACATTACCATAATATTAAAGGACCCACAAGTGGAGCGCAATGATGATTTTATAATCAAGGAAGAAAAACGGTAGAAAAGTATATTTCCTGAATAGACATAACACAGCAACAATAAAGACCAAGAACCAAATGATATGATCTTGGAGGATTAGTGATACTAGAAATTTCTTAGTAGTGAAACTATAGTTTGAGGGAGAGTAGAGACTATGTGAAGAATAAAAAACATAAGATGTGATGCACAGTTAAACCTGATGAGATGAAGGTTTTACGACATAAAAGAATATTTTACAACGTATGTAACCTACATGTTAATAATGATGAAAAAACAAGACGCCAAATTTAATTAGTTTCTTGAGGAATATTCTTATTACATGAATGTAGTTTTACGATATGAAATAATTTTATGACATAAGTAATATTTTATGGCTTATAAGATTCTTGTTCCCTAAACTGGCTTCATGGCTTGTGCCTCATGAAATATTTATTATGTAAATGTGTTTTATGGAATAATATGGTATTGTAGGTTACATCAAAACCAAATTCTATAGAAATATCCTAGAAAAATCCTAACCCCCTAAGATTTTATTACATTTGCACTAAGGAATTATTAATTAAAACAAACATTCATCACTGAAATTTAGGTCATTTCCCCCCAAAAAATGTTCTCCAACCTTCAATGGTCTAGAAAACAACTAAATGAAAAGGACAGACCAGGAACACCAAAAATAATACAACATGATGTTACAAAATCCATTCCATGAAAATTTCAATCCTTAAAAAGTCTTGTGGAAGAATGGTACTCCAAATAGAGGTGAGGTCACTACACCCTCACTAACATTTCGTGATCCTAGGTATCATGAGAATCTAATTCATGTCACCAAAATACTCTAACTAATGGGATATACATACTATTCAAGAATTCCACCTAGGAGTAAATGATTTCCACTACCTTCTCTATGATAGAAACATCTATATCTAACTTAATTTATTTCTTACTAGTTACATGAGAGGGATAAAGATGATATTTCTTGAGATGAGATATGTGAAAAAATCATGATTACCTATCAACTAAGCTGATAAATCCAAATGGTAGGAAACCATATAGAGAAACTCAGTGATCTCAAAAAATCAAACATATCTCAGAGATAATATTTCTTTCATTCTAAGATGACGATGACCCAACTGAGGACAAATTTTCAAGAAAACACAATCAAAAAAAGGAAAATCAAATGGGTGACATTTTCAATCTCTGTAAGATTAATTATGACACTAAGATATAAATAGATGCTAATGTATATCATAAATCCTAATTGAAGTCTCGTGAATGAGAGTCATTCCCACAAGAGAAGCCTACTCACCTCTTTCCAACAAATAAGAGACACTACTAGAAAATGACCTTATACCCATAGTTTTCTGAAATATGTGGGTATAGGTATAACATGGGAGCATATAAAACTATTTTGGAAAACCATGGGTATATTCGACCCTATACCAATGGTTCTGGGAGAACTGTGGGTATATGTTATATTTCAAGACCTATACCTACGGGTTTTATTAAACTATGGATATAGGGTTATTTTTAGAGACCTATACCCACAGTTTTTGTAAAACCATGGGTATAAGGTGGTTTTTTGAGGACATATACCCATGGTTTTCCAAACCAATTGGTATAGATTTCTTGTGTTACGGAGGGAAAAAAAGTTTGCAGCACAATTTTTTTTCACAAGAACATAGATTCCCCTAGTTTTATATTTATTGCCACAGTTTATATAACTATATATAAGTAAATATATATTTTTATAAAAATAATCTAAATAGGGTAGCGGTAAGGCACCATAAGAGTAAAGGGGAGGTCTTGGGATTGAATCTCATGACTATGTATTTTGTGAAATCTATCCCCACAGTTTGTAAAACTATATATATAGGTTAATGATATTTTGGAGTGGAACTATACCCACAGATTCCAAAAAAATTGGGCATAGGTCAAGGATATATCGATACATCTTTTTTCCAAGGTTCCTTAAAACTATGGGTATAACATATACCCACAGTTTCGAGGGAACTACCCACAATTTAAAAGCGTGGGTATATGGCATTTTTTGCAGCACACATGACATACAAATCCTCGAAGGGTATGATTATGATCAATGAATATTAAATACAATTATAAGAAAAATAAATCATTCTTAGATGGATATACCATGATCCACTAGAATCTATGAGGAATGTGCAGAGAATATCCTCTTGGATCTAAATAGAATGCTTTGTATGATTGTCTTTCCGTGGATGGTAAGTTGTAACAACCTAACCTGAGTCCCCATAGCCACCTAAAAACTCTTCCAGAACCATGAGGTAAATCTAGAATTAATTTTTGAAATATTAATATAATAAAAATCTATTATCCTCACAACCACCTTTAGATACAACTTACCCATATCTTAATCTTTAGTGATGTCCCTAATTGGAATAAAATGGGATGAATTTTTCAATTGATCAATGAATACCCATACATTATTATTCCCTCAGGGAGTCCATGGTAATAAAAAAAATGTCCACAGACATAGTGTGCCATTTCCAAACAAAAATTAGAAGAGGATGGAGAAAACCCAAAGGTTTCAGATTCTCTCTATTTATCTATTGATAAGTGTAATAGTAGGACACAAAATCTGCAATGTCCCACTACAAACATGGACACCAGAATCACCATATTTTTTTATAATAAATCTTCATAGAGATAATTTAAAAATTCCTTGAAAAAATATGAAATTAAAAAAAATAATATTTTCACAAATTCTATAATGATATAAGAATCCCTAAATGATATAATACCATCAGAAGATAGAGACTGATCGAAAACAATCTCCCCCCATAAAGGGTTTCTCAAATTCCACTGAACTCATCATCTTATTGATGAACCTATAGAATATACACAATGAGAAATGATTATAACTGAACATTGGAAAGAAAACATGAAACATATTATTGAGAGTATAAATGAAACTGAGAGAATAGTCACATAAGGATTAACTCTTCCTTGGATTCAAAAAATCTTATGAGTACACTTTTCTTATAAGCATGCCTGTAATGAAATTCCATTTCCATGACGTGTTGATGATATTTATGTTGAACTTATAAAGGTATTATACCCATTGAATTTATATGAGATTCAAGTATTTTTGAAAAAATAGATACCTTATAATCTTATGGTTATGAAAGATTATTAACCTATCCCAAAATAGATAGTTATTCCAATATTTAGGTGCATGTATAACTATGAGAAGATTCTAACCATGAGTGGGGTAATTAATCTCCTTTAGTTGAAGATAATGACTATCATTGGGAAAAAATTGTTATCCTATATAAGAACACAACCAAAACTATCACGAGAAGAATCATAGAACACCACATAACCCTTATCGAGATTAGTTATGATTAGAATAGGTGCTTATGTTACAATACGTTTTAGTTCAACAAAATAAGAATAACATTTTGAATCCCCTGTGAAATTCACTGCTTTCATGGAAATAATGTTCAAAGGTGTTTATAACATTGAGAAACCCTTTACGAATCATTGATCGCATCCAACAGTACCAATGAATCTCAGAATCTTAGAGATGTTTCATGGATCCTCCCATGATAATAAATTATTTACCTTACCAATATCAACTGATAAGACATGTTCATAAATCATGTTCCACAATAATTTCAATTCATGGATATAGGAATTTCATTTAAAAAGATTTCTATTCAAATGGAGACTCATTTGGATTTCTAAAACTGAATTCAAAGGGTGCTCTAATCATGGTCAATTCTCGAATAAACCAAAATATCTTCCACAAACACAAACACAAAATTGTTGACATACTAATCGAATATCCGGTTCATCATGTCCAAGAATACTAGGAGCGTTTTAGTCAGAACAATATACATCACAATATATTCATAATGTCTATACCTACTCCTAAAATCCATCCTTGGTATATCAGGCTATCGAAGGCTGAGCTGATAAAAACTTGACTGAATATCTATCATTAGAAACCACTTTAACCCCTTTAACTAATAAAAAAACCATCAACATGAGGAAAATGATACTTATTCTTATCCATCACCCATTTGAACTTATAATAGTCCATAATGAATTGATTTGAACCATCATCCTTCCTAGAAATGAGTACTATGATTACCCATTACTGAACACTATGGTGAATGAAACATTTTATTATTAGATTATCCAAGTAAATATTAATCTATTTAATATCTTTATCTCTTTTGGTTTCATATTATAAGAGGGTACCAGGATTGGTCATTTACTTAACACCAGATCAATTGTGAATTGCACATACCTTTCTAGAGAAAGATCAAATAAGTCATCAGGGAAAACATTAGGAAAGTCCTAAACAACCATAGGAAGATTAAAAAGAGAATAAATGTCACCAAGCTCAACTAAAACAATAGATAAAAAGAGCATGTTCTCTAGGAAGAAATGTACAACAAAACTAGTCCCTAGAACCTACTCTCCCTGAAACACCAAAACAAACCCATCGAAAACATAGAATGAAAGACACTGTTGATAAAAATCAACCTTAACGTGATAAGAAATAAGAAAATGCATCCCAATGATGTTGTCAACAAGATATATATTGAAAAAAAGGAAATCCAAGAGTAACTCTACATCAGCTATCAATAGAGAACAAAAAGGACCCCAAAATTCATACAATTTACTCTTCCCAATAGGTTTCCCTAACTCTATAACAAAGGACAGGAGCTCTATTGGATATTTAAGCACATCAAAAAAATGTTTAGAAATAAATGAGTGGGAGGCACTAGTATCAAATAAAGTAGTCACTATAGAAGATACAATAAATATGGTACCTATCACTATCTCCTGACCCACATCAATATCCATTGGAAGCTCATTCACTACCTGAAGGGGCTTCACTCCTGCGACATGTGTCTAGTGAACAATAAAATATAAAGAATATAACAATAACACAATGGCCTTTAGTGTCAATTATCACTCAACATAATGAGGAGAACACATTTACTAACAAAAAATCTAAATTTATCATCCACAACCATTACATGTCTTTACAGGTGTGAAACAAGAATACTGAGTGAGTACGAAATTGTGACACTTGTAGTAAGTCAGGGGTGCACTACTAGTTGTAACTGATAGTGAAAAGGTATCCCACTATCGAGAACCACCTCCAATAACCTTTTAATAATCATGACACTTACTCTTTTTTTCATGCATGCCATTGATTCTTTCAATGAGTGCAAGAGAAGTTACATAAGAGTCAACCTTGCCTACCATATCCATATCTTCTATCATTTCCCTATATATTGTCTCTTTATTGGTATAATGTTTTATTATGAATTAATGTGATCTAGAATCAGGTCATAAACCATACAGGTACTTATGAGCTTTCAACTGGTCATTCGATATTACCTCTAGATAAAAATGAACTTGTAAAATAATCTGATTGGTGTATGCTGACACCAATCGCTTTATCTTCTATAAGGAGATGAACTTCCGAAACTATTACATCATCATAGACTCTAGGAAGAACTACTATAATAATAGGGTATTACCCTTCCATTCAATTGCCACCTACCTATCTGTCAAAACCATGGAATCCCACCATTTGATACTAGGAACCTCATGTATAAACCCCACACAATTCACATTAATATTCATAAGATTATCTCGGAAGTCAAAGATATTTTCAATATTGTCTATCCAGTACTCCACATATTGGGGCTCATTAATTCCATTAAATGATGGTTGGTTATCATGTAAGAACTCCCTTTATCAATCCCATTCTCCTCAAACTACTAGATATACTTTGAAAACTGTATTCCGGACATGCGGTACATTTTTTTTCATGACATGAACTACTTTAATGATAGTATGTTTATGATTTTTATCCAATGGTAGATTTCCATAAGTACTATCCAATGAACCCTCCTGTGGACCCTGTGGAAGTTGTCTCGAAGGAATATCATACACACCGAAAATAGAAGAAATTTTAAGATGACTAAAAATATAATCTCAGTTCAAACAATAAAACCATAAGAAATAATTGAGATCAAGTTTAAGACCTCAAAATTGAGATAAACATCACAACATCCCAAGGTAAATTGAGTATATTAATATAAAGATTTTTCCATATTCTCATCACAATATCCCTATCTAGTCTCTAAAATCATACCTTTAGTATACTAACCTGCCATGACTAAGAATAATCATGCTATAATACTAATTTATTACTAACCGACCAAGGTTACCCTTAAAGATGACACATAACCCGATCTTCCACATACCCAAATGGAATTCCTAATACATATGGGTAGGACAATAGTACCCAGGAATCAAAAAAAATCCAGAGGGAATGATTTTTCCTACCTAAAGAAAAAAAACATGGAATATATATACATATTAGAGAAAAATAAAATAAAAAATATGAAAAAATATTTATGCTATAACTGAAATAAGATATTAGAAATGATAAAAATACATTTTTGATAATAAAATCCAAGGGACGAGACTAGTAGAAAAAGAAAAACCAAAACTAGAAAGAGGTACTCCATGTGAAAACATAAGAAAACTCACACCGTTTCACCACCAGCTACAGAAACACACCTGATAGAAATCCCACCTCCTAACTATGGATCCCAGAATTTACATACATAAAAAGAAATAAAAAGGTAGATGTACTACTAATGGGGTTCCTAGGTCTAAGATAATTTGATTAGTAGGATCCCACTGAGGTTTTCTATAAAATTTCTGTATATAAGAATATGAACGTGGTCATATTTCAAGAAAATAAGGCCTGAGAACTAGTAAAATTGTTTTTATATCAAATTCATGGTAAAAAATTCCCATTTTTCCATAGTTATAAATAATCTATGTAAAATAGTTTTGAAGTGTGTCATATATATCAAATCATTTCAAATCATGTGTCACATTTCATATCATTTCCTAAATAGTATAAAACAAAAGTAGGGGTAACATAACACCAAGGATCACTATAGGTCAGGCTTGCTACAACACACATACCCAAACATAGAAAATAATGTGCATTAGTTATATTGACATATTCATAAAATATATAGAGTAGAGAAACACCCTATAAAGTGATCCTCCCAATAGTGTCTGACAAGTATATAAAACAATATTCCTAGGAAAAATATTAACACCCCATGATTGAACCCCCTAATAGTATCAATAGACATTGCCTATTACTACACCTTCCAACTAAGTACCCAAAGCTCCCCATGTAAAATAATTTAAAAATCATCTCATAAAAACCATTCATTGAAAATCATTCTAAATATCCATTTGAAAATTATTTGAAAATACCATTTATTTAAAAAAAATAGGGGGAGACAACATTTTCTGAAAAACCCGTTTTCATATACACACAAAAATAAATCAACCTATCATAAAATTTTATTTATAAAACAATTTACCAAAACCCTAGAAAAAATGTTTCATCCAACATAGAATAGAAACAGAACCACCTACCTAAACATGGGTCATACTTGTTTGAAATAGAATGCATGAAAAAGGTATCAATCAAAGACAACACTGGAGGCACTATAATTGATTCCTATGTCTCAGAATTGATTTAATGAAAAAATTGGTTGGTGGATAAGATAAATAACACATAATTCAAGGAAATAACATGTTTCACCATAATAAACACAAGGTGTGTCCTCAAAGGAATGATCTCACAATAGATATAGAAAAATTAATGAAAAAAAAAATCACAATTAGATAAATGAATCCATAGGTGCATCACAATGATGCTACTGTGATGATTGGTTTGGAATAAGTAGAAAATATATTACTCAAATAGATGCAATGAAACCATAATGTTTAATGGGTGAGGGATGAATGATGTGATATAGAAGGAGTAGTGATAATCAAAAATTCTTGGGAGAGAAATATGGTTTGATAGAGAATAGATTATGTGAGATGAATGAAAAACATAAGACACACTGCATGGTTATTCATGTATGTCCAATGGTTTTATGGTGTAAACGAATATTTTATGGTGTAAATACCCCATGAGTTAAGTATGAAAAAAATATAACACCTCATTTTTTTATTTTCCCAAGTGATGTTCTTAGATTGTAAAAGAAGGTATTACGATGTAAAATTATTTTACCATGTAAACAATATTTTATGGTTTATAATATTAATCTATTATAAACAAGATTCACAGATTGTTCCTAGTGACACATTAATTCTGTAAATATGTCTTATAGAATTAGATGGTCCTACAGGTAGCATTAGACCCATATTATATGAAAAAATCCCAGATTCATCCCGATTCCCCCTAAATACTTTATCATATTTATAACCAAACTCCATTAATTTAAACAAACATAAATTCATGATAATTAGGTAATTTTTTTAATAAATGCTATCTAATCATGGAATGACTAAAACACACCCAAAAAAATAGTAGAGATGAGGAATACATGAAGTAGGGTAACGATATGTTACATAGTTTTCAATTAAATAAATAAATGATTATGATTTTTTATTAAATAGTTATTAAATATTAAATTTGAATATTTGAAATACCATTTAATAAATTTCAATGGAATATATTATAATCAGGAAATAAATGTATTTATTTAGAAATCATAATAGAAATTTATAAAGTGTTTATAAATTAAAAAACAATGATAAAATGTACGATGTTTATATTTAAAATTTGAATGGTTCATAATTGATATTTTGAAATATTCAAACCAAAGAATCGTTATTTGGGGATTATTTTAATCACATCAAAGAGTTTATTTTGGATTAAATAAAAATTATGTAAATGATATTTCGATTTTTTAAAATGTTTACATAATATTAATTTGATTATAAAATTATTTATAATAAATAAAATATCATATATTTAATATAAAATAGCACATAATGAAAAAATAATAGGGTTTATATTGTAATCAATATAATTAGTCTATATTAAAAATTATGGATTCTAAATAATTTTATTCATAAATATGTTAAATATTTATAATTTCATTTTATTTTTAATTTTTTTTATAAATGGTTATCTCCTCATAAAATATTTGAACTATTAATTTATTTATAGGTTTTACATGATTTATTTATAGTTATTAATTTTTTATATGTTGAATGTTGTATGTTTCAATTTAATATGTGAAATGTAATCTAGATACTATCATACATGCATATATGTAGTTACATGATAGGTATGCTAATAAATTTTGTTTTTCATCTACATTAAACCCAATTCACAATTTCTTTTATGAACATGAATTTAGTTGTTAAATATGGTTTATGCGTATTATGTTATAATATTATGATCAATTTATTTAGCTTTTTTGTAAATTATCTTTGGAGAGGGGGACTTGGATTTGGAATACCTACAACCCTATAAGAATGTGCTTGTCTAGAAAAGTGAATGGGGTTGGATGGCTATCAATCTATGTTTACTCATATAGAGATTTTCATTCTCATACATATTTATTACTTTACATGAACAATTCATGTACCTTATGAATTTAATGAATTTAGATATTTTTAAATACAATTGAATAAAAATATTGGGTGAGTAAAAATATTCTGGGTTGTATAAAGAGATACCCATTAATATGAGTTGAATATATTAATTTCGTGGGAAAATAATATTATAAAATAAATCATTAGAAAAATTGATACATAAACAGAATTATATGATATAAAATGGTGTTATTAAATCCCCTGACACACTAAGAGTGATATTCCTTCCAAATAAACTTTTATCGATTTCATGATCATCCAACTAGGTAGGTTCAACCAAATAAGGGACCCATGAATTTAAATGGGTATATAAAACAATTAATAGAAGACATTGTATCATCCATGAGTAGGCTATGCCAAATAAGGGTCCTTCAAGATTCTCTTTTTCAGTTTATTAATGATGTTTGTATTGAGATAAAAATATTTAGAAAACCCTTATGAAACATACCATATGAATATATTTGAGTATATCCATATGATGGATTTTGATAATGAGTTATCCACTCAACTATAGAAGGGTCATAATTTTTTTATTGAGATGATTTCTACTTATATTAAAAATTTATGGGATAAATACTAAAATGACCTAGAACTAAGTGATATGCGGATCCTATATTTCTAAATGGATATGATATAATGACTCATCATTTTAGAATGATTCCATATAATAAAATTCATTATTAAATATTTATAGAAAGACTCATTTTATAAAATATTCTATTGTAGAAAAATATAATCCCCATAAAACATAACCATATAATCAATCCTTGATAAGAAAAAATAAAATGATAGATATTTCCTTTAATGGAACGATAATTTGAGAATAATTCTCTAAAAAGAAGGAAAGATCTATGGCTTGGAAAAATAACTTCATAAGAAACCAACTGGAGAATGTGTTCAACAAAATGATTTATATAAATAAAACCAATATATAAAAGACACACAAGAAGTATCCAGACTATTTCTTATTAACATGGAGTAAAACTTGAAAAGGAAACATGAGACTTCAGATGCCTATAAAATGATAGATAAAATAAAAAGTAATTATCAAGATCATGTGAGGCATGACTATTATCAAGTGTATAAAGAACGTTTTCTATCAAAGATGACAGAACAAACCTCAATAAAAACTCATTTAATCAATATGATTGGTTATGTCATGATATTGGAGAGGATAGGGTCAACTCTAGAGTTTGAATTGGCCCCTAATTTCACATAACAATAACTACTTGAAAAGTTCGAGTAGTCTTTTTTGAGTTACAATATAAATTAATTATGTAAACAATTAACCAATATCATCAATATATTATAAATA
This sequence comes from Viscum album, assembly GCA_963277665.1. Taxonomy (NCBI): domain Eukaryota; kingdom Viridiplantae; phylum Streptophyta; class Magnoliopsida; order Santalales; family Viscaceae; genus Viscum; species Viscum album. The sequence continues at coordinate 1,878,469,303 of OY728156.1, read as the reverse complement.
ACTAATAAATACATGGGAAATTTAGACACAAGTACCATGTTGATGGTAAAAAAATAAAAATATTATTTTGGAAATAATGGATATAAATGAGGTAATGAAGAGTCCATGTAACCAACTAAACATAATATGATGAATGGTGGATAATATTTTCATTAGGGAAATGTTTTCCATCATAGAAGAAATTTTTTGGATTACCTCAAATGTTGTAAGAGGCATAGTGATAGGTATAAATTAGGTATATATTTTATTGAATTAAATTATTTTTTTGGACTAATATATGATATCGACCAAATGTTTTACAAAGTTTATAAATATATAGAAGGTCATAAGATTAATATAGATTTAATATTAAAGATTGAATTTCTCTTTAAAGAAATACTGAAAAGGGGTTTCTTTATTGCTGAATTAGATACTTCAATCATTAATGAATTTGTTATATTATGTGTATTAACCCATTTTTCTCTTGATTAGAAAGTGAAAAGAGTTCTTTATTGAATAAAATGAGATGGATTTTGATAAACATTGTAATGATTTGTTTACTTATATAACATGATTTAATGGGGAGATAAAATGGTAGGTTCTGTTTAGAGAATTTTTTTTATTATAATTTATTAAAATGATCCAACAAGATGAATGAGCTCAAGAAAATCTATAATGAACATTGGAAGTGTTGCAAATATTTTAACTAGGGTTATTATATCTAGGATATGATGCTATATAGTCATTAAAATTTGGTAAAAGTTCACACCAAAAATAAAAATTCATTTGTAATCATCAATTTTTTTCATAAAGTATCTTATAAAGGTTATTTAAATTTAATAGTGTTATTAAAAGGAAGAAATGATTCCATTGGATATAAATATTGGGATAAATTTAGGACTTTATAAAACTCCATGGAATATCCATGGTAGGTGTTAATGTTATAGAAATAAATTATTTTATTTTGAAGTATATATGAAACCTAATGTGTAACTCGAAAGTATTATGAATATATAAGAGTTAATATTGAAAAGAATAAATTATAGATATTTATATTCACATTAAAATAATTAATCAAAGAGTTCCTATAAAAAATATTTGAATACAAAGGGATTTGTCATGATTATATGGATCATAGTAAATGATGTGTGTCTACATATTGTTTCTCTTATATGACAAGACAAGAAGTTTTATAATAAATAGTTTTTATAAAAAACATGATATGATTATTTAAATAAATTTTCTATGATTCATCATATTCTATAACATTTTTTCAGAAGAATATATTAATAAATTTGTTTTGACTTGGATTAAGTGTTTATCCATCAATTTTTTAAAATATGAAGGAATGTGATTCCCACCCGTTATTGCTATATTTTATTAAATAAAAGCTCATTTTAAAGGGAGTAATACTAACATAGATATTCCTATATACCTTATATTAATAATATGTTATTTGTTAAATATTCATATTAAAAATAAATAAAGGTTATTTATTAATGAAAAAATAGTTTTTGTATCTTAATGAGATATTATGGAAAGAATATATTGACTAAGAAGAAAGTGAGAGTATGTTTGATATTAGATTAGTTAAATGTTAAAAAATACAAGGATTATACGAATCTATGATTAAACTATTTCACTCAATATACTAAACAGCTTTTGTCATATGAAAATACAAAAGAAATTTAAAGAGGTACATTTACTTATCATGAATAAGTAAATATCACATTATCTAAAAGTGTTTAGGATGTGTTGGTATAATATAATTTAAGTTGTTACATTTTTTCAAGGAATGTTTTAAAAAAAATATTTTAATAAGTATGATTATGATGAACATTGAAATAGTTATAAGTAGAAAAAAATTTTACATCATAACATTAGATGTTATGAAATAGTGGAGTTTTGATGTTTTCAATTAATTTAATGTTGCGAATATTATACATTAATGTCACCATTATTTAAACATACATTTTATATAATATGTTACCTACTGAAAGAGTTTATAGGGAATGTTTTATCATATGGGTATGAAAGGATGGTTTATTAATTGTAGAGAATGTAATAATTTAACAAAACACCTAAAAATTTATCATACATAAGGTTGATCTCATAGTTTATTTTATATGATATGATAGAGAGGTTTTTTAGGGTTTGTTAAATATTTATAAAAGAGTTTTATGAATTAAAATGTTTCATATATGAGTAAGTATACACATTATTTTTCATTCATGATAACTGCATTATTAAATATTTAAATATAAATATAAATATATATATATATATTGATCTATAATAAAAATTGATATATCAAAGTTTGACTTTGAGTTATACTTAATTGATGGTCATCATGGATTATTATATGTTACGATGAAATTTTAAGGTTAACATGAGGTGGATTCTTGTATATTGATATAAAATATACTCACAAGGCATAAAAAAAGAATAAGATTCTTTGTATGTGTTGGATAACCCCTGAAGTATACCAAATAATGATTCATAAAGATTTATTTGGTATAATAGGAGTATATAAATCATATTTCAGTCTTAATAACCTAAAGTTGAAAAGATACCTAGGCATCCTATAGGGAAAAAATGGGGTGACAGTATGATATCCTTGTAGGTTTTCACATACCCACCCCACATACCATTCATAAAATAATTTTAATGCAACAAAAATACAAGTTTATAGTGAAATAAATCAATTTTAAAAATTTGTGGAAATCAACATTATTTTTTTGTGGGATTTCCTATGGGGAAAAGTCACATGTAATATTTTATGAATCTCAAGTTCAAATCTGGGTAGGGGAGAATTTCAATGGTACTATAGCAGTGAATTAGTAGTGTGGTAACTATTGTAGTGGTAAATTCACCTAAAATGGGATTTAAATCCTTATAATTGGCATTTTAGGGCACTAGTCCTTCAGGATAAAATGATTAGGTAGTAAGGTGGTAAAATGAGACCATGTAAATGGAACAACATAATTAGGTTAGATATGCAGCATGATAAAAAACCTGTATCATCGAGTTGGAGACTCGAAATAAAGATGGGTGCATTGGGGCTTATCATCCGTCCCTATACTGACTCATATTTCCAATATGGGATTGGGGGTTCATTGACACAATTCCGAAAGGGGAAACATGCTATTACCATTACTAGTAGGTGTGATGGTGTGTTATAATAACTAGTGACACTTTTTCTCCTTTGACCAGGGGAATGATATAACATAAATAGAAGGAAAAAAAATGTGAAGAAATGTGTCGTTGGTTTTGTGGAATGAAATAGTTATGGGTTCATTGAAAATTATCATTCAAACCTCTTCTCGCACATATTTATATTATAGGAAGGTGGGGTTACCATTTATGATTTTATGGAGAAACATGACGTGATAGTGCTGACAAGAGGTGAAATTCCACATAAAAACTAGTGACATAGTACAATTCTTGGATGATCATCTAATACTTTGGTTTAGATCCATCAAGGACCTTAAGAACATATTAATCTAGGACTTCATTCCATAATATATAATAAAATAGATCTAGTGGGTGATTTTCATTCCTCACTAGGAGGGATGATACTTTCCCACTAGGGTTCCTTGGTGTGTGTATTGTTCCTAGGTGTGTGTATTGTTCCTAGGTGTGTGTATTGTTCTCGGTTTGTACACATGATCTACCCTCTCCATGACTGTAACATAGTCCATTTTTCAAAACCATCTTTCATGATTTAGTTTTAAAGTAATTGTTTTAAAAAAATATGATAATTATTTCTTGATTATTATTTTTGAGATGATAAAACAATATAATATTCTCAAGAATTAGAGATTTTGTAAAAACTAACAAATGGGAAATCAAGGTAATTAACAAATGAAACAATGAAGATAAAGGGATATTATTATGTAATGGGTGATAATATTTCATAAAAATGTTCATATATGTTATTATAAATATTATAATAGTTCTGTAATAAGCTAGAAACATGTTTTAAACCACTATATATGAGGTTAAATAATTTTTGTAAAGGATTTGTTATCAATTTATATTCCATCGAGACATATTTTCTATTATGAAGAAATTCAATTTAATATGGTGTATATACTTAACTATTTATATTAAATATCATGATTATTCATACATCACATTATATTATATTTTTCATTAAATTATTTAATCGAAGAGGATCTTACATGAGAATTTTCTAGTGCAAAAATTATTGTACAGTGTTACTTTCTTTTGTTATTGTTAACTTTATATTGAAACGATCAATTTCTTATGATAATTTTTCATTGGTAATTGAATTTATATTAATTTTTTATTATTTTAAAATGTATATGAGTATTTAATAAAACATATACCTTATTATATATGGTGTTTAGTTTTATAATTATTGATTAACTGGGGAAACATTGATAAATTAGTATCCTTTACTCAATAAATCTATTTGGTGATAATGGAAATTGTTACTTAATTAAATAGACTATTTTATATACGAGGATATCATTGGACATGCATACATGGGTAGGGACTGGTTTTATATTCAACCTTGATGGATTGAAAACTCTTATGAGAAAATTAGTTTGTCAAATTAAACAGGATTCTACCTATAGTTTTAAACCATATTGTGAAGGGTCTTGATGATTGAGGTATCTTGTGGCAGATATATGAAATCTAGTAATTAAAAATTTACCTCATTGAGAATTTAGTTATTATTATTATCCATGGTGTTTTATCCATAGTGTATCTATGGATGCATTTCAATCCAAGTTTACTGGTTAAGTGAAATGTGTTTTTAGTTATTTACCTTACCATATCAATTAGGTCTTATCTTATTATGATAGTAATGTTATTTAAATGGAATTTATGTCCGGTTATTTACCATTTAATGTTTATTATACTTATTTATTAAATATAGCTTTCACTATACTTAACAGTTACAAAGAACGTGAGATCACCATTATTTTGTTTTCTTTCCCCAAGATATGGTTAATAGATATTTTAATGAGTTTTTAATGATGTATATCATTTTATTTTCATATGTAATATATTTTATTTTCTATTTAATTTTTAAAAGGTAATCATCTATATATTGGGTTCTCCAAAAATACTAAACTTGATGTTCCTTTGAAACGTGGTTCTTTGTATGTAAGAAAATTTAATAAATCATACACCAGATCCAAACTACTGGGTCAAGGTCTTTAAAATTGTTATTAAAGGAATTTTAATAGAATTATTTAAATCTATATTTATGAAAACATTGATTAGGGAATTCCACCCTATGATAGAGTTTTAGGAAAATTATAGAAGAAGATCCTAATATTTTTGTAATCAAGAGATTAGGTGATTTTTGATTACAATACATCCTTACATGGATACTTAAAGTGGTCATAGTTCTTGTATAAATGTACCTAGGGTTAATAACTCCATAAATTAAAGCATTGGGATTGACCCGACCGTCACATGGTGCATGAAAATGGGACTTACTGTGAACCTAGTTTGACACTACCAAGGGTTATACTTTGGATAATTAATTTTATATTTACAAACCATTATGAGTGATTTAAATAGATAATGGAAATGAATGACATATATTGAAACACAAAATAATAAAGTACCAATATGGGAAAAGAGAGGATAAAGTATTTATATATTGGGAATCAAAAAATTAAATTTTATAAGTATTTTTACAAAAGTTATTTTGGTTATAAGAATCATAAACATATAACGATTATGTTGAATTTTAGATATATATGTGTATTCAATAACTTATGAGTTATGGATAGCATCATAGGTTATGATTTAATCTTGATCATAAGTTTAGTGTCATAAAAACTATTTTTTAAGTTTTTTGTGATGTGAGTGTACCATGATAAAATTGTTTTTGATAAATTTAATGAAAGTATATGTTTTAGTGAAAAAATTATTTGAGTAATAACACCTTAACATTTTATTGGAATAAGTTTAGAGGTATTTATTACCTTAATGGTTTATATGATCATTTATTCCATTTTAATAATAGTCAAATTTTATTATTAGACTTTGAGGGGGAAAATAATAAATTAATTAATTGAATATAAAAACATTGTTCAAAAGCTTAATTAATGGTTTATTTTATTTTAGGAATTTACATCATATTTTTTGGGATATTTATAGGAATTATATTAATATGGTTTTAGAAAAAAAGGACAACCTATATGCTGGATGAAAAACTATCATGTACAATAAGGTTGCGAGGCATGAACACATGATTAAAAGATGATAATTTTTTAACACCTACAAATTGCCTACAAAATATTCTGGTTAATATGGAATTTTTTTAGTTATAATATTTGATGAGTAAATATTAATGATAAAATAGTGGTTTCACCATTTTGGTTTAGAGATTAATGTATTATATTGGATAACTCATGCTAACCATATTGGATTTGCAAAATAGTTAGATATATACTTAATGAAGTTTCACTCTTTTATGGATCTTATGATCTGTTGAAAGTGAATTTTAGAGCTTCATGAATAAAAAATTAATTTTTAGATATTAATTTCATGGATTAATAAATTAATTTTAAATTGATCAAATCAAAACCAAAGGTTGAAATTGTTCTTCATAAACAAAAACATATCAAATATGTATATTTCCAAAAAATCATAGATAGTAAAATAATTCCTCAACTTTAAGAAAATGATATTGAAAAAAAAATTATACTATTTCATTCATTTTTGATGAATCAGATGGTATTTTAAATTATCATTGATTTAATGTTTTTATTCACTTAACTTTACATTTAACATTCACTTAATTTTTATCAATAACCTCAATCAATATCTATATTTATTTACATTTTTATTCCATGTCCATATATTTAGGTGCCACCAATTTTATCCTATATATAAACCTAGTAATTTGTTATTCTATATGAAATTTTTTACTTCACTACATCTATTATTAATAAAACATATTATTAACTCTTTTTATGTAATTAGTTTTTTTTCAATAATAAAAGTTCCAAATATCAAACCTTTGATTACCAATATCATGTTTAAATTTTGAAGATGAAATTTATTTAATATAGGGAAAATTTATCCCCCAAAAATTTTAATATAATAATGTCTTATTCAATATAATTTATGTAAGAAAATACTAAAAGATAACATTACACCCCAAACCTTTATAATATATTTCTTTTAGAATAAATTTAATTTCTTTGATAGATTGCAGAACACGTAACCCCAAGTCTAAATAAAACAAAATATAGTATACCACTATAACCTAGATTTTAAATTACAGGGTTTGAATATGTACTAACTAAAATATAGAAATAATATTTATATATATATATTATAAATAAAATTATAATTATTTAAAATAAAAATAAATGTTTTCTGAAAAATTTTATTTTTCTCAAAGTGGACCAGCCATGATTTTAACACATAATTTAAAATTAATTGTTTCCAATATTTAACAATTTATTTGAAAAATTTAATAGAATTATTAAATAATAATACGAAAATTGCCTTAGGGTGTTTTTTTATTTTTATGAAACATTTCATTTTTTGACGAATAATGAAAAATACTAAATTTTAATTAAAAATTATACTTTTATATAAATTAATTATACAATTAAATTATATTTTAAATTGGTTTAAAATTAAAATAAGTTAAATTATTTTTAAATTAATCCCATTTAGATAATTTTAATATTTTTCAATTTAAATTTTGATATAAAAACATTATAAGCTTTTAATCATTTTCCCTTGAAAACCTGCTTTCTCCTCCCATCTGCAAGATTAAATTTAAATTGATTTTTCCCACTTCTTTGAATTTAATTCAGAAAATTTTATTTTTTATTTGGAATCATAATACTTTATAATTTATAATAAGCTCAATATAATTTTTTTACCAAAATAAATAGTGAATATAGTAAAAAATAATTATTGTGGTTCAGGTAAAAACTGATTTACTGGGGGTTAAACTAATAGGATAAGAGTTAAAGATAACCTAAAAACATTAAATAAAATTATATGATGGCTATATTTTTACCATATCTCTTATTGGTTTGATAATGACCCATTTTGGTGTCCTGTGGCATGATAAAAATTTGGGTATGATTGAATCGTTTCAAAAAATTACTAGTGTACCACTCACCTCTCTTTTAAAAGGCCACTACTCCCATATCTTCTCCACACCATAAATTTTTTTTCACCAAAGAACGTCCCAAATAAATTCCAAAATTCAGTATTCTCATCCTATAATCCATATTTTGGGCATAAATCCAACCTTGGAAGGCCTTTGTTTCAAACCTAAGGAGGATATCTGAATAAGAGGTAACATTCATCAATGCGTTTTTAATTTTATTTTTTCACCACATCCTTAATTTTTTTTAAACCATGATTACATAATATAATAAGTATATTCCATATAATGGTATATTTTTATAATAAGGTATGGACTTATCACCACCCCACTTCCAAAAAAGGGGTTACTAAATCATCGTTCATGTGTATGGAGGACTACATCCTCGCAAACTAATGTCATTTTTTTTCTAATACAACCTATAAAAGATGGGTATGATTATAAATATAATGTATTAATATGATATTTATATGTATTTAGGGGTTAAACATATTATTAAAGGATCCCCATAATTCTGCAGCAGACCCAAGTTCAAATTCAGGTCTGCGCATGTACTATTATATTACTATACATACAGTGGCATAGAAAATGACATATGTAGGTGGTGATGTAGATATGAAGTAGGTAGGTGGTGACATAAACATACTGTAATAATGGTAACACAGGTAGGATAATACAATTATGATGTTTCATTAGGATTATGGTCCATGTTATGGGCCTCATGCCCACTGGGCCTACGGGCTATGTACTAAATAAATAAGTCTTGATGGGTGGGGTATCACCTTGGGGTGGTTTATAGCCTGCCTTTCTGGCCTATGTTTTTGGTATATGTGTGTTTGAATGTAATTTTACCCCTAATAACATAGTATATATATATATATATATGATATTTATAGCATAATTATATCTCCGCATTAATTATATTATATGTACCTTTTTTTACTTTCCATTCATTATGGGATATGATAACATCACTCATGCGTATGTCGAACTAATTCTTTATTATAAAATGTAATTTTTTTAACTAACTCTTTACATGGAATGTTATAAGGGTAAATTTAATTAATAAATGAGATCTACATAAAATAATTTCGATATTAATTACATATTTATTATTAAGAAAATAAAATATATCATTTTCTTTCTTACACTAAAATATGATCGTGTCCCTCGTGTAGATGTGGACTACCACCTTCATGATGTGATGTGACTCTCTTTTACTAACCACACTACATGGATGATATATATAAGTATATTTAAATAATAAATATGGTATTTTTATTATTCTATAAAGATAAAATATTACTTACATCAATTTCTTAATGATCATTGAAAATGGAAGTGTTACTTATGAGTAAATACGACCTAACCTCTCCATGATTGTAACATAGCCCATATGTCATAACCATATTTATTGTTTTATTTTAAAAGTAAAATTTGTGCAAAATATTATAATTATTTAATTATTATTATTTTAGATATGATAAAAATATATAACATGCACAATAATCTGAACATTCATGACAAATAATAAATGAAAAAAATAAGGAAATTAACTCCTAGAACAATGAAAAATATTGAAAGACTATTAATGAATTAGTGAAAAGATATTTTAAAAAGGATTATATATGATATTATTAATATTAATGTGGTTCTAGAATAAGACAATAACATGTTTAAGATAACAATACTCTAAATACCCAAGCTAGACGTACATGGAAATTACATTACATTTGCGGATTACTTAATACATGTCAAAAAATGATTCCCAAAGACCGTATTTTTTAGTGTGTTTGGGAACATGGAACACAATCATCTAACATGGTAAAAGGTCGTCAAAATATCCCACAAAGATCTTGATCTTTTGTTTTCCTACCTAAAACATTTCATTATATCCTAGGGAAAAGAAAATATAAAAAGGGTGAGCTCAAATTCATAGAAAGTGTAAACATAAATAACATAAAACAAACCATAAATATTTGAACGTAAAAACATGAACATAAAGTTTAAACATAAAATTCATGAGTCATGAAATAAATATTGGCATTATGTAAGTCATAGATCATAAATGACCATTAATTATGATAGAATAACATTTGCATAAAACAACTAATTGTAGAAAACTAATAAGAACATAATATGATTTCCATGTATCCAATGAATTTCATTGAAGACAATCATAGTGGACAAGTTCCAAGACTGAACTAGGTTTACTTACCGTTCCAACCATGTATTTCTGAACCAGATTTTCAGGTCATTACAGCCCTATATTACTGAACCATATTATTTTCTATTTCAGTCATGTCTATCTCGTTAGATATAAATCTTTACCCAATGCATTGGAGGGTGATATAGGTCCCACCCATCTCATAATGAAGTCATTATTACATATTCCACAAAAAATAAATCATTCATCATGACATAACCCCTGAAATAAAATGGGTTTCTTGAATTCCATCATGACATAATCCATATGAAAGATCATATAATAATTAATGAAATGAAATCATAGTAATAATAGGAATATAAACATAACCCTATTTATGGGGGTTATCTTATATGGAAAATAATTTTGATAAAACTTTTCAACATAGTTCTTGAAGAAATTATCCTTTCTTCTTCAAAAAAGTTTAATTTTTTTCAGATTGATGCACAATTTTAGAAGAAAATAATTTAGTTTAAAATAAACATGAAATAGTGTAGAGGAATATTTTTGGAAATAAGGTGTCTTTAAACAGTACAAATCTATTCATGGTTTATAAGATAAAAACATTCTCCTCATACTTTTGTCAGAAAAGTAAAAAAGTACCTTATATGGTAAATAAAATAATGATTCCTTCCATACCATGTTTTAAAATTCAAAAATGGGTAAAAATAACTCTAAACAAACATATATGAATAGTAAAAATTTTAGGAAAACAATTTTAGGAAAAAATGGATATGGATGATAAATATACCCCCAGTAAATAGTTACGTATAAACAATCTCAGATAAAAATGAGATTAAAAAATTATCCATTACCAATTATAATGAGTGGAATTATATGCCTCATAAAATAAAGAAAAATACAAGAATATGTAAATATCATAACCTTTATAATAAAAATAATAAAACATTCATGGGAAGCATAAACACCACAAAAAATAAATAGGTCGTGTTTAAGGCATATTTCCCACAGAAATAAAAGTGGGATGAAATAATCCCTTACCTTATACTTTTCATTAGTCAATGGTGTGGAAACCTCTTGTATAATGGTTAAATAATTTTATAAAATTATACCAGGACCATATCCATATTTATTATATTATATATGAACCTATATAATTCTATTATATCAATTTTTAATAGTATTTCAATATTACCATTATTTCGGGTGTTAACTGCTTCATTTTTCCCATTCCTATTTTGTCATGTAATTCCTGTTTTTTATGAGTAGGATGTTTTGTATCCATTAAATTAATTTCATAATTATTATTTTCACTCATAATATAAATTATATAATAATTCTTGAATTGGTAACACGGAGAATGAATCTCACCGCGTTGTGGAGATGATAGGTCGTACGTATGCACGTGTGACAATAACATTGTCTTGATGGTTAAAAGGTATGTAATTGGATGGTATATTAAATCTAAATAATCATTGTCATTTAATATTAATTATTTAAATCCATTATACTCTTCATTATACCCATAATAATAAATTATTTTTTAATAAAAAATTACAGCACGATGTGGAGATGGTATGCCATATGTACGCACACATTGTGATATTGTTATTAATAGGATGGATAAAAAGAGGTATAAGGTTGTCCAATAATTATAATAACATCTCGGAATGTATCATATATTGGATTTATTACTTTAGTGTTGAATATACATAGAAAGAGGAAGTATAAGAAGAAAATAACATTGATAGAATGAATAAAATGATTACATCTTCTTCAGGTGTTTCCTTTGGATTTTAACAAAACGGCTTCATAGGATAGATATCTTCCCAAATTCAGGAATCTAGGTTGAAGTGAGTGAGATTGGGAGGAGGAATGGGCAGGGTTTGACCGAACTAAAAGTCTTTATAGGAGTGAGTTAAAGAGAAAGTGTGGTGCCCTTTTATAAGAGAGGTGGTGGCACATTACAAAAAAACATGAAATGTTAATTTATTATAAAAATATATTCAGTTCCAAATAGAACCAAATTGATTTATTTATAGGATAATATGAGTATGGGTGTAAATATTCTAAAAAAATAGGTTTTAGACATTTTTTGTTCATAAAATTAACCTTAACTTTAATGTTTTACCCTTTGTAAAATAAGTTAACTCTTACCATGTCCTCTTTTATTTTTATACAAAATGGTTAATATCATCACTATAAATTGCCAAGATAACCTAAAGTGGATAATTTATTAAATTCTTATCAATATACAATTTATTTGTTTAAACTTTTTATTTTTTGGGAAATTATAGATTCTAATAAAATAGTATTTGATTTTAAAACACATTTATGTCAATATTTATATTATTCATATCAGGACTTTTAAAAAATACATAACAACTCGATTATTTCAAAAAAATAATTAATTCAAATAAAAAAGTCATAATCATCCATAAAATTTGTTTATGGCCAAAAAAGTTTCAAAATAAATTTATTTTAATATTTATAATCTCATTTATTTAAATCATTCACTACTAAGGTAATCACTACATCATCATTGTGTCATATATAAATTTATTTAGTTGGTGTCTAAAAATTATAAATAAAATACCATGATGTATTAAATATTTTCATATTCCCATTGAATATTTATATTCAAATTTATCTTATGCATAACTCAATATTAAAATTGCTTTATTAAGAAGATACAAGTTTATGTCATATTTATCTTTAATTTAAATTATTTCTAATAAATTGTCATTTTTACATCCAAGTGGTTTCTTAGGGCCCCAAAATCAACCAATAGATGGCCATGGTTATAAATATCTTATAAAATATGATTAGGACATGTTTTACGATAGTTTAATATTATTTTTACCCATATTTACCAGATTTACCCATTAACCATTATAAATAAATAATTATTGAAGTTACTATTCATAATGTCAAAAAATAAAAGGTAAATATTTAAAAAAATTTAATCTTATGATTTAAATTATGGAATTAATTTTTAAAAATTCAAAACATAGAATTTGAAGTAATTAAATTAAATTTAATTCCCATTGTCAATACCAAAAAACGTGTTTTTAAGAAGTAATAACTATCAACAGATTAACATATGTTTATGTCAATTTTAAAGTGAAATTACTTCCAATGACCAAAATTGGATTAAATAATAAAATTTTAATCCACATACACTTTAAAATCAATTAAAAAGATAATCTATATATATAAATTAGATGAAAAGGCTGTTTTGAATTAAAATGCAGTATTTTTTTCACTATTCATCAAAATATGAACTTAATCAGAAAAATATCAAATTTTCAACCAAGCTAATTTTTATGTCCTAATTCCAAATAATATGTTTACTTTTTCAAATAGATTATATAAAATTGTTAAAAAATATATTTAAAAAGGGTTCTTCATCAAAAGGCGGTAAAACTTCATTTTTTGAAAAATAATTCTTTTACAAAAAAATGATTTTGTTCTCATATAATATTCAAGAAAATGTGTTATATGAATTCTAATGTTATATAAAATTTAAAATTTGGTTAATAATATTCGTAACATCTAGTTTATATCCCATTAAATAATAGTATTTTAATATTATATCTTTGTTTAGTGAAACTCAGTATCACATACTACACATGCTATCGAGGAAGGTCTCTCTTTCATGTAATGCAGGCCATGAATATCATTGCCTATAATTAAATCTAATAAGGTGTTGAGTATAACACAAGATAATATTGGTGTAGCGTACAACACAAGACATCAATAAAACTAAAAAGAGTCTTTCCCATAAAATCTCAGTGTGTTACATTGTACCCCTCTTAAAAAGAATTTCTCCCATGAAATTTGTTTAGGTTATAAATAGTTTATTAGTTGAATGTTTCTTTCATGGAAACCCACATTGTAAAAAGGATTACTAAAACATTATTTTTAAAAGAAAAGTTAGAAACATAATGGTTACCAAAAGTTACTCATCATTGTGTTTCCATATAGGTGAACATAGGTGGGATGTAGAATCATGGATATAGAAGAGAAATATAACCATCATGTTTAGATGGATAGTGATAGATAATAATGTTTGGATAATGTTAACTCTGAGAAATCCATAAATATGTGATGATTTATGGGTCCATATGATTTATCGAATAAGAAGGTACTTGGATTACATTTTTGGTTTCGATATCTTTTTCCTAAAGTTAAGGAATTTTAATATGAGGAGAAATACTTGAATGATTTCAGTACAATATCATAATTAGTTGTCCCGTAATCAATTTCCACTCGAGCTATTATTTAATTTATTTAAGGTGAATTTTTCATTATTTAAGTGTTAGAAGCTCATGCAATCAAATTATAGGTCATTCTATCTCTCTCAACAAAAAGGTTAGAAGAAGTTATCAAATATGATAAATCCAACTATAGTGAGATAATGCATTAATCTATAAAAACTGGAATAAAACCTATAATATCCATAAATTAATAATAATAAAATCCATCCAAAAAATAGAAAATATAAAACTTTATAAGGAGGTGAACTAAATCAACTTAACATTTGTCTCCCATGTCTCATTTGGTAGTTCTTGGCTGTCACATTCTATACATGTGAATACATTAACCATGTATTATATTTAAACATGATAATAACATGAATAACCGTAGAAACACAGTGAAAACATTCATTCTAGCCAAATGAACTCTTTCCACACAATCAAAATACCAAAAATTAAATATACTCATACCACAATATCACTTTGTCCTTATATCAATCTTGAGATCATTAATATTGTCAAACATCAAATTATCTTCTTACCCCTTCAATATACGCATATAATGTTCTTTCAAAAAAAATATTTCAATCACTTTTCATGGTTATTGGTACCATAAAATTATTTAAAAACATAATAAACCAATACATATATATTCTAATATTATGTAATACTATAAATTAGATTCTGTAACACTATTTTGGAATCCCATCACTTAATCATTCTAGCACTTTTTTGTCATACTCAACATCACCAATAATGATCACATTTGATTTTCATTTATCTTTGTATTTAAGAGTTTTTTTCATCGATCATTATCATTAACCCTTGTATTTGGGCATTGGTTAGCATAATTGCCCATTTCCTTTCACTTTTAACATTGAAGTGTTGGCGGTGCATTCTCAATAGTATTTTCTGTATTCACATTATTAGAAAACGTTTTCCCATTAATTCAGAACTCAAATAATTGATGAAATTATTTCAGACACTTGATACATTTTCTAGTCCCTTTTAGACAATATCCACCATGATTCTTTCCACACTTTGAGCATAAGGAAACATTCAGCTTCTTTTCACCATTGTTTTGAGATTTTCCCTTAAACTCCATATTTTGTTACTTGTCAGAACAATGGGATGGATATATGACACCAACTTTTAATTCTACCTTAATAGCACAACACACAATTAATTCATTGCTACTAAATTCTCTTATAGATAATTCCCTTCGATGAATTTGTTTTATGGGACTGAATAATTGATCAACATTACTTTTAGGTTGGATGATAATGCTAGAAGCATACCCTACAAGTCTTGTAAAATTCTCCGCGTATGTACCAACATATTCATCACCCTTTTGATTAAGATCAATTAATTCCTTTTAAATATTTTTTTTGAAGAATATGATGGAATTTCTTTTTGAAAAACAAGTCCTTGAACTCATTCCATTCCATGGATTCAATTTCATATTGCTACCTTGTATTCTTAATTAGAGTCCACCACTGGTCAAATTCACCTTCTAATCGATAGTCCTTCAAAATGGCTTTTTAATGATCTGATCAGGAAAGGATGAAAAATATATTTTCAATGGTACCGATCTATTTTTTAGCAATAAGTGGATCAGAAGACCCACTGATAGAAGGTGGACATTTCCTCATAAAGGACTCAATAGAATAGTTTTCCTTTCTCTTCTCATTTCAAAGTCCGAAAACAAAAGGTACTTATTTAAAGAATTTGACCCATCTGATTAAAATTATGGAATATATTTTTACAAATTCAAAACATAGAATTTTCAGTAATTAATTTAAAATTAACCTCTGTTGTCAAAACCAAAAAATGGGTTTTTAAGAAGTAATACCTATTAAAATATTGACAAGTGTTTATGTCCAATTTAAAAGCGAAATTACATCCAATGAAAAAATTGAATTAAATGATGAAAATATTATCCAATTACACATTAAAATAAATTAAAAAGATAAGCTTACAATATAAATTAATTAGCCGAAAATGCATTTTTGAATTACAATGCTATATTTTTTCAATATTCATCAAAATATGAACTTCATTAGAAAAATACCATAATTTTAATTGAGTTAAATTTTGATGTCCCACTTCCAAATAATATGATTATTTTCTCAAATATAATATCTAAAATTTTTAAAAATCGGATTTAAAAAGGGTTTTCAATCAAAAGGCGGTAAAATTCCATTTTTTAAAAATACTTCTTTTATCTGAAAAATTGATTTTTTTCATATATTTTTATAGAAAATGTTTAAGATAAATGCTAATGTTATATAAATTTCAAAATTTGGTTAATAATATTCATAAAAGATAGTTTATATCCCATTAAATAATAGTATTTTAATAACATATCACTGCTTAGTGAAACTCGGCATCGCGTACAACGCATTCTGTCGAGGAAGGTCACTCTTGCATGTAACACAACCCATGAATAGTGTTGTGTATTCTACAAGCTAATACGGTGTTCCATATAGTGCAAGATAATATTAGTGTATCCTACAACACAAGACATCAAAGAAAATAAAAACAATCTATCCCATATAATCTTGGGGTGTTACATATACACTAGTCTAAACAATTTTCCTTAAAGAAGAATTTAGATATAAGGGATTTTGTCTCAATTTATATTCCATTGAGATTTATTTGTTATTCTGTACGAACTAAATTTTATGTAATATATATACAACTTCTTTTATATTTCATATAATGATCCATTCACACATCATGCTATTTTATGTTACACTTTTATTATTTCATCCAAGTGGATTTGACATGAAAATTAACATGTTGTAAAATTTATTTTACAATCTCACTTTCATTTATGATTGTTAACTTTCTATTGAAATAATAACATTCTTGGGACCACTTTTCATTGGTCATTAAATTTATCTTAAATAGACATATTCTCTTATAATAGATATAATTATATACTAAACATTATAACATTTTACATGTGTTTTTTACTTTGATAGATATTGATTAACATGGGAAGTATTGATAAATCTGTATCCTTTCTTCAATATAGATTTTTGATGATAAGGCATATTTTTCATTAATTAAATATGTTATTTGATATATGAGGATTGATTTGGACATAAAGACATGGTAAGTTCCTAGTTACATATATATCCACTCGATGCATCAACAAACCACATGAGGAAAACAGTTGTCCAAATTAAATGGATTTCTACATGAAGTTTTAAACCATCTTTTGAAATGTGTTTATTGTAGAAGTATTACGATCTTAAGACATGATATCCAATAATTTAGAATTTCATTCACTGATAATTCTATTATTATTATTATTATCCATGATATTTTCTCTATGATATTATCTATGCATATATTTAATTCCCAGTTTATTTATAAAATAGAAAAAAAGTTCAATTATTTATTTTACCATATCTATTACACCTTATATTATCATGATAATCAAGTAATTTAAATGGAATATGCGTTCAATTATTTACCATTATATGTTTGTTATTCTTATTTATTCATGATATCTTCTGTTATACTTAACCATTGTTAATAATTTTATCTCACCCTTATTTTGATTCCTTTCCACAAGATATGAATAAGTGATATCAGAATGAGATTTGAAGGACCTAGTTAATTTACTTGTGATATGTGTTATGTTTTACTATCAATTCCCAATGGAAAATGGGTATCATGTATGTATTTGGTTCTCAGTAACTACTAAATTGACTGGTCCTTAAGGATTTTATTTTATATATCTATTCCAATATAATAATGAAGGAACTAGTACTAGAATACTAGGATTAGGGTTATTACAAGGAAAAACAAACAAATATGAATGAACTATTAATAGGCGTCATTATAGAATCTGGGAGCTATTATAACTCTTTATTGAGTAATTGGAAGAAAGTTTCTTTATCACATGTACATGATCATTTTTTATAAGATGATGTCTGTTTGGAATTAGTAATCACTATTTGAAAGTGAGTGTAAATATTTCTTAGAAATATGTTTGATATTTTTTTTATCATTATTTTTTTAACACTGATTTAAATGAAAAATTCATTTAAAATATAAATAATGATTTATAGATAATGTTTTTAATGATTTATATTATATGGTTAATAGTAACATATAAAGGGGGTATTATTTTGAGGGAGAAGATGTTTACGAATAGAAGTACCCCATATGTTAGTTGTTTCACAAATGTAGATATTTTTTATTGATATAATCATGAAGTGGATATGATTTATGAATTAGGTATCAAATATTATTATCTATATTTATTTAAATAGTATATTAATATATGAATCATAATAAAAAATAAGTGAATCTTGGTGTTTTAATTGAGTTAAATATAATTTGGATGTTTGGAATTGTTTGTAGTTGAAGATTGAGGTTTTGAAGTGTTTTAAGAGAAGGTTAAAAATATTTTACAATGATGATAAAATCTATAGATCTTGGTGTCAATATCAAAGTAAAATGAATAAAATATATTACAAAATTATGATTATAGATGTTTTGTTTTCTATGGAAAGAATTTAGTATTATGATATTGTGGTGTAATTAAAAAATTATAGAGAAAATTATAGAAGAAAATGTGGATTCTAGAAAATGAAATGGTCATTTTTGAAGCTATCTATACAAAACAATCCTTATCCTCTATGATTATGGTGTCTATGTCTGTTTAGATGATCATATTACTTGTGATTCAGTAAAAAAAATATGTTAACTATTCCATGGATGATGTGTTATGAACATATTTTGAAGAACAAAATGATATTGGATTTCTTCAAATTAATGAAAACATGGAGAGTAATGACACACTAGTCATGGTGTGTAGATGGAAACCAAAAAAAAGATCCATCTGTCTCTGGTCACATGTAAGTGACCATGGTCTAAAATATTATAATAAGCAAGGATTATTATAAGATGATGGAAATGATGTGTGAAATGAAAAATCCAATCATAGTTCTTTATTAGGAATAGAAACATGTAAAACTATGTCATGTCCTCACTTAATTATGTTATTCCACATAGATGATTTCCAAAACAGTTCTTAGTAATTTGAACCTCTTTATTGGTTTCTAGGGATCAAGAAACATATGTTCAATGTAACATAAATACATAAAAACCTCATTACCAATATCAATATTCTATATAAAACAAAATCACAAAAAATGAGGAAAACATACCTTACAATTAAATATCGGGGAGATTTTACTCTATGGTGTATCCATGGGATGATTTGGATAAATTTATACTTGGGAATAAACCCCCACACAACCGTGGTCCACTAATACGTCAGTAAGAAAGAAATTAGAGGAGGATAAAGATATGATAAGGAAAATAAAAAGGACGCAAGATAATTCTCGAACGAACTCTATATAAATAGATTTGACACCTCATATTGTGCTCAGGACACTCCAAAGTTTTCATGAATTTACTCATACATTACTTATCTTATGAGTAATATTTCAACTATACATTCATTTATAATATAAATGCATAGTTTGTTTTCTCCATATGATATAAGTATTAATGATATCCCATAGAGAATAAATTTAAATCATAACCACACAATGTTCAACTTTCCCAATGAATCATAGAGTGTAATAAAAATAATACAATAAAATTAATAATTCAACCAATATATCCAATCTTATAGTACAATTGACCTTGATAGAGGAAATGAAATATCACTATATCATTCTTTATGATGTGCGTATCCAATATATATAAATATCCTTATCATAATTCTTATTTATCTATATGATATCTCTAAATTATATAGTATGATATAATTAACTTGTATCATTTGTATATAACATGTTAAGACAAATCTATATCAATACACTACTTACACTAAAGCTTAATAAGCTTCTTTCCCTTACACCTTATATTATATCACATAAAATAACTTAAAAATCATATCAAAAAATCATTTTTGGATATCTCTAAAAAACTTTTGAAAAATATAACCAATATGTAATACTTAAAAATCCAAAAGACTTAAATTTTTATTTATTTTTATAGAATACAATTTTTAAGGGTCAAGGGGGGACCCTTACATGGCCCATAGGCCTAGAATCACAAGGAACATAAATGACCAGAAGGCCCAGAGGCACAATTCCTATAACATGACCTTTTAAGGTTCAATACCTAAATACAAATTAGAACTACACCCAACTTATAATTAAAATATTTGAAGGTTCCTAGCTATCCACCTCTCGTGGATGATTAAATAGTATTTCCCCAAGTCGAGATGTATGATTCTTGATACAGATGGAAATTTACATACCATATCATTATTCCAATCTGGTTAACTCTGTTATGGTAGATGGTACTTTTCTCTGAATTGACTTCTGGGCATTACTTCTTTATGGTCTTCGTGGGATGATTCTTAGTCCTTTGTGTCCTGGATTCCTAATGGCATGAAGGCCTATGGTGGCCTGAAGGTCCTATGGCTATAATGACTTATAGACTGAAGAACATTGGTGGACTTAAGGCCTTGAGGCTTGATGGACTTTGGTGGGCCAACTTCCCTGAGACCAGTAGTCCCAAATAGGTTCCCCCAAAAGGCCAAAATTGGATTCAGGGATCTGGAATCTACTGTACATAATAGTACCTAATACACTAACTGATATAGTAACCCATAAATTAACCCCCAACCAGATTTGATCTTGGGTCCTTCGGATTCCAAGAAAGAGCATCTATAGTATTGAAGAAAAATATATGTTCTTGAATTGATATGTGTAAGAAAATATCGTTTGTTATAAAATAATCTATGTTATTCATGTTAAAAATTAATTTTATATTATCCGCATAAAATAATAATATCTATGTGCCTGTGTCCACCAGCTACATCATATATAAAAATATATATTCATATAATCTATTTTTTTGAAGACATAAAGCCACTACATGACATAGAGTGTGTAACACTCTTATAATTACCCATACATTATTTATTTTTTCAGTATACACTGAACATATTGATTAATACATCACATCTAATTCATCTTTTTGGATGATCAGATCAAGTTATCCTTATCCAATAGATAATATCAGAACATGTCCTATCTTGTTTGGAAATACACTCTTTCATCCTATATCATTTTAGGGACCATATGTAATACTCATTATATGATACAAAAATCATATCTTTGTTAAGACTCAACTGATGAAATGGTAAGTAACATACCTAAACACCCCTTGATTAGAAAAGATCAATGTTTTCATAAGAAAGGTATGATGGTTCTCATTCTAGGAATCATTCCAAGTTCTAGTATTGTGAAATTAAAATATAAAACAATCACCCATAGTATACCATATACTTATAGTATGACACTCCATGTGGTATAATTTCCATGTCATCTGGTGTACAAAACCTATTTTTTTTGATTCATTAGCATATCTTGTATCTCTATAAAAATACTACCCACCCCAACCTCAACACTTTATCACAAACGATAATAATACTTGATGAACATCACCTCAAGATAACTCAATGTATTACATTAAGAGGTAAATTGTCATTTCACTTCATATAATGTATGAAACCACTGTGAAATAATGATAAAGTTGAGACTACCTTTAATATAACATAATACATTTTATATTCTTAAAAGCTTTTAAGAATATTAAAAAATCATAATAAAAAATTTATCTAATTGTATCACATGTTATTGGCCACCATAGAAGCCTTATGTTTGAATCATTTTTAAGGTTTTATTAAACTCATTACATTTCTAAGTAATTCTTGCCACATATATATGTGGTAATTAGATAAACAACTACAACTAAACTCATTTAGCGAGTAACATTTGTCAAGAAAGAATGTTTGAATAATCTTGGGACTTAAGAATCATATTTATAATGTTCAATACTTTAAAAAAGCATTCAAACTTCTTTTATT
This sequence comes from Viscum album, assembly GCA_963277665.1. Lineage (NCBI taxonomy): Eukaryota > Viridiplantae > Streptophyta > Magnoliopsida > Santalales > Viscaceae > Viscum > Viscum album. The sequence goes on along the minus strand of OY728156.1, from coordinate 1,878,446,861 downwards.
TATAATAATAAATTAATTTTTTATAAGTATTTTTTACACTTATAAAAATTTTTAGTTCATCATTATCATCATCATTATCATAGTTCTTATAATTTTTTCTATAAAATATTTCATTGGGGTCATTTTGGTAACAAATGTAAGAATTTACATTATTTTTTTAACAAAATATCATATTTTTTTAAGATATATATTTTCATTTAATTTAGTTTTAAATGGTATAATCTATAATTTCTTATATTTAAACATTAATAAGCTAAAAAATACTCCCACTATCCACTTAAAAAATTATATTATTCTTGGATTATCTTTGTAAGATACAGAAGCATTTTTAATGTTAGAAAATAAAAATTATTTTCTTTAGTGATAATATTTAACAAATAAACTATTTTATTCTTATCATATATTTTATTAAATATTTTATTTTTTTACTACTTAATTAGTTTTATAGTTTGTGAAACATGCCGCACTAAACCAAAACATACCACAAAATAATATATAATTGTAAAAATGTAGCTAGAAAATTAGTGGGTAAAAATATATATAACCAAATAATTAAATATTTGTATAAATAAAAATAAAGGTCAATATAAATGAAAATTCAATAATAAATTACATTTTTATAGATAAATAACTAACAAGAAAAATTTATACTTTAAATGGAAGCTTTTAAAAAATACATTTTTTAGTAATTTTGTATGAATCTAAATATATTGTTGATAAAATATATTATTGATAAAAATAATACATTAACAACAATTTTATTAGTAATTTATAAGAAAGAAGAATATAAATTGTTAATTTAAAAAAAAATATTTTCCAATGAAAATAGTTTTCATTATAATTGTAGGTTTTTTTAAATTATAACTTTTAAAAGTATTTATTTTAAAAAATAAAATTTATTTTAATATATATAATTTAAATATTATTATATGATAATTTTTTTAAATTTTTCTAAAAATACTAGTTTTTATAGAATATTGAAAAATAAATATATTCTTAAAATTGTCACGTTTATGTCACTATCAAAATAAAATAATGAAATAATTTTTTTTCATTTTTTTCTATAATATATATATTTATAATTAATGTAAATAATTTAAAATTACAGTTTTTTATACAAAAATTATGTATATCATTTTGGAAACATAAGAAATATTTTACTCTTAAAACTCATTTATTCGCGTATATAAAAAACTAGTTTTCATAACTTATAGAAATTAATTCCAAAATATTATTTGATATTATTTATATACATGATCATATTATTTAATAATTTCAATTTCATTTTTCTGTATAAAACTACGATTACTTAGACTAGTGTTAATAACCATGATAACGGTGAAACTATTATTTTTAAAGAATTATCTTGTTGATATTGTGTAAATTTTATCTAAAGAAATTAATATGTTATTAGAATTGAAATTGATATAATTTCAAAACTTGTATTTAAATAAATTATTTCTTCTTAAATTTTTTATAAACAATAAATGATATTAAGGACACTTAATGGTGAGAACAACATTTTCTTCAAAATAGTTTTTCTATATATAAAATGTTTTAATTTAAAAGATTCTTTTATATTATTTATAAATTTAATTAGTCCAAATAAATATTAAATTTAGGTTTATATCATCCAAATTTTTTGTGAGTTGTTATTTTATATTTTTATTAAAACATAAGTTACTTGGTTAAAAACTAGTTACCCTGGTAAAAATCAAAATAGTTAAATATAACAATATAAGAGAAAATGTCTTCTGAAATGTTTAAAAATTAGTGGAAATTATTTTTTTGATCATTTATTGAACTATTATCACCCCAAACTCTATTATTTCAATATTTTTGAATCATTTTCCCTTGACTAATGTAATGATATCCTAAAAAGTGAATGTAATTCCTAAAAATTTTCATTTTCTCACTTATTAATGGGGGAAATTCCAACTCTTCATACTAAACATATAAATTATAATTTATTCATTAATATATAAAATTTTTCTCATCCTAAAATCCAATATATATTTAATAAGACTTTGGTTTCAATTAGTTTGCATAAGATCTTCATTTAAAAGTATATTTTCAAAGAATGTTCAAGATCATAATGTGAGTATAACTTAATCTTAATCCTTTTATTTTTAATATTTATATTCAAAATAAACCATAACATATTAGTATTATTACAATTTTATAATTATTATACTTATGTTTTATTAAATTAATGTAACAACAATTATTTATTACTTTCCATTCAGATGGAAAAACAAAATAATTCCATCCTTTCATTGTGAGAACTAAAACCTCTATGAAGTAACATTTTTCATTTTTCATTTTGATATTCATCAATTATCCAAACAACTTAAAATATTATTCACCAAATTTGAAACATGTAAATAATATAATTATTCTTATTTTATAAAGATATTATTCAATTTCTTAACCATACTCTCCCATCATGATATAGTGTGTTCAAGATTATGTTGGTTTAACAACCTACTTGAATAATACTATAAAATTATATCATATAGGACTATGGGAACATAAATTATAATGTAATTCTAAAATAATAATAAAATAATTATTTTTATATTTAGTTTAAGGTTATATTTTTCATTTAACTTATTATTAAAGTAGCATATTTGATCACTAAAATTACCTAAATAAGAATACACTTATTCAATTTTCCCAAAAACAAAAGAAAAAAGTATATAATAAGTAAATATAATATTATAATAAAATGACTATGTTAAATGAAATATATATATATATATATGAATATATTTCCTAATAATATCTTTACAAACATCAATTTTATTATTACGGATGTTAGGAGCAAGAACAGAATGCATCAAGAACATTGTAAGGATTTCATTTCCAAAATATTCTCCCACTGATACTTATTTATTATTATATACCATTTTTTATTTTTAATTATTTATATACTTCCCTTTATTATTTTATATTAGTATTCTCTAATTATTCATGATATTTAATGTTTAATTTTAAATTTTATCCTTCAGGTGGGTTTTGATTCGAAAGATTCTAATGTTGTAAGGGTTTCTTATGACAAAGCTGCAGCCATTAAGACATATATATTATTATAAAAAATGTTTTTCTTTTAAAAATTTATCTAATACCCCAATGATGTTTAGTATCATGATTATCACATTGTACACTATATTTATAGTTTTCATTGAAATTCAGTCTTTCAAGGGGGGTTTGACTCAAAGTATTTAAATGTTGTAAGGGTTTCTTGTATCAAAATTTCACCCATTGACACATATTTGTTATTATAAACCATTTTTTGTTTTGAATGGTTTTTCTACTACACCATTAATATTATATATCATTATTATCTCATTATTCATATTATTAAAACATTAATTTCAAATTCCATCCTTCAAGAAGGTTTTTATTCGATGGATTTTATTATCACATGGGTTTCTTACCTCAAATTTTCACCCCTTGAGGCATATTTCCCATTACAAAATTTTTTTTCATTATAATGGTGTATCCAATAAACCTTTAATATTTTATACAATTAATCTATCATTATTCAAGATATTTTAAGTTTCATTTCAAATTCAATTCTGCAAGGATGTTTTAATTCAAATGCCTATTATATGGTGATTATTTCTTTCGATAAAATTTAATGTCATTGAGACATGATTAAGTTATAATCCATTTTTTATATTGAATGGTGCAATTAATTCAGTTTTCTTTTTTTATATCATCCATTTAAAATACTATCCTTTAATGGGTTTTGATTCAAAATTTTCTAATGTTGTAGGTGTTATTTTTATCTTATTTTCAATTCCACAAGACATATTTGATATTACACCCCATATTTTCTTTTTTATTGTGTACTAAATATCCTATTTCATTTAAGTATAATTAATATCTTTCATTTCATTATATATTAATTTCATAGTATCTCACTCATGTCATTTTGATTCTTACACTATCGTTACCATAAGGGTTTTGAATCTCACATTACATTTATTGAGATATGAATTTCATTCTCCAGATGTTTATTCTTTTTAGTCTATATATTAGTCCAGAATTAACATCTAAATACACTCATACTATTTTATTCAGTTGTATTAAAATCATAAAAATCCATCACATCCCATGTATTTCTGAATCATCTTCTATTATAGGGATAATTTTTATTCCAATGCCTTCCCGCTTTGAACACTATAATTTTTCTTTCCTTTGATGAAGGGTGTTCGCCAAGATTTCATTCATACATTGATTGGGAAATTATTTACTTATCTATATAAGACTTTATCAATATGGTATTAGATTTAGGTATGCTTAAATAGAAATATGTTCCATTTATTGATTAGGGAAATATTGAAAATCTACATATTTTTTATCCTGATACTAATATTTAATGGCTACTCTAGCTTTTAGATTATGTATTTTTCAACTATCCACCACCATTATATAGATAGTTAGGATCATGTTTTCAATTTTATTATGATGAGAAAATTTATTTAAATTTTTTATGTACTTATTCTAATATGGTTGATTTAAAGTTAATTTGATTATACATGGTATTTTTATTCATATCTTATGAATAGTGAATGAATTAGTCTTTAAGAAGTGAAATTTTGTTCATAGTATTATAAATCCCCTTGATTCATCGATTGATCTTGAGATACAATAGATTTGGGTATTTAGGGTATGCCTACCCAATGAATGCATGAGGTCTTGGTTGCAAGTTTGATGATAAGAATGATGTAATTCTTATGTTCATGAATAAAATAATAATTTATTGGATGAGGACATAATGGTAAAGATATAGATTATAACATACCAACCTTGAGGCCACTAATATTGTGCTTTGAGATAATTCATCCTAAGGGCTCAAGCATGCCTCTCCATATGCCAGAGGCTACCAACTAGCTGTCAGGGCCTAGGGTGTGAAAGTGGGGAGAATATTCTTCCAAACCAGAGTAAGAAAAATATATAAATAACTGAGTATCATACACAATATTAAATAAACAGCATATAGAAGAAGTAAATATACATAAATTGAACATACTATAATAATAAATGATAATATTATAAAATATCAAACAACTATTCCATATATACAAGACTAGTCACCCACTGGGTCGACCCTATAGATAAATTAGTATAAAAGAAACTAAAATAAAATTATATTTATCTACTACTAACTCCACGAAAGACAACATACCTAGTCTCAAGATTATATCCATCCTCCATAAGACATAGGTCAAGGAGAGCATAATCATCCTCTCTAGACCATAGGTTAGGGAGAGAATAATCATCTACTGAAGAAATAAGTTTATGGAGAGTGTAATCATGCCCATTTAACCCATGAGATGAGGAGAGAATGATAATCCTCATCCAATATCAATCCGATGAGAGCAGAATCATCCTCATCACTCTGGAGAGAATAATAATCCATGAGTATCATTACTACATATTCCATGCTTATGTATTATAATCATATGTTTATCATCAGGATCCCAAAAAGCACTTTTGGAAATCCCTATAATAAAAATAATCAAATACATATTCTCAATATCTAGATACTAGCTAGTACCTTTACAGATTCAAATAAAAATTGAGTAAAATGGATCTGAAGTTCGATTCCATGAAATAATGTTTGGGCATCCCAAAGAGAAAGAAATACACCTCTCATCTCGATCATCGTCCACTAACCAAGAAGCACATATGGCTATCATCATTCCATCAACAAAAAACAAGTGAAACTATAAATAAAAGAGTTGGTGCGGCTGAATGCCGAATCCCAACACTAATTATATAACCTCATGGGATAATAAGTTCAATATGGGATATAATGTGAAACCCAATTCCATATATACCCAAACATGACATACTCACATAGGTTTGGTCAAAACATTTTGACACCCACTGGGTGCCTTAAGTCATGCTTTGAGATGCATCCTACTTAGGATCCTCAGTATGAAAGGTAATGGAGGAATCCAATATGGAATCCTCATGGTCCAAGCATGATGAAGGGATCCTACTTGGGATCCTTTGATGAGAAATTAAAATGAGTAATACTACAAAGGATCCTCTAATGGTACATAATATGGGCCATCCTACATTGGACCCTTACAATATGGTATGAAGGAAGAGGCATCCTAAAAGGGATCCTCATAATGGTATACAGGTAAAGGGATCCCACTATAGATTCACTAGGTCAGCTTGTAAGCAATGTCATCCCATATATGACACTTTGTATAGATAGAATATTGAGCCATCCTACAATGTATTCTTAGGGGTCTCATGTCCCCCTATCCCGAAGGGCACATATCGAAAGGGATACAACCCCATAGAAAAAGAATAAAAGGCACCAATCAAGAGATATAACATATGCATAATCTCAGATCATAGTTTCTCAACTAGGTTAGGGAAAATACCCAACATATCAATCTCATTCATGAATATGTCATAAGATAACAAAAATTGATTTCTGGAGGAAGAACTTCTCTTTTATTTTTAAAATTAATGGAATGACCCCAAGGATTCCTTATGACACTACAAGGTTATAACATTGAAATCTATGTGAAAAGATATTTAGAATGGACTATTCATTGGTCCAATTCAATCACACGGGTGAAAATATGTGAAAACCCCTCAAAATGGAGGAAAGGTAGGAGTACAATGCAAGTCGAACCCAGTACAAGACATGTACCCTCAAGGCCCCACACGGGTGTGTAATTCTACCAACACTTGGCATGTAAATTACCAATTACATAGTGTGTTGGATTTGTACATGGAATTTACCCTACATGAAAAACCTTACAATTTTTCTCAAATGTCTTGGCCATGTATATAGTTAATTCATGTACATCTACATAGTGTGCAACCCATATGGGTTCTAGTCATGTACTCTACACAACCATGTGTCCTTACATAGGATGCTTGGACAGTTACTCGGCTACATGGCTGAGTCCCAGTATATGGTGTATAAATCCCATACATAGTGTCTACATTTTAAAAGTCATATTACCCAAATAGAAATAACACATGATGTGTTTTACCTAAACCAAAAACCATGTAGATGGGTTTTCCCAAATGAAAAACCCCTAATAGGCCTTGAAACCCACCATTTTCTTAGAAAAAGCTATAGATCAACCCAGTAGGTGTCCTAGGAAATAATAATAGGGAATTAAAATTTCACAACATTTAATACATGTGTTTTTTAGAGAAAAAACATCCTACCTATGGGTGAAATCCGCTAAATCATCAACCATTTCTACAGTATACGATTTCCACATGACAATTCAACACATCCTGAGATCCATGGTGGTTAACTTCTTCATCTCCCTCTCATTATATTTCTCACTCTATCTTTTTTATCAATTAGTTGCATGAAGGAGGATACAAAGGGTAATTCATAAGAATCTTAGAGAGAATAGAAGAGAGGAAAAATAAAAGAAATAAAATAAGAAAAAAATGAATTGGGGGGCCTTGATCGGCCTCGGTTCCCGACATGAGTTTATGCCATTCCTAGGCAAAAAATACCAATTCAATACTCAATGGTGGAGAAATAATCTTAATACAATGATCTATTAAAAATTTAAGGCTGAATGAACCTATGAGAAAACATTAATATTTATTTAATTAAAAATTAAAAATTAATTATTCTAATAAAAATCGAACGACTCAAATTTCCACAGAACTCTTATATTAGGGGGAAAAACCTATTCTAGAACTAACATAGTTGTTAGTAAAATTATACATGATCATATTGTAGGGGAAAATACCATTTTACCCCCTAAAGGAATCTAATAGAAAAAATTCAATATTCTACTCAAAATTCATGTTCGAAAAAACATGGGACCATACAATATCCCCACCATAAACCTTATCATGACCAAGAAGCCTAATGGTATGACTAGAAGACATGATCTAATCCTTAGAGTATACATAACCATGCTATCTGGACATTTCACCAACCATACTCACAGAATTGACAACTATTTCCTTTATATGAGACATTTAACTACGACCGATCCAGTACTCCCCACTATAGGAATACATTTATAGTCATCTCAGAACCATCCTATGAGATCAAGAGCTCATCGAAATGCCAAATTTCAATTGAAAATGATGGTCACCACCCTCAAGTCTGTAAGGGTGAAATCCTCACCATATGGATTACCTTATACCCTTCCTTAATCACAACCTCAACAAGTTTCCTTTACCAAAACAAGAAATAATTTTTAAAAGAAAATAATCTTGATGTAGGTACGATGCTCTCTTGGAATACTTAGGATGATTTCAAGATATTTCATGGCCATATATAACGAGGATTACACTAAGTTTCAACCAAAAATAATTTATGTCTCTATCTGATCCACGATCATAACAAACATGAAACACTTTCCTTTAACCAACACCTGACACCATATCTATCGATAATGTGTGTCCATGTCCAAACATGAGTCAACTACCTCTTGACAGCTAATTAATTTTCATTTTCTCCTCTACCATGGATAAAAATTCTTCACTTAACCACAAATCTAGAGAAATAATTCCCCTGAGAAGTCTTGAGACATCAGTACTCATCTAACACCCAACCAATCGATGATTTAAAATTTAAATTGGATCATGAATAACCAGTGGGTAATTTTATCACCCAAATCATACTACAGTGAGTCATACCCTACAATAATAAGTTGATCGTGCTATAAGGAATGTCAGTTTTTACTAGACAGAAGCTCCCTTGGAGATCCTCTTCATAAGTGAACACCTCACCTATTTCATGATGTCTTCAATGAAAGCCCATCACTCAAAATCATTTCCATCATGACTGTTTACCTATACTCTGACTACATTAGTAATTGATAAAACACTGGGTGACCAGTCTCGGCACCTGATCACGCTTTCCCATTAAATCCTATCTTCATACAAAATAACCATACGTGCTTAATCCAAATTTGAAGGAATCAAAATTCTTATAGAAAAAATCTCGACCACCTATCACACGTAAATATCAGATTAAGATTGAAATAGAGTTCACTACCAAAAATGGAATTCATAAACACAGTAAAACCTCTATCACATAGGTTTCCCATGAACAAAATGTATGTTGAACTATAAGGGGCTCAGTTAAACTAAGGGCCTCTAGTTATCCAACATACACATATAAATCAAGTCTAATAACTAGGTCATAAGGTCCAACCACCTGTCCCAAATGATTAATCCTATTAGGTAAAGATCACAATGAAATATGAAGTTTTAAATGTAAGACATAGCCTATGGGGGACCTAATCCTCACCAAGAATCCTCATAAAGAACATCTATAAAGTGGTCATGATACTAATGTATAATGGAGACTAAACTGATACTAATTGGGAATATTTATATGGTAATACCCCCTTGGGGTCTAGTTTATGATAACAGAAGAGGTACCTATCAACATTGAACTCAACGATCCAAATAGGTATCCATAAATAGAATGATACCCCTACAAGGATATAACTTATGGGAATCATATTTTCTATTGACATACTATAGTCCCCACACCTCCTGTGCATGAGGAATGAGTAATTTGTCTCACCACCAAATGCCACAATATAGATCAAAATTACCTACTGTCATCAGGAATATAAATAAAATTTGGATCAATTGAGTATAATTCCACCAAAAAACATATATGGGAAAAACTATTTAGGTTTTTCTGACACATTAAATAATTTTTCTCTATCATTAGTAATAATCACACACTATCAGGCCTATATGATGTGAATATTCTTTTCCAAATATGATACATGAGACACCCCTTTACATTTCTATCCAAGATCTAAAATCCATCACTTTACTTTTAGAAGTGGCCAAGATCTAGATATCCATAGTAAATCAAAACATCCACACAACAAGTGAATCACTTAAGGAGAAAATAATATACAACTATAACATCATAGATCAGAATAGAAATCCCATACCCCAGAAACTAGTAATTCTTATCAGAATAAGTGTTCTGGGGCACCAGTTCGATATCCATCATAGGTTCCAAAACATTCATAATACTCCTATCTATCATTTCCCAAATATTAAAAACTAGGAAAAGAGTATCTATGATACCATATTGTAACATCCCAAACCAGATGCCACTAATCTGGTTCTCCAAATAGGGTTTCATTGAGGCCTCAAGCATGCCTCCCCACATGATAGAGGAATTTGACTAGAAGTGAAGGTGTAGGGAATGATAGTGGTGATACTATGGCCTCATATTCGAGTAAAAAAAGTGGAAATTTCTAAGCATTATAAACAATATTAAATAAACACAGTGTAGATTTAGTAAATAAACAAAAATAGAACATGCTATAATAATAAATAAAAATGTTATAAAATCCTGAACAATAATGCCATACATACAACACTGGATGCCCATTTGGTTGACTATATAGATACAGAAGTACAAAATAAACTAAAATAAAATTACATGGATATACTACTAGCTAAGATCTAGACCACATACCTATTCTCTAGACACATTCATACTTCCCCGAGTGGTTAGAAGATCCCATATGAGAGGCTCTTCTCAATCATGGAACTCTAGGGCCCATTTCCAACCCCCATGAAACCATGATCAACATAAAAAATCATACATAATGTCTACACACACACACACACATTGAGGTTCAGGTTCATGGGTGAAAAATAATCTCAATATGCTACCCCAATATTGATCCTACAAATATGCTGCCATAAGTGCATGAAAATTCAATTTGCAAACCCTAGCCGAGACTCAACAGAATAGATATGAAAATCCAATAAATGTGAAACTAAAGTCAAACACCAGGTCCATAATCTCAGTCTACTGGGCATGTGTGATAAAAATATTCATATTTATATCCATATAAATGTATAGTCTCATACCTACACATATATACATAAATATGAGTATACATGATTAATGTGATTGAAATAACATAAAACCAATAGCATATGATCCTTGGTCCTATAATCCCAATCGACTGGACATTCCATGCAAGGGCATTGAGTTAGAAAACATTCTACTCAATCCACGTATCTTTAAGTTGGTATTTAGGTCTATAATCCTAATCAACTTATCCTTCTTCAACCAATGGTGGAAATGACTCTGAGTAATCTATCCCACCACAAGGGGATACACTTCCTAACCATGGGTTCACTGGTACATTCCTTCAATCACTATAATAATAGATTCTTGGGATGTATGTCTATACATCCTATAAATGAAAAAGATATGGACTCCATGATGCTCATACCATGAAAATACAATCTAGTGTCTGAGCCCTAGGTCCTAGTCTATAGGCTATCAAAAAATTATAACTTTGATGAACCCTAAGGGTATGGCCCTTAGGTGATCTATAAGGATATATCCCTAGTGAGATTATATGCTCACCCCTCGAAATCCAGATATGGATGGAATTACCAGTGTCAATCATAGGTGTGAGGTTCCATGCTCAGCCACCCTGATAAAGTAATGGAAAATATGCCTTATCCCAGAGAGAACCTCCGGAGATCCTCTCCATAAAAAAAAATTGAGGAGTGAATAGTCATCCTTTACAATCTATAGGTTGTGGAGAGGAAAATCATCCTCTATAGACCACATGTCGAGTGGAGCATGATAATCCAATAACAACCCTGGGTTAAGGAGAGCGTAATTATCAACATTTAACCCATGAGTTAAATAGAGCCAAACAATCCTAATCACATATCAATATGGGGTGAGCGGAATCATCCCCATCCCCCGGAAGAGTGTAGTCATCTAGGAGAATCACTGCTAGGGACCCCATGATCATATATCATAATCATAGTCTCATAATATAGATCGTAGGAATCACCTATGGAAATCCCAATAATAAAAATAGTCCAATATACATTCTCAATAGCAAGATCCTAGTGAGTACCTTTGGGTATATAAATAAAGATGAATTAACATGGATCAGAAGCTGCATCAAAGGAATATATGTCCTGACATCCCAAAGAGAAATAAAGATTCCTTGAGTTTGGCTCCACAACCACCAACTAGGAATCACATCTTTCTATCATCGTTTCATCAATGAAAAACATGTGAATGCATAAAAAAAAGAGTAAGGGTGGTCAAAATCCTAAACAAAAAAAAAATACTTCTATAACCCCATGAGATTATAAGTTTGGATCCTGATATAAGGTGACACCAGATACCATCTCTACCCAAAACTTACAATCTCAATCATGGTTAGTCAAAAATTGTGGCAACTCTTAGGTCCCTTAAGTCAAACACTAAGAGGCATCTTACTTGGGATCCTCAGCCCGAAAGGTAAAAGAGTAATCATACATGGAATCCTCAAGGTACCAACATAGAGAAGGAATCATACTTAGTATCCTCGATTAATAATGTAAAAGGAGGAATTATAAAAGGGATCCTCTAATGGTACATATGAAGGGGTGTCCTACATGAGACCCTTGCAACATGGTACGAAGGCATAAAAATCCTAGAAGGGATCCATAGAATAGAATACACGTAAAGGTATCCTCCTAGGAATTCCCAAGGATATAATGTAAGCGAAGGAATCTTATAAGGGATCCATGGTTAAATATATATATATATATGAATTTTATATGGGATCCCTTAAAAAACTGGTTTTACAGCCTCTTAGGATTGAAGGGAACATCTTGCAAGAGAAACCTTCCCAAGGGAAAACCCTGAAAGGAACTAGTCAAGAGAGATAGATCATGGATCATCTTAGATCAAAGGGTCTTAACTAGGTTGGTCTTAACAACCAGACTATCAATGTAATTATAGTTTCTATTAGGAGATGACTAAATTAGATTACTAGAGGAGGAACCATTGTAATTTAAAAAAATTCATAAAGACCACTGCATAGTCCTTAAGACACTACAAGGGTCTATCCATCACGATGCACATGGAAATATAGTTAAAATGGACTATTCAAGTGTCTAATTCCAACACATGGGGGAAACGATATGAAAAACCCTCATGAGGGTGTTAAGTGAGGAGCACATTGAATATGTACCCAAGTACACGACATTTTTCCTCAACGCCCCACCTAGACATGTTCTTCTTCCTGCACTGGGCATAGAAACTCCCAAGTACATGGAATGTTGGACTTGTACACGACATGTACCCTAAACGAGGTACCATATAATGTAACATAAATTTTATTTCCATTTATATAGTTTATTTGTGTACATATACGTGGTGTGAAACCCACATAGGTTCTGACCATGTACTCTACCTAACCATGTGCCCCTACATGGCCAGCCTAGCTGAGTAATCAGCTACATGGATGAGTCCCAGTACACAACATGTAAAGCCCACACACTGCCTGGAATTTCAATGTGAAATCTTCCCTGAATATTAAGAACAAAAAGTGTGTGTTCCACAAACCACACACTATCTATATGGGGTTTTCCACACTAAAACGCCCCAAATCACACTGAAACCCCTGTTTTTTAGAAAAAGTTACAAATCACCCCACTCGATGTCCTAAGAAAGACTGATAGGGAATTAATAAATGAAAAAATTAATCTATAGGGATTTTAGAATTTTTTTAAAAAAGAACCACTTTTGGTTTGAATATACTAAAACTTCACCCATTTCCATGGTTTATGGTTGTCACATGATGATCAAACACATTTTGAGCTTCGTAGCGGTACCCTTCTCCCTCTCCCTCTCCTTCCTTTTTCTCTATCCAAATATAATTTTTCTCTCCTCTCTACATGAAGGAGGCTGCATAGGGGTTTTCAAAATAATTAATGGGAGGAAGGAAGAAAGGAAAGAAAAGAAGAAAAATAAAAGGAAATGAAAAGAACATCTGGGGGAATCAGCACAGTGCAGGACTTGAGTTTACACCCCAACCAGAAAAAACACCATTTCAAACTCAATTATGGAGAAACAATATCAATCGAATGATCCCTTAAAAATGGAAGGCTAAAAAACATAAAAGAATAAATTAATACTTATTTAATTAAATATTAAATATCAATTATTCCCCTAATATTCGAACAACTCATATTTACACCAAAATTCTATCCTAGGGAAAACACCATATTTGAAGACCAACCGAGTGTTCCAAAAAATTATCGAAGATAATTTGTGATGGGAAAAGACTATTTTTTCCCTCACAATCATCTGATAGAAAAAATTCATATTGCTGCTCAAAATTCATGTCAGAAAAAACTCGAGACCATAAAAAGATATCTATCATTAGGAATTACATAACCATTAATTCAATTATTATATTCCACAAGATTATTTATATTGTTAACCATAGATTTGTTTCATTCTCATGTCATAGATAATATGACATTACTTTATTATCATTTGTTTCCTATCATTCTATTCATGTCGTGGTCATGTCTTGATAAATTATGATATATGTTTTGCTTTACTGAGCATTTGATCCCACCCTTATTATGTTTCCATTTTTCTAGGTTATAAAAACAGTATTATATATGATATGTATTGAAGAGTAGCACTTATGGATATTTTTTTAATAAATATTAAAGGATTATTATATATGAATTAGTTTATTATATAATGTAAAAAATGTCCATTATTTTATAAATAAATGGTCTCCATTAGTTTTTTATTTTTTATGATTATCTAAAAATCTAATCCTAAAATGTCCTTTGAATATAAGCAACTTAATATTTGTTAGTTATATTATACATATTAATGGTTAAAATTGGTTTTCACTAGTTTATTTCAATGGTGGTACATAAATGACGTGTTTAATCACACAAGATTCTAGGAGCGTGGATCTAGAAAACCCCAGTTGGTATTAAAGGAGGGTTTAGATAACTTTTGGGAATATAATGTCAGTTAAAGATAAATAAAGGTTTGATAAATTAATGTTTATCATAATATTATAGGTGTATATTACAATTTGTGTATGATTATTTAATATTTAAGATTTGTGATATTAGGATAAGATAAAATTTGTGTAAAATCTATAGATAAAATAAAGAAATAATTATTTGAGTATGTCCACATCATGAGATTTTGGTGAAGCGTTAGGTATTTAGTTTTTCTATAAATGAAATCACCACCTGGATACTATAGGTAGATGAAATATTAGATGTACCTAGGGGTAATAACACTACAAATGACATGCTGAGTATAAAATCAATCATTACCTAGTGAATGAATCAATTTCCAAACAACAGACCAGGTTTCACACTCCCTAGGGATACGATTTGGTTAATCACATTCTATTTTCAAGCCATAAAAAAGGAATCATTTTGATAATATATTAGGGAAAAAAGTATGAGGGAAAAAATCCAATGTAAACTAGGTTGATCTAATAATGATGAAGGTTAAACCAAGAATTATTTAGGTTGAACTAAAAAATATTGTAATTATTTAGAATAGTAAGACATTTCAAGGTAGGATTTAATTATATTATATTAATTCACTTATTTTGTTCATCACTCATGGTAATCCTTTTTGGTTTTAGTAATGGACGGAGTCCAAAGTAACCAAGTCATAAATGGATTCCATATACAATGTGAAGGTTGTCCAAATGAGAAACCAAATAGGATAAGACTCGAAGTGAAAAATAATTTGATTATTCAAAAACAGATATCATGATTTATGACTGACAACATGAACATTGTAAAATACCCAAATACACAAAATAAGAAAAATTTAGAGTCTCATGGATGTTTGGGTGATAAATATAATGAAAACATAAGAATCAATTTCTTAAATATTAATGATGTGGGAAGAAACACCCCATGGATTGCTTGGAGAGAACTAGAATTATTTATAAGTGTGTAAATGAATTTCATCATGATAATTGGTGGATGGGGGAGATAGAATATCCAAAAGATCATTTACTCAATTATAATGTAATTGGGATCTATTATAATAAATGAACTAATCCATTTCCCAATGGGGAAAAAAGTCACCAAGAATAACCTAGTCCATGGGAACAGGGAAAATACCACACAATGACAAATATTGAAGATGATAATGATTCCAAAATAAATATTTTATAATTTTATTTGACATTTAAGTTTTAAAAAACTACTAGATAGCGAGTGATGAATTAAAACACCTTATCATGTGATTATAATTAGATATTTATCATGCTCTTTTAGGTATTTTCTACAACATATATATTGTTTTTGTTTGTTAATGTGGTATTAGGAATGTATTAACTCTCTTTGAAAGGGGTTCATAACAATTTTCATATTGGGAAATATCACTACATGTACCAAAACCACCCATGATCATTTATTGATATTTAATGTAAATGACCTATAAAAATTACTTACATCATATAGGTCTTGATAACCAATCATGTGTTTCTTAGTATCTAAAATGGTATGTTTGATATCACATTATAAATTAAACATTAGATCTTGTCTATCTTATGGAAAAAATATATTTCCTTATATAAAAAAATAAAAACTATGTATACGCAATTTTTTAAGGGTTTTAGAATATTACATCTATATATTAAATATTAAATATTTTATTTCCTTTAGAACATAATGTGTTTGATAGATTTTCATGCATGAAACAGTGAACCAAAAATGAATCACATAATAATATATAGCCATTTAAATTTAGTCATAGAATTTGTAAGAAATGTATATGTAACTAAATTATGAAATATATATACAAATTAAATGGTTCAGTATCAATAAACTAGGATTGAGAAATTAATCTAGTGTAGAAAAATAACTAATAATACTATTTTATTCCTTAAAATGTATCCTTTTTAAAAATTGTATTTATTTATTCTTAAATAATATGTATATATTATAGATAAAATAAATTTTTTATATTAATAATATATTAACACCAATTTGAATAGTAATCAACATGAAATAAGACTATGAATAATTATTTTTAATAATAGTTATTTCCCTCTAAAAATAGTTCTGATTATATTTCTATGTTTTTTGAAACTATAAAATTCTAAAATTTTAATTTCATAAAAAAAATTAATTTTATATTTAGTAAGTTAATATAAATTTATATTAAATTTTGGGTTTTTTTTGAAAAATTGTTTATAGGTTAATAGTGAATTTTTTTCGATATTGTTAAAACCATCTCATTTATAAGACAATCATATTATATAATGAGACAAATGTTTTGTAAAAGAATTTATTTAATATATATATATAAATATATATATTTACATGAAAAAATAAATCATTTAAATTTTTTATTTTTTATTTGTAAAATCCTTGTATATCTTTTTGGAAACCTAAGTATCAATTTTCTATAAAAATAGATTTATTCAATTATATTAAAAAAATATTTTTCTTCACATATAAAAATTAAATCGAAAAGAGTGGATTTGAAATTTTATTTAAAAATTATATTATTATTTGATAATTCAAATTTCATTTTTTGGTGTAAAAGTATGATTAATATAAATTACCCTGAAAATTATAAAATAGTTTTTTTTTCAAAATTTTGTTTTATTGTTGTTTTTTAATTTTTTACCACGTAAAATAAATTAAAAAATTCTTAAAAGTTAAATTAATATGAATTTTAAATATATATTAAAATAAATTATCACTTATTAAATTGATAATAAATACTAAATATTATTATGAACACCTAATGATGAAAACAATATTTTTCTTTTAAATAGTTTTTTTTGTATATAAATAGTTGTAATTTAAAAGATAATTTCCTATTATTTAGAATCTTAATTATATTAGATGGATATTAAAAATATATTTATAACACCAAAATTTCATATTTTAGGTTATTTTATATTTTTATTAAAATAGAAGTTAATTGGGTAAATACTAATTACCCACATAAAAACCCAAGCAGTTAAAAGTTAAAATATAATTGAAAGAGACTCTAAACATTTTTAAAACATGTTTAGAAATACTTGGTTGGAGATTTCATTAGAAATATCAACCTAAACACCATTATTTTGATCTTTTGGATTCATTGAAACTTGAATAGTGTACTAATATCATTAAAATCTAAAGGGTACCACTGCTAGAAAATAGGCCTCCAACAGAACTAAAATGGCCATTGTTAGTGCTAGAGAAGCACTGACTATCAGAGCAAGATTAAAAGCCTTAATCTTTTATCTATACTCAAAAAGTTCTCATAAAGGGGTCTTCTACCATTTATTTAAAAAGAGCACATAAAGTAAAAAATTAATAAGGGATTTTATTTAGAACTGATAAAGTATACCTTTATCAGATCTTTTAAAATAAATGACAAAGGACCCCATTATCAGTGCTTCTAAAAACACTATTAAAGGGGCATACTGTTGTGTGCTGTTAGAGCACATTGCAGCACTGGTGTAGTGTGCTATTAGAGCAGACTACAGCACTGGCATAGTGTGCTTTTGAATCAGTCTGTAACACTAAAAACACAATGAAATCAAAAAAATAAAGTACCAATATATAATTTCAAAGAAATAAAATTTACTACCCAAATAAAAGAAAAAAACACTATGTTATAGAAATTTAAAACATTGTTTTATACAATTACATAAGTACAGATTGTTAAATATATTAAAAAACCTCAATGTTCTATTGTCTTTTGACCCTAACCCCTACTCGAGAGAAAACACACTTCTATAAGGAAACAAATTATGTTATAAATAAAAAAATTTAACATAATGTGTTAATTTAATGACAAACATTGATTGATACCAGGAACACTGTGTATCAGATTGAGTTGCAGTTGATTCTTGCACATCACACCATTTATTTTTCATCTTCAATAAGTTTATATAGAAGAATAAAATAAATTATTATTATATAAAAATGATATGGAAATAATTTAATTAATATAATATAGAATGATGACAAAACAATATAGGCTCGTTTTATCAGTTTTGATGACGTGAGGAACATTTTAAACTAAAATGACACTTATAAATTGAAAAGGAACACTTAGAGTCATTCCAGTCACACTATGCGTTATAATGAGGTGTGAATGATTTATCCACAACTCAAATGACTTATGGATCATTTTTATAATTTATTAAAATAATATGAATGTTTTTTCCTTGTTTTAAGTACACTACCTGCAATTTTTACTAAAATGTCATTTTAAAAAATAAAAATGAACTTTGACTCATATCAATTGCATCATGTGTTGGAATGATGTGAGATTGATTCCTAGACAAAAACAATTACTTATGAATTGATGTCCTAAATTATCAAGACAATTCGAGTGCATTTTTTGGTATTCAGTGAGTGATACTTTTTAAAGTAAGATGTCGATTTTAAACTCAAAATAGACACATTGGGACATACCGGTCACACCGTGTTTCATATTGAGGTGTGCATGATTCTTACACATCCTAAATGAGTTATGGGTCATTTTCTATAATTATTTAACCAATCCAAAATATTTTGATCAGTTTTGAGTTGGTCAAGTGTCATTTTTACAAAAATTGATGTCAATTTGAAATAAAAATATGAAATTAGAGTCATACTAATCACACCATGTGATAGATTTAAGCTTGGATAATTCATACATTTTCTAAATTACATATGGATAATTTTTCTAATGTATCAAAGTAATTAAAAATAATTTCTTATTTTTGAGTATGTCACTTGTCTTTTTTAATAAAAGTTAATTTTAAACTAGAAACATGTACTTTGACTCATTTCATTCACATAGAATATCAGTTTTAAGTGGGACCAATTCAAATATTTGACAAAAGATTTTTTAATTTATTTCCTAAATTATCTGAAAATCAATGTTTGTTTTCTCCATTTTTATTGAGTTATTGTTTTTGAACTAAAATTTCATTTTTAAACTGATAAGGGACACTTTGTGTCATATCTGTTACACTATGTGATAGATTGATATTTGGTGAATTCACACACATCCCAAATTACTTATGGATCTATTTCATAATTAATAATACAATGATTAATGCTTTTGGTTATTTTTAAGCAGGTCGGTTTCTATTTTTACTAAAAGTGATGTCAATTTTAAGAAAAATGGCGTACTTGGTGTCATACCAGTCACACCGTGCATCAAATTGAGGTGCAGATAATTTATACACATCTCAAATTACTTATGGATCATTTTATTAATGTAAAAAAACAATATGAATGTGTTTACTAATCTTTGATTATGTCCCTTAATTTTTTTAATAAAATGTAATTTTAAACAATAAACATACACGTTGAATCATATAGATCACATAGTGTGTCAGTTTAATATGAGACCAATTCATACACTTAAAAACGATTCATGAGTCAATTTAAAAAGTTATAAAGAAAATACGATCTTGTTTTCTCAGTTTTCAGTGAGTAAAACTTTTTGAACTAAAACGTCATTTAAAAAATGAATACATAAAATTTCAGTTATTTTGGTTACACTGTGTTCTATATTGAGGTGTGGATAATTATTAAACATCCCAATTGACTTATGGATCATTTCCATAATGTATAAAAAAATCTGAATACTTTTTTGTAGATTTGATTGGGTTAATTTTTCTTTGTACTAAAATTGATGTCAATTTTAAGAAAAAGAAACACTTGGAGTCATACTAGTCACACCTTTTATTAAATTGTTATGTAGTTGATTCCTACCAGTCTAAAATAACTTAAATATTATTTTCATAAATTATCAAAACAATAAAAATTCTTTTTCTCATTTTTTAGTATAAGAATTGTCTTTTTTACAAAAAATTAATTTTAAACTAGAAAGACATACACTGACTCATATTGATCACTTAATGTGTCCATTTTATGTGAGTTCAATTTTTACACATAAGAAAAGAATTATAATTTTATTCCTAAATTATCAATAAATTCTAGGTGTGTTTGATCATTTTTCATTGAGTGACACTTGTTGAACTAAAATTTCGATTTTAAACCGATAATGGATACATTGAGTGATAAGGCACATCGTGTATCATATTGATGTGAGGATAACTGATCCACATACAGAATGAATTTTGGATCATTTACTTAATGTTTCAAAGAAATATTAATGTTTTGGCTAGTTTTGAGTGGGTCAGTGGTGTTTTTTACTATAATTGATGTCCATTTAAAATAAAAATATTATCTTAGAATCACATCTGTCACACCGTGTATCAGATTAAGGTGATACAGATTCCTAAATTTCTTAAATGACATACGAGTAACTATACTAAATTATAAATAAAAAAACGTTTTATTGGTTTTGAGCATGTCACCTGAAATTTTTACTAAAATTTAATTTCAAACAGAAAATATGAACTTTGAATCATACCAATCAAATAGTGTATCAGTTTGATGTGAGATCAATTAATACATGTCAAAAATATTTTATGAATAAATTTACTATATTATCAAGAAAATACAAGTTCATTTCTTGGATTTTAGTGTGCGAAAAGTTTTGAACTAAAATGCCAATTTTAAAACGATAATGAACACATTGAGTCATATTGGGAACAACATGTATGCTATTGAGGTGAGAATAATTTCTACACAAAAAATAACTTATGGGTAACTGTATTAAAGTATAAAAATAATTATAATATGTTTTATCAGTTTTGATTTTAAAAAGTTCTCTTTTTTATTAAAATTAATGTCAATTTTAAAAAAAATATTCAATTAGAGTTATAACCATCACAACATATGTTTGTTTGAGGTGCTATTATTCCTACATGTCCTAAAGTCTCAAAATAAATCCCAACATTCAATTTTACCATGATTTCAATTGCCTTTATTTTTTTAAATTAAAATACTACATATTGACTAGATGTTCTTGTATAAAAAACTTTTCTCTTTGTTGAAAGCTAGAGGAGCCTAGGAAGATCATATTCCCATTATATCATGATATATACCAAAAATGAGAACATGAGTGCCCTATACACTTCTGGAATTCAATAAAGTGAAAAGATTTTTGACTAATAACATCAACTCGATATTCAGTGTTGGTGGTTTGTTAAAGAAAGGAAATGGAATGTATGGAAACATTGGCTGAAAGGAATATTTTATCTCTTTTGTGGCTTGTTATATACAGTTGAAAGAAAATTATTAATTCCCAAAATACCTATAAAAAATTAAAAATTTATTAGATAAAAGTGGTAAGGAAACTATCAATAAAATATTAGATAAAATGATTCCAAAATTAATTAAATAATTAGTGGGAATTAACCTTTTTATAATGGTTTTATACATTATGGACACATTTATTTAATATCATTATAACTATTTCAAGCTCAAAAAAATGAATCCACCTGTATAAGAAATCAATTATTATATGATTAATACTAAAAATAAATAAAATAAACATAAACAAGAAACAATATATTATTTCTATGGATAATGATTTTATTATCAAAACATTAAGAATACTTATATGATCTAGAAGTGTACAGAACTCGATAGAAAGTGAAAAATTCCAACATTTCAAGGGTGAAATGGTTTTTAGGGATAAGTGTTATATTGATGTTTGGGTGTAGAATGAAATAAATACAGATGGACCACATCAACTCAAACAAAATAATCTACCTCTATAAGAAAACAATTCTTATATTAGTAATACCATAATGAAATAAATTAAACAAAAATATGAATGTATATATTAATTATATGGAAATTTATTTTCTTATAAAAATATCAATATTAGTTCTGTGACTGATTAGTGGAGGTAACATCAAGGAAAGTGATAAATGCCAACACTGAATGGGTGAAAAGGTATTGAGTGAGAAGAAGTATGTTGATGATTTGGTGTAGAAAGGAATGAAATATGAAAAAACCTCCCCAACTAGAACAAAATAATCCACTGGTATAAGAAAACAATTATTATGCAAGTAATACTATAAATAAATAAATAAAACATAAATATGAATTAATACATTAATTATATGGAAAATTATTTTACTATGAAAACTAAAATATTACCTATTTGATTGAGAAGTGGAGAGAACTCGATGGAATGTGATAAATGCTAACACTATAGGGGTGAAAAGGCTTTTAAAGGGAATATTTTATTTGAATTTTCTGTTTATAATGGAATGAAATATGGACATACCACACTAACTCAAAAAAAATCCACCTATATAATAATATAATTTATATGTGAGTAATACTAAAAAGAAATAATTTATACATAAATATGAAATAATATATCAATTATATGGACAATGATTTTACTATGAAAAAATCAAGATTACTTTTGTGATTGACTAGTATATTGAAATTGAAGTAAATTTTTAAACTCCATCACTATCGGGGTGAAATGGTTTTGAGTGAGAAGAAGTTTTTTGATGTTTTGATGTATAAATGCTTCAATTATAGATAAAGTAGGTGAACTCAAACAAAATAATACACCTATATAAGAAAAAAATTCTTATTTTAGTAATATGAAAAATAAATAAATTAACCATAAATATGAAATAATATATTAATTATATGGATAATGGTTTTAATATGAAAACATCTATATTACCTCTGTGATTGAGTTGAGTTTTCATCGTTGACCTTTATACCATGGTAGTGGAGAGAAATTAAAGGAAAGTGATAAATTCAACACTACAAGTGTGAAAAAAGATTTATGTGAGAAAAATTATATGTTGTTTTTGGAACATAAATTCATGGAATATTGACAAATATTTTCTAAAAAAATGACCTCTATAATAAATAATGAAAATTAAATCAATATTCAATTATATATTTTTTTGGTAAAATATAGAATATATATTGTAATATTAACATTAAATATTTCAACAGGGTTTCCTTCATTATAGTTTTTCCTTCTGAGGGATTGGAAACATCATCATGTGTAGAAGACTATGTTTAAATGAGTATTTAGGATTTTATTTTAGATTATGTTAATGTAGTAGATAACATATAATATTATGGGGAAAACATAATATATTAAAAAACTTTTACCTTCTCAATGAACTCTCTTTATTTTTTTAAATATTCTATAGATTATATTTCTATATCCATAATATAAATCCCCTCATTGTGGTCCCCTCTAATGTACAATAAATTGTCTACATTGGGACCAATATGAATCGATTGCGACATCCTAATGAAAGGGTCATCCTTGATTGAATATTCATATGTTCCGACATTTGTTTTAGTTGCTGGTAGGAAAATTGACCGATTCTTGTTTGCTGGATCTAAGACATAACATAATTTCACTGTTTTGATTTCATTATGAATGGATTATCTTTTTCCCCTTCCACACATAAACTCACCTTCATGAGGCCCATTTCAACAAACTTTCACTACACTCATATTTCTAACACACTTGGAATGGAAAATAAAAACATGAAATGTTATATAATAAAAGTCATATATCTATTTGATAATTACAAAATATGACATATTTATATAAATTGGATTTCTTTCCTCGGAACTAGATGTGTGAAACACTTCCTCCACAAGCATAATAACACTTTTTTTCATGTTATTTTTTATATAATTTATAACCATTGGTTAAAAAACTATGTAAGATACACAACTTTCATTTAGTCCAGTGAATATCCATTGAAGTTGTTCGAAAGGTTTATTTTTATTTTCTGATAACTGCTTATAAATTTAATCTTATAACCATCTTCTAAACTAATGATTATGGGTATTTGATATCCATCCTTCATCCCTTGACGAATTCAAATATTTAAGAATTTATTTATGGGATTCAATGTACTAATAAACATATTAACTATTATGTAAAATGTAATGTTTTTCTTATTCCCACTCTACCATGGTAATTTTAACACCACCTCTTTTGAAAATCCCATTTCCCATAAGGCGACTACTATGATGAGACGTTTGGAGACCGATGATTTCAACATCTAATTGGGAAAAAGTAAAGAATTCATTTGATCCTTTAACAATATATCATTTTCCAATACAACCTTCTGGACATATTCGATTCTTGATATACCCTTTCAAAATATTCATATACCATTCAGTGGGTTACTTCCATTTATAATGGTTAGGGAAAAATAATGTAACCTCTTTATCCAGGTTAACCATCTGGTAGAATATTATATCAAATAATGATGGTGGGAAGAATATTTATAATCCACAAAAATATGACTAAAACCATCGTATTCATGATGGGAAACTTAATCAGGTCTATAAATTAAATGCTTATGGCTTTGAAAAATAAGCATCGTCAGTAAATGTATGCCACACATTTTGTGGTAGAATGAAATAGAATAGAATAAACATCAAATCATGCATAAAAATATGATAGTCACGTGATTTTAGTCTTTGAAAATTCAAATTAATCATTGACACCACATTCTTGATATTTGATAAATACCCTTTTGGAAATTTTACACTATTAAGGAAAATAGAAAATTACATTTTTTTGGATAAACTATAAGTTTATGGAGGAAGAAAATTTCACCCTATACCCTTCACTAGTACCAAACCTTCCCTTATCCCCTTGTCATTCTTGTCCAAACTAGATTTGATTCCATCTTTCTCTTTTTTAGGAAAATTTATCAACATGCCAATAACACTACAAGATAATTTTTTTCGATATTCATGATATCATGAAAATGTATGAAACATAAAAAATGTGAATATGGGAATTGAAATAAAATTTATATCTTCTTCAAACATGATTTCATACAGTTTTTTGAAAATGGATTATCAAAAATAGTGTTAATATATTTTACATTATCTAATAGTTTATCATCCATTATTGGGGACAATGTTGTCCATTGTTCAATATTCCCCTCAAATGATATCGTGTGGGATTGGTATTTATGTCATTGAGAAAAAAAATTATGATGTCTAAAAAACACAGTCTTTGAAGAATGTTTCAAATGAAGTGACTGTGTGAGTTTTTCATAAATGGGACACCCCAACATTCATTTAATGCAATATTCGTATAAATTTCTATAATAAGGGATGTCATTTATAAATCCCATACAACCTTTCCCCTAATGTGAGTTATTTACTTCTATGATCATCATACATTGTAACATCTATATCAATAATAATTTTTAGATGTTCAATCAATTGATCCATGTAGTCACTGCTTGAAATTTATACTATAGACACGGACCTATAGCCACAGTTTTATATGTTTGTGGCTATAGCATTTTTATTTTCAACGTTTAATTAAAGCTCAGTCAGAATTTCCATGTTATATCACGGCAGCCATTTTTTCCAATCTATACAGGTGCTCCTCCTCCTACCCTGATATACAACCTAATCACCATGCAACCCTCCTCCTCGACGACCTATCCTCCACCTCGATGACCTCTCCCACAGTGGTGCCCTCCTCCCCGATGACCTCTCTCATAGCGGTGCCATCCTTCCCAAAGACCTCTCTCACCGTAACACCCTCCTCCCCGATAACCTCTATTTGTACAAGGCCCTCCTACCTAAAGAACTCTCTCACCATGGTTTCCTCCTCCCCGATAACCTCTTTCACTATGGTACCCTCATCCCCGACACTTCCAAACAATGCCACCATCCACAATATTTTATTGGTTTATTTATGATTTCAATCTTACTCTTGTTGTCACAATAGATCCCTATGGTCTAAAAAATCATGCTTTAAATCACACCATTATCTTCTATTGATCTATTACACTAAATTAGGCCTTTGTAGACCAAACTATTATGATTTATTCATCCCTGGAAAATAGATCCAATCCACCTTTATCATATATGTTATCTGTAATAAGATTTTTATTTCAGGTCTTGTGTGAGGTACATATTCTATCCAAAACCCAAAAATTTGGAATTTATATATCATTCAAAGAAATATTAGATCTGTTTTCCTTCTAATACCATTTCATCTTATTTTATGACCATTGATGAACTTCTTATGATGTTTGATACTTATGAGGATAATTTATTTTTCAGAACACCCCTTTCATCATGAAAAACCAAAAAACAATTTTTATATCTGTTGGAAGATGTTTTAAGCTACTGATATCATCATTTATAGGTATCAGTAGTCTCCTCTCATTTTACCCTAATGGAATAGTAGACATCCTTGTGAATATATTCATTACACCAAAAAAATAACCGTTAAAATAACAAGATTATGATGGACAAAATATTACCAATTTTTTGGTTTTGTTTATATTTAAAAAATAATATACCATGTAGAAATCATATTGTATTTGTCTAAATTTTTTACCATAATAACACCTAATATTTTGTGTCATTCTATTATTTCTGACACCATTATATTTAATCTATTAAGATTATCCCAATTTCACATTCATCCAAATATTTTAGGCCCATGTTCTAGCATGAGGTGTGGTTTTAAACTCTATTTTATCACATCACATATTATATTACCATTCCTTTTTATGGTGACACACCTTTGGAATGGAAATACTCAATTTAGAAAAAACTCATGGGATATATTTTTCTTCAACTAGAGCTTATTTCTTTGGGTAACCAAATTTCATGTCAAGTGTAACGAGTCATTTTCATTCATTACACTTACATCATCATAACCTGACTTCTACATCATGTTATTCATCCCTCCTAAAATTTAATTTTATAGTTTTATGCAAACCATCATTGATTTAAAATTGTTCTCCACATTGATTTTGAGATGCACTCCTTTTCAAAGTTTCCAAAAATTCCAATTTTAAAATTTTCAATCTATACTATCAATTCTGATTTATCAACCTATTATTGTGGTATATAATGATTTAGGTTAGGAAATAATATATTTTATTTTATGGTTTTATCACTATATTTTTAATGTTATTGAAGGGATACCTCAAACAACACTTTTAGATCAACTCACCCTAATAAACCATTGTTATTACTATCACCATTGTCAATTAATGTTCTATCAGAAAAATTCTAGGATGAATTAAAACCATGGTACCAACAATTATCAGCTTCTTCCACATTAGAATCATCTCAACATCCATATTTATGAGGTTAGTGGATGTTGTAGTTTATTGATTCTTTTTAATTCTACATTGTTAGTTTTATCATGCTTTTATTGTTGTAATATTTTCTAACTTTAACTTTTTCTTTAAAATCATGACGTCCTTTTTTCCAATATATTATATTTATATTATGAATATATATATACTACCAATACTATGTGTTATACTATGGGAATGGGAATTATTTTTGAAAAATAATTGAAGAACTAATATCCAGAAAGATGATGAAGTGTATGGAAAGATGACATTTTAACTTGATTCTTCATTATACTAACTTCAGTTATTATATATTAAATATATAATGAAATTTTTCATTGATGATATTATATTTAATGTGTAACAATAATTTATTTAATAATCGTAATATAATGTAAATTAAAATAAATATAGGAACTATAGATTCAATAACATGGAAATGTTTTTATAAGGCTCGTTCTCTTAAGATTATTTTTATGTTTAGTTCATGCTTAGAATGACAGTTCCTTCATTTATGTTTTTAAATTATTAGTTTAAATGAGGCATAATTATCATATTTATGTGATATTAGGAGTTTTTATTAGTTACTTGATAGTATTTATTACTTTTTAGTCCTTTTTCTTCCCAAAGGATGATGTCCTCCAACTTTGGGTTGGGTAGAGAGAATTCTGTGTGAAGAATAAAGGGACAAATGTTTTTTTAGGGTAATTCCCTTAAATATGTCTTAGGATGAGGTGCATAATACAATAATAGATATTTGGGATTGTATATGAGAGTGTTGGGTAAGTCTTAGTGACAGGATTCATGAAAGATCATGGTTATGATATAGGCATTGGATTTGATTTGTTGGATAGCTATTGGAATTGGGTTTCATTACCACCTTACCTTATGGGTTAATCGAACCATTTTATTTTGTTGCTTTCTTATACATTTATTGGGCATCGTTTGGGTTATCTATATACACATACCTACATGGAATTTTCCTATAAATTTCATGACTTTTAAAGATGGTAGAATGATTGGATTTGAATGTAGTGGACCTTGTATTAGTGGAGCTTAGAAGTTCATGTTGGTGTTTAACATGTTTGGTGGTAAGATCCTAGTAACCTGAGCCAATATCTACCCTTATATTTCCTCTATAGTTGTTCTTAGTTTCAGGACGTCATTTTCTTTCTATTAGGGAAATTATTTTTCCACTTATACTTTTGCATTACCTTTCTATTCATTAATGTAATTTATATAAGATTTTCTTATAATGATTACTATATAGTGGGGGTACGGGTGGGGGGGGGGGTGCAGGTGGGGGAGGGGGTAGTGGCGGTGAAGGGGGAAGGGGGGGCAATGTGTAGGGGTCATGGGGGTGGGCAGTGGGGGTATAGGTGGGGGTAGTGGGGGTGCAGGTTGGTGTGGGGTGAATGATGGGGGGAAGTTGGGGTGAGGGGGGGGGGGGGTGAGTGTGTAGAAGGTAGTGGGGTGACAGGGGTTGGTGGGGGGGGGGGGGGTGTAGGGGGCAGGGAGGGGGGGAAGGGGGTGTAAGGGGAGGGGTGCCAAGGAGAGGGGTGCCCCGGAGGGAGGGTGGGGGGTGTCCTCGGAGTGGCATGTCTGGGGGGGGGGGTTAAGGGGGATGGGGTAGTGTGTATGGGGCATGTGGTGGAGGAAGAGGGGGGCTGTCTAGGAGTGGGGTGTCTAGGGGGAAGGGGTTGGGGGGAAGTGGGGGTGCAGGTGGGGGGGGGGGTCTAGGGGGTGTCCAGGGGGACGGGGGCTGGGGGGAAGCGTGCAGGGAGTGAGGGAGAGGGGGAGTGGGTAAGGGGGTAGGGGGTGTGGGGTGTAGGGGGTAGGGGGTGTGGGGTGTATGGGAGGGGGGCTGTCCTGGAGGGGGTGTGTCTAGGAGGGAGGGGGTGGGTTGTCTAATATTGGGTGTCCATTATAGAATTATATAAAAAACATAATAGGTCATCATTCAAACATCTGTGTTTTAATTTTGGTGTTTTATGTACCCCAAAATAATCTTATGTGGTCATAGAAATGTGTGACTATTCATGGTTCTCTATAATTTGAAACATTTATGAATTCCTTTAATAATAATATTTGATAGGTTTTTTATTAACATATTATTAATGGTTAATTATTATCTTATGAAACCATATATATAATGTTGAGTTATTTTCTTGATAATTTATTTAATGTTTTTTTGTATGCCTTAGAATGGATAGATACTGGATGTAAAATATTGATTGGATCACATATGAATTTTAGAAGGAGTTACGATATTTCTTGGACTTTTTATTCATTAATGATTTAGATGGAGGATTGATTCGATGCTCGTATTTTTATTGTGTTGGAAGACCATGATTAACTCATTAGTAAGTGAGTTACCATATCACTAAACATGGATTCCAAATAAATTATTTGGTGTGTATCACAATGGAGAAAAAATAAAAGTGGTGAATGAGATCGATTCAATTGAAAAGACTGGTATGAAAGATATGATTTCCAATTGGTTTCCTTTTTTTTCTGAATCAAGCTCGTCATATAGAACAATGAAAGAGGAAATGAATAATGGAACAATGTTTTCATCTATTAACTAGGATGACGCCATTGATAGTGTTATAAATATGAAGGAAGATGCAAATACCCCAGTATATCAGGCATGTGAAAAAAATGAGAAAACTTGAGTTTTTAATGAGATTATATTATGATAAAACTATGTATGGATTTATTTATACTTTGATCAACTATCTCCTTACATTTATTAAGAATTTACTACTGGATGATGCATGTATTCTAGAAAATGATTACAAGGCATCAAAATTGGTTGAAAATTTTGGATTTTCATCTATTAAGATTCATTCTTTACCCAAATATTGTTGTCTATTCTGGAAGGAAAATATAGAGTTGAGTCATTGAAAATAGTGTTGCACATTAAGGTGGAAGAATAATAAAGACAGAAATCAATCTCGCATACTAGATAAAGTGATGTGGAACTTCCCTTTAATTCATAGGCTTTAAAAACATTTAATGTTAAAACAGATGGAAAATAATATGACATGGCATAAAGATTAAAGAAATAACGATAATGATGAAATAGTGCATCCTGCAGATTGGTTGTCTTGGATGAAATTTGTTAGGTTACATCCTGATTTTTTAGTCGAACCACAAAATGTTAGATTGGGATTATCCTATGATGGTTTCAACCTAATTCACCAAATTCATACTGCACACAGTACACGACCTGTTTTAATTCACATTTATATCTTTCCTTCATGAATTTGTATGAAGAATCCATTTACTATCATAATTATATTGATATATTGACCCAATAATCCAAGAAATGATATTGATATATACTTGCAGCCATTAATATAGGACTTAAAGGAGATTTGGATTGTTAGTACACAAGAGTATGATGCATTTAAGAAGGATTACTTTATGTTTCATGTAGATTTTTTTATAGATGATAAATTATTTCCCAGCCTATGGAATAATTTATGGTTGGTGAACTAAAGGGAAATTACCATTCCCTAATTTTATGAAAAATACATGTTCTAGAAAATTCAAGTTTGAATAGACTTTAATCATCATAGGGATCATATATTTCTACCGATGGATTATCCACCCAATAAAAATCAGCAGTAGTTCGATAATTCCATCAAGACAGATGAGAAACCTCAAAGAAATTCAGGGAATGATATTGTTAGAAAAAAAGATAATTTGAATTATCCTCGAGAAAAAATTCAATAAAATATCAAAATGAGAAAACATGTTAATTTTAATTCCATTAAAAATTGGAGAAATAAATGAATATTCTTTGAGTTGCTGTATTGGTCATCAAATTTATTGCATCATTGTTTAGATGTAATTCATATTGAGAAAAACACTTTTTAGATGTTACATGATACTATTTTAAATGTCAATGGGAAAGAAAAAAATGATTTGTGGTATCATCAAGATTTTATGGATTGGGGTATAAGAGAAAAACATCATCCTGAGTTAATTGGTCAAAATAATTGGAAAGTTCCTATTGCATGTTATTTGATTACACATGTGGAGAAGAAACAATTTCTTTAGGTCTTGGAAAGTTTGAATGTTCCAAATGGTTATTCAAGTAATATTTTTCAAATGGTAAATACAAAATATGCAAAACTATAATATCTTAAAACCCATGATTACCATGTCTTGTTATAAGAGTCGATTCTTATTTCCATTCCACATTTTATTTCACATAATTTTAGCATTTTGTGATAAATTTAGGTAATTTTTATTGAGACTTTGGTTCCAAAAGACTAAGAATAAGTGTTGTTCATAAATTGTAGAGAGATGAACTGATTATTCTTTGCGACTTGGGAAAATTTTCCCACCATTATTTCTCACATGTATTTAACATCTAATTTTCAATATTCCCACATAAGTTCTTTTTGTGGTCCTCTTTCAAGTCAGTGGATATATCCTATAGAAATAATGATGTTTATATCAAAATCTTATGTGATGAATAAATATCACCCCAAATGAACAATTGTGAAATGTTATTTTGTACAATAATGGATGGATTTCTCTTCATCATACCTAGCTAATGTCACTATGAGGCCTAATTTACTAATGAGAACTAAAGTCAAAAAAATATAATCCCATCTATCCTATATTTCCTTCACTTACCCAAATAGGGGGATATCTGGATCATACTCATTTTTTACATTAAGAAGGGAAGAGTTGTAAATGGCTCATCGTATAGTATTATTCAACTGTGGTGTTCTTGATGATTATATCAAGTATGTAAACTACTAAATAAGAATTTTTCTCATTGTGTTATTTTTTTTCATATCTTATGACATTTTAAAACATTCATATTTGTAGAGAACATTTAAAAATTATAAAAAGAGACATTGTTCTCTATCTATTAAGAGGAAGAAAGTTGTGCACAACAAAAAATTGGCTGTCTGGTTAAAGTCTCTGCTTGGTTAAAGACAAAGGTAATAGATTTTTTTCTTCTGATAACATAATAACATGTCTCCATTTAATATTATATGTTGGTATCTATTAGGTTGTAAATCTACAAATGAATGATGTATCAGATGAAATAAGAGCATTTTCATTTGGTCCAAACTATGTGGTACGTGATTTCAATGAAATGGTTGTCAATGGATTTGAATTTGTAATAAATAGCCATATAAAAAAATGGCAACATAGAATGATAGTGTCATGATAAGAAAAAAAAATATTGTTATGAAAGTGAATTAGATAGAAAACCTTAGTCAGAAAATATTTCATATTATAGTGTTGTTGATAGAATCATTTTATTATATTACTATGCACATGGTCATGTCACAATGATGAAATGTAAGTTGTTTGATTCAATTACATGACAAGGAGTTTATAATGATAAATATAGATTTAGAGTGATTGATATGAAACTCCATCTTCATACCAATAAATCTTATATTCATTCGTCACATGCTAGACATGTTTTTTTATATAACTAACCCGTTACAACAACAATTTGGTGTTATTGTTGATGTCATTCCTAGACATATTTTTTATGATTACATGGATAACAATGATGTTGTGGATGAACCTACTAGTATTTATTTGAATGTTTCTTTTGATGACACAGATTATTCAATTGCTAGAACAGATTGTGAACCAAAAATTATCACAGAGCACCCATAACGTTGACACATTTGTAAGTATTTACCTGACTTTATCTTAATATTGTATGTGCTTTTTTATACATCCCTATATTATATAAAACTAACTAGTATATTTTAACATTTTTCATTATTAATATTTATTTGATAATATTATTTTATATTTCTAGATTAAAATGTCTGAATATGATGATACTGGAAGTGATAAAAGAATACAAAGAAATGAACAACGTATGTCTCCTCTGGCCTAAAGTGTAAGTACAATTTATGTTTTAAAATTATGGTATTTCATATTATTAGTCTTGTTATCATTCATCTTATTTTATCATCTATGTTATTTTATGCTACATCATCATGGAGACGGTTGGATTACACTATTGAGACTGATTGTATGGAGGGGGTACTAATTCTACTATTCAGCCTACTACTATGCTGCTTGAGTCACCAAGAGGTCATACTCCAATTATTCCACCTCCTTATTATCCATACCCTGCTTTTCCATATCCCTTTCTGACCACACCAACATCAGATGATAGTTCTCAGACTCCCATCCCTCCTTATTTTAAATTCCCACCATTCACTGTATAGGGAAATGTGCCCCATATATCCAACTGTCATATCCATATCCATATCCATATCCACCCTCATATATATATTGGGTTATCCATCAGGTTTTATCGCTCCATCATTACACTTATCATCATGTACTATACATAGTACTCATACTGTAGATATCCAACCTAATATAGAAGATACTCCCCTTCTATATTCTGCACTTCAGTGGTCAGCAGATCCCCCATCTACTGGTATATGTTTAAACATTACCGTTAGTGATTAATTATAAATTCATATATATTATTTTCTTTATTACTTTTTTTCATGATTAGCTCCAGCCTCAACCAGACGACGAGGCCGCACAAAAATGCAAGAGGTTTGGAATCGACACATGAAAATCATGGTTGATTACAATTATGACAATGATATAATTAAAAAAATTCTACAGAATGTGAAATCATCATTGGAACACTTTGTAGACACAACAATATCATGCTGGTTCAACCAATAAGTTGGAGGGAATATTGAGAACAAATAAAGGACAATACCAAGTCAGAGATTTAGGTATGTAATGTTAATAACCTTTTATATATATTAATTTATAATTTTTTCTTAATAAATATTTTTTCTATTGCATATTCAATATAATTTTCCTAATAGATAAAATGAAAATGATGCAATGTTAATGGATTTAGGTGAAATTTATCTAGCGTACAAGTTTGTCTTATATATTGGTTGGAAAAAGAGAGTTGGTACAGAGCATGAAGAAGTACCCGTGATTCATGATTTCCCAATATAAAAATAAAAGGAGATGAATGGCTACTGGAAGAGTCTAGGGTATAAGGTCTATATATATATTCATATATTTATTTAAAAAGTATTTTTAATGTATAAATTACATTTTTTATTTATGTTAATGATAGTTAAATATTTATTTGTTTATAAGAGGAATCTGATAGAAATACAATAAAAAAGAGTGGAATGATATATATTTATACCCGCAGATAAACTTCACTACCAGATCATGAGAATTCAAAGGTAATTTATCATTTAAAATATTTATCTTCATTTAGTATAATTTTTTCACATCCAAATTTTATTTATTTCCTTATTTTTTCCAGAAAAAATCATTGAATATCGAGGTCTGTGTTCCTCACTCTACTTTGTTTTGTACAAGAAGAAAAAAGAAAGATGGTACTGTGACAAATACCGACACTGAGAAGGAGATTGTAAGTATATTTAAATTTATTTTATTTTGACTGAATTTAATTCATCATATTTTTTTATCATTTTAATGTATGATATATATCGATCAATAGAATGCATTGGAGGCATTTTCAGAAAAACAACCTGGAAATTTGGGCCGAACTATCATCTATATTCGGTATTAGGAGACGTGCTTAAGGGAAGAGTGCATTTTCAACCTTGGAAAAAGATTTTACCATCTCAATATTGGTCTAATAACAAAATTTCATTGAGTAATGGTTCTGGTTTGGTCATAGTGGAACAAATGAATCCTACAATGAAAGAAGAAAGTCAAAAATTAGAAAAGGCGGTAATATAAAATATGATGAAATATATGTCTACCCATTATTCTACACATCCAACAGAAAGAATATGAAACAGTTGATTCCTTTTTGATGTCTATGGGTTTTGCTAATGTACATTCTTCTGCCAGAGCTGGAGCCAGAGCCAGAGCTGGACCCAGACCTTGTGCGGGTGTTGGTACGGTTGATGATGACGATGATGATGCTGGTGGTGTGTGAGGTGGTGATGGTGTTTCTGTCGGAGGCATGGATGAGGGTAATCATGATTATGATGATACTAAATTTGAGACTAATTATTGATGTATTTTTTTTGGGATTTATAATATGTGGAATTTTAATATGCAGTGTAGTTTATTTATTGTAATATTGAATTGTATTACAATTTTTCTATCTATATCAACAGATATTGAATTATTGTATTATGATGTATATTTTTTATATAGTAGTTATGTTTTATTATTATTATATTGAATTGTATCCTCCTCTGAAGGGACCATCTTACCTCCTCACTAATGGTACTTTGAGGTGGCCCCACTATCTCCTCTAGCGCACTTCCGATAGTATGTAGTTCAATTTTCCATTTTTATTGATTCTTTTCTCTTTCTATCATTAGTTTCTCCCCCTCATTTGTCTATCTTTTAAATTTTATCTTAGGTGAATCCATTCAGGTGAACCTTCAACGGTATGTTTTTTAATTGCATAAAACATTGGTGTCATAGAATTATTTTCAAATATATAAGCTTCCACAAATTCATTTAGTTGCTAATTTGTAACTGCATTTTTTTCAATGATAATATGCCCTTTTTTAAAAGCTTATTATAATTGGGATATAGAAATATCCGATTAAGTACAAATGTGAGGCTATACTAAAGTTGTTGAAGTGTTGTGGAAATAGGTTTTATTTTTAGGCATTATGTGCTTATGATTCAATTCACATAAATGTCATATAATCGGTATTCATTTCTATAATAACACAATCATGCCTCGTTTACAAATAGTTTTTTATCTGAAATTTGTTTTTTTGTGTACTAGGGGTTGGGTGAAATCACATCCATGGAAGGAAAAAAATACTTTAATGAGCTCCGAAATCAGAAGATGTAATTTCTGTGGGTTGATGATGAATATGAAAATTCAATTGATCTGGCATTCAGTAAGAAATAATATAAAACCTAGAAAGAATTGGATTCAGAAGTTTGAGGTTCAGAATTTACTATGACAATCTATTTCTTGGGTTATATGTAATGATATTCTTATGAAGATTAAAATTTCACTTGTGATCCCTGATGAAGTTAGTTGTGGAGTTCTAAAGTATTATAGAAGGTTGGTGACATGCTTGGAATTCTATCCCACCAATAATGCCATTATACTATCCGTGGATAAGGTGGGTTCTTTAATTTCTCTTTTGATGAATATATTTGAGATGTAAGTATTTTATGATTTTCATTTATATATTTTTTGTTTCCTTGGTTCTTTTGAAAAGAATGGAAAACTTTTTGTTTTGGATTACAATAAGGTTTATGAAAAGATAGTGTACAGAAACATACATAGCTGCATACTCAACAATTTGAAGTAAGTTATATCTTTATTGGGATATAGGGTCCACCTATATTTGTTTGTATAAGATGAAAATTTATTTTTAAACCAAGGAATAACCATGTTCATGCACACACACACACACATTAACACCACTATCCATATAGAAAAACAAACACCACTTATTTTTTCAGACTGTATGAAAAGTGATCATTGATAAGTGCTACACGCAGTGCTATCAAACTAAGCCTTAATGATATTCCCCCCACCTCAACTGTGTATGTGCTACTTAAAAAGTAGTTGAACAATTTTTTATAGGACTAATTGGAAAAATGGAGGATCCATATATAGCGCATCTTCAAATGTAACTGTTTTTTTCCATGACATGGAAACTGGAATGGAGACATCTTTAACATACTTTAACCCCAATTGATGGAAGGTAGTGTTTTCCAATGGGAAACAAGATCTATTCCATTTTATTACATATTTGCAACTTCAAATTCATCATATGTTTTAGGATAGCCTCTTAATTGACCATCAGAAGTTATGGTCTTATAAATTTTGAATGTTGACTTATAAATGCTTTTTTATAGGGTCTAAGCAGTTGTAAGATGATATATGGTTGGGATATTAACTTGCATGAGGGTTTTGTCCTTGTTGTAGATAATTTTGGGATTCGTTGCATGTAATTATTCCTATTAAGAAATTTTTAGTTTTAGAGTTGGAACTTTTTTTAGAAAAAATTACAATCTACTAGAGATGGTATTTTAATTATGTAATTAGAATTCCTAAAATACATCCTTAAGAGCATGTCTAAGGCATTGATTTTGTTTACTGGTCTCCAAAAATTTGGGCTCAATTAAAGTATATTGAATGAGGAGGATGTTTATCCATGACTTGAATCTTTTTAAAGAAATTTTTGGAACATGTTGTTTTTGTTTTATTACTCATCCAATGTTATTTATTGATATATGATTCAAACTAGCTACCTCAAGGCTATTTAAAACATGTTCTAGGTTTTATTACTCATTCAATTTTATTTGATGGTATATGATTCAAATAATATACCTTAAGGTTAGCATTATAATTTAAATGATTCATAGATATAGACATCTAGAATTTTTTCCAAGAGAGAGGTGGGATTGATGGTTAGTTTCCATTATAATTGAAATGATTTACAGATATAGAAAACTAGAATGAACTCTAAAGAGAGAGGGGTTGTCTAGGGGGAATGGGGGGGGGGTCTGTCTAGAGGGTGTCCAGGAAAGAGGAAGGATGTCTGGCCAGGGGGGGGGTGCTAGGGAAGACGATTTGGGGGATGGTGCTGTGCAATAGGGCAGGGTGTGTGCGGGGGGGGGGGGGGGGTGCGGGGTGAGGGGGGAAGGACTATTTAGTGGGAAGTGGGCAGTGGGGGAGGGGTGTGTAGGGTGAGGGAGTGTGGGTTTTACTAGTATTTCGGGGGACTACTTGGGAAGATGACAGGGGGTGTGTGTGTGGGGGGTAGGGTGCTGGTTTTGGGGAAGAGGGAGGGGTTTGTGTAGGGGAGGGGTGTAGGGGGCAGGGGGCAGGGGGTGTTTAGTGGGAAGGGGGTAGTGTGGGCTACATAGGGGGGGGGGGTGTTTTTACATGTATTTAGGGGAGGGGGATGTTGTTGGGGGAAGAGGGAGGGGTGTGGGGGGGGGGGGGTGGTAGGGAAGAGGGTAGGTGTGTGTGTAGGGGGGGTGTAGGGTGAGGGGGAATGGGGTGTGCTGTTGGAAGCGGGCAGTGGGGGTGTGCAAGGTGGGGTGGGGGTGGGGGTTACAAGTATTCATGGGAGAGGGGGTGGGGGCCGGTTCTAGGGAAGAGGGTAGGGGGTGTATAGGGGAGGGGGTGGTTCTAGGGAAGAGGGTAGTGGTGTGTGAAGGGTAGGGGTGTAGGGGAGGGGGAGGGTGGTGCATTGGAGGGGGTGGATGGGATGTGGTGGGGTGTTTAGGGGTTGGGTAGCTGTGTGTAGGGGGAAGGTAACAACTTTGATAAATATTATATATGACTTTATTTTTATCTTTACAGTTAAAACTTGTTTACTATAGCACATTATTCTTTAAATGCTATAATACATAGAAATTTATTAGTATGCATTGTTAATTTTAAACATTATTGTATCCAGAGATATACATGTTGGCTGATTTTGTTGGCGGATAACTCTCATTTTGTTAACTATTATTCACAAATAAAATTCTAGGTAAATAAAGAACTCTATTTTCATAGACTATTTTTTTATTTTGGTAGTCATGTTTTTTACATCCATAAGTCACAAATAATTATTAACATCTACAAAGAATGTGTAAAAACATGTATAAAGAATAAATGGATGCTTTTTAACAACACTCATTCAATATTTTTCCTTTTTAGGGATTTTATACAATAAAAAAATATTATTGGGAATTTCTTGGTTTTCTTTTGCTTCTATGTGATGTTCTACCATCGACTTAATGTGTTCTTTATATTTTAATTATTAGACTTTTTATGAATTTTACCATATTTTGAATGGTATTGTTTACTAGTAATCAATGTACAAATTAATATTTATTACATATTATAATGTTCTAGTTCCATAACATTAATATAGGGTTTCAATACCAGTTTTATGGATCTAGGGGGTGTCCAGGAGGGGGGGGGCTTCCAGGAGGGGGTGGGGTGTTCGAGGGTGGGGGGGGGGTGTCCAGGAGGGAGGTAGGGTGTGGTGACCATGAGGTAGGGGGTTTCTAGATTGGTGTCCAAGAGGGGTGTGGATGGGGGGGGGGGTGCATGGGGGGTCTGTCCAGGGGGGAGAGTGGGGGGTGTGCATGGGTGTGCAAGGGGGGCTGTCTAGGGGGGTGAAAGGTAGGTTAGTAAGTGGTCTATCCATGGGGAGAGTGGGGTGTGTTGGGGGGCACAGGGGGGAGGGGGGCTCTCTAGGGATGCAAGGTGGGTTAGTAGGGGAGGTTTAACTAGGGTGGAGAGTGAGGGGTGCAGGGTGGGTGTGTCCAGGTGGTCTAGGGGCTGGAAGGGTGGTCTATCCTAGGAGGGGGGCTGTCGAGGGGGGTGCTAGGTTGGTCTGCAGGGGGGTTGTCCAGTAGGAGAGTGGGGGGTGAAAGGGTTGAGGGTGTGGGGGGGGGGGGTGTTGGGTGGGTCTATCATAGAGGGGGCTGTCATGGGGGTACCAGAGGGTATTTCTAGGAGTGCTATCCTGGGGGTGAAAGGTGGGTCAACAGGGGGTCTTTCCAGGGAGAGATTGGGTGGTGTAGGTTGGGGTTTCCCAGGGGGTGCAAGGTGTTTTTTCCTGGGAGGGGGGGGGGGGGGGGGTTATGTAGGGGGTACAAGGTGGGTTAGCATGGGAGGTCTGTCTAGGGGGAGAGTGGGGGGGGGGGGGGGGTTAGGGGATGCAAGGGGTGGGGGGGGGGGGGGGTTAAAGGGAGGTCTGTATGAGGGGGGTGTCCAGTGGGGTGCAAGGTGGGTCAGCAAGGGGGTTCTATCTTGGGGGAGAGTGGGGGGGGGGGCAAGGGGGAGGGGGTGTCCGGTTGGTGGATAGGGGGGTCTGTCCAAGGGGGTTATAAGGGGGTATTTCTATGGAGAGAGTGGGGGGTGTGCAGGGGGGGTCTGTTTGGGGGGTGGGGTCTAGGGGGTGCAAGGTGGGCCAACAAGGTTGTTTTTCAAGAGGGGGAGGGGTGAAGGGGGGTCTCTCTAGGGGGAGGCTGTCTAGGGGGTGCAAGGTGGGCCAGTAGAGGAGTTATGTCCAAGGGGAGAGAGGGGGGAGGTCTTATAGATGGGAGGGTGGGGGGTCTATCAAGGAGGGGGGGGATACCTAGGGTATACAATTGGGGTTTTTCTAGAGGGAGGGGGGTGTCTAGGGGGTGAAAGTTGGGTTAGCAGGGGGTATGTTTAGGGAGGGTGAAAGGGGAAGGAAAAAAATGCCAAAACATGTCAAGTAACAGTTAAATCATATCATCGAACCATCCTTTAGTCTCCAGGTAAAAATATTTACTCGAGAAAACTTGGGATGGTGTAAGGGGGGAGGGGAGGGGCTGCAGGGGGAGTGAGGGGGAAATTTTTTTGAAATGGGAATTCCTATATCCATGGTTATAATTTTTGCCTATAGGCCCTATGTGGATGAATGTTCTTCCACAGTTTAAAACTATGGAAATATCCCTATATCCATGCCAATACCAGCCACAGTCCATTGAACTGTGGCTATAACCTATAGCCATGGTTTTTGGGCTTATATACAGAGTTGGAAAATGTATCTATAGACTAAATTTCTAGTAGTGAGACATGAATATTATTATCGGGTTTCTTTGGTCCCGATATAATTAAAGACAACACAATGTATTTTTACTTCATGCATAACCATGGTGGAAAGTTATAATTTTTCAACATGACAATCCATGTAGTTTGAGTACTACTTTGTACACAAAATTATTTATTCTATCTATTAATAAAATATGATGAATGATTTCGGTACATTTTAAAATTTTGGATGCTCGTAATCAATTTTCATCTACTTAGGATAACCTTTTTTATGATGTAGGTTCCCATAATTAATTATTTAATCTAACTACCTTATGAATTGTCTCATGGTTTTCCGATATCCCTAAAGTATTCAAAACCACGGAATAGATGAAAATTACCATATATATTTCAAAGGACTTGATTCAGTTTTCTTTTATCAATATTCATAAAACTTATGGAATTTTATGAGTGACTCATAGTCCTTGAGAGACAATATGAAATCATTTGGACAAGCACCTATTTTTTAGAGATCATTCCAATTGAACATAGAATTTATTTTGCTTCAAATTTTTCTCATAGTAGTTCATTTCATTCTAGAATCATATCATTCAGGAGACCAAATAGCTCTGTAAAACTTGTGTCAATCCATTTGGTGCCATATATGAAATTATATAACATCAATACAGATGAAAATGTTTTGTTTTTAGTACAACCAGTATACAATGGTCTCTTAGCACAAATATTTAAATTCCCAAAACCATTTTGTAAATCATAAAGGTCATGTTCAATTTTTTTGGTCATTTATTCCGTGTTATCTCTATAATCATTTACACTAGTATTCATATGAAATGTTTAATAAATAGTAATATCATCCATATTTTTGTGTGCATTCAGTTTTCCCCATGTTTAGTCATACATTTATGTCTTTGATATATTCTGTGACAAATCAAATGTACTTCCAACTCACCCAAACTAATTTTTCTTTAATAAAAATAATGTAAACACATACAAAGGATTTGAGAAGGGTCGTATGCATTCTCTATTGCAAACATGATCAACTGTTAAACTCCATATTCAAACTCTTTTTCAAAATATTATCATGGAACCTTTTATGATTCATATCCGTCCCATTGGATTTATAAAATATTCATTTTTATACTAAATAAATAAATACACACAAGATATTCATTATCAAAGGTGAAATTTATAGATAATTCTAATAAGGGAAACTCAAAATTTGATTGTTTCAATGAATTTTAGTATTCTTTGAAGAAAATGTGTAATTGGATTTAAGAAAATAATTCCTCTATTATGGTCGTTTTTGTCCTATAAATTAATCCAATGGTGAAATTTATAGACAAATTGCATCCTCATCAGCTCATCATCTGAAGAGTTGTCATTTTATTTTACTATTTGGAAGTCACCCCCCTTCTATTCTAGACATTCTCCTATGTTTCGTGAAATACTCAAAGGTGTATTCATACATAAAATGACTAAGGATTATAGTAATACAATAAAAATTAAAGATACAGGGGATGAGTTAAAAAAAAATTGGAATAATAACTATTCGGGTGATGAAACTGATGAGGATGACAGTTGAACTCCATTGTGTTGTCTAAACGGGGTAATTCCTCCCATTTGTTAGAATTACATGTATGGTAATTAGATATTACATAGGGTAGAAGTAAACGACAATGTTAAAGAATGACATGTTTTTAGTTGGGTTAAAGTAAAACATATATAGTCTTTATTAGATGTGTGATTATAGAAATTTAGTAATATTTAAAAAGTATTAATGACTGGGTTATTATTTAAAATATGGATATATTTTTTAAAAGGTATAGAAAATTATCCAATCCATTTTTTGGTTTGGGGTCCAAAAAAGATAATTGAAATTTTGTTTGAAAGAGGAAAATGATTTTTGGTAGTGAAAAATTGATCATATTAGATAGCGATAAAATTAAATACTGACATAAAAAGGTAGGGTTGAGATGTTATTATGATGAAATGATAGAATTGATAGATATTTTTCAAAAATTAGAATGGGTAGATTTTTAACAATTAAAATAATGATGAAACATTGGAGGTAATTATTATTTAATTGAGTATCATTGGGGGGAGGACATGGGTCTGAGGTAGACTCAAAATAAGACATTGATGGAATGGAAAATGAATAAGGCTTATCAATTTCTAAAAATACCAGCAAGGCTGAATTCAATGAATAAAATTTAGACACACGCAAATCATGGGGAATGGTCCAAAGTAATTATATTATTCTTAGTGCATCACAATGGATGACTGGGTCATCTAACTTGAGGATCCTTCTCAGATTGGTTCACATACTTTATCTAATTCAAATAAGATACATCTTTTTGTTGTTTTATATAATTAATGAAAATAATGAAAATCTATTTGGTTGTTTGAATATTTAAAATAAATTACATATAAAAAACAATAAATTAAAATATCATGTAATTTAGATATAATCAGTTAAGAAGAAAGTGCTTGGTTTTGGGGTTTAGTTTTGGGTTCAATCAATACTTTCCTTCATTTATTTCATTTTTATAATGCCAATAAGAAATCTCATGTTTGAATTGCTATTATTTATTTATAAATTATGTAATTTCCTTGAATTCTTAATTACTCTTCATTCCACCTTCTTCTTTAATCATGGTTGATGACACTCCTTAGTCTAAGAGGTTTTATCTTCAAAGACCCAGCTCAATTGATGTTATTTCATCCATTGATTATATCAACTCCGACATGTGAATAACTAACTAATTGAGAGAGGTGAATATTATAAAATAAAAAAATACAGATAGATTGATTTGTATGTCATTTGGGGTAATCACCACATTGGGTACATTCTCCTCCCACAAGCATGCTACTCATTTATTTCTACAAACATAAAATTAAACTTTAATGAAAATTCATGAATACTTTGACCACCCCGAGGCCAAGCCTCAAGGTTAGCCTTTCATTTTTGATAGTAAGAAATTACTTAGTGGAGTGTGTGGAAGAGAAGAGGAAGAGGGGAATATAAAAGAAAAAATTGTGGATGAATAAAATTAAAATAAAAGAACAAGGGATTATGAGAGAGATAGAAAAAATAAGAAAAGTAAAGAAAAAAAATTAAAATTAAAATTAATATAAATAATGTTAGAATAATAGTAAAAATAATATTTATTATTATTATTACTGTTATCTTTAAGAGAATACTTTTTTTGAAAAAGAGATAAGAAAT
Organism: Viscum album; assembly: GCA_963277665.1. Lineage (NCBI taxonomy): Eukaryota > Viridiplantae > Streptophyta > Magnoliopsida > Santalales > Viscaceae > Viscum > Viscum album. The sequence goes on along the minus strand of OY728156.1, from coordinate 1,878,402,271 downwards.
AAAATAATAAAATAATTTTAAAACAAGAATTTTATAATTATTAATAATGATAATAATGATAATAATAATATTAATACTAATAATAAGAATACTTATAAATAAAAGAATAAAATTGAGAAGACGAATTGTGGGATGGATGGGAAACAAAAATTCATGGATTAATTTAATAAAACCAAAATTTAAAATACAACTACAAATAAAACTAAAATAAATAAATCCAAAAAATTGAAGAAGAATAAATGTAGGAGAATTTTGGTTGGCCTCCCTTAGTGGAGATCTCATTCTTGGTGCCTCGAATGGAATGACATGGAATGTAATGATTTGGGAAGGAGAAACTCTCCTCCTTTATAGGCCAGATTTTCCATTTGAAATTCACCACATGTTTGACCCATTAAATATAACATTCACACATAGACCCATTAATGAATGATTTTCCTCATTATCTTGAGAATGCATATCAAAATTTTGGCATATTTGAATTGTGGAGAAAATGTTATTACCATTTTACTCTAATAATTTAATTTTCTCAAACAACCTCTCCATATTCCATGTATCATGTTTCCCATGTTTTAATGGACTTCTAAATGGCTAATTAACACATTTAATTCTTAATTGTTTTTAAATAAATTCTTTATCCAGATTCATGTTGTGTTTAAGCTTCATTGGGTGGGCCAAATTAGAGATATAATCTCATATTTTAAACATTCCAGAACTGCGAACATTTTTTTAGGCCTATGTGTTGAGTTGATTTTTGGCCCATATTTGATGGATTGAGCATGTGTTTGAGAAGGATGAAATGTATCAAAAGATTTTTGGGATCTAAAAAATTAGTATTTTTACAATTTAAATTAGTTTATAAAAAGTTATATCCCTATAATGGTCATTCATGGTACTTCTGTAACCTTCGTCTCTTCATGTTCTAGATTCACATGGGATTAATGTATTGAATATTCAAAGGGTGAATATGTAGGTAATTATTCTCGAATAAAATTTGAATTTTATTTTTTAATTATTAATTTATGCATTTTAAAATTACTATCCTCTTGTATGGTTTTCCCAGACTCAAAAACATGGATCAACTAATGGGATGACTCGAATTTATGTTAATTGAAACCAGGGAGCTCCAGGTGTTTCTCTACAGGTTTCAGTCCAGGTTGAATATATTGTTCCAAGGCATAAATAATATTATCTGATTCTGTACAATAAAAATAATATCACGTGATAAAAAATTTAAATATAATAGAATAAAAAATATAGAGTAAAATAAAGGTTCAAATCCCTGAGTTTGTTCAGTTTCAATCAATTCGTCAGTGGTAAGTTACTATTGGAGTAGGTTCTTAGAGGATAGATCTAGGTAGTTTGGCTCCTCTATTTTCAAATAAAATTCCACCACTAGGGTGGTGTCTTCCTTTAATTGTGTATGCTCTTCTTCTTTTCATGTTATTTGGAGATCAAGAAGTTCATCACGTTTAATCGATAATTCATCCAATCCTTGTTGATATCCCACTTGTATCTCATTAGGTAAGTCTTAATACTTTTCTTCCTCATGTTCTTTAATTTCAATGATAAGAGATGAAATTTCTTGCAACACTTTATTAGGTTCTTGCTCCAACTTAGGGTTGGGTTTTTCCATTAGTGCAACAACATAATCAAACTATATATTATCCTTTCTTTTTAGTTATTCAATGCTTTCTCTAAATTCTTAAAACTGATCTCTACTATAATCTTATGGTTATTTTTGTTGCTGCACCTATGAGTAATTAATCTATGCAGAGTAATCTGAATTTTAGTACATCATGGATGGCTTTTTTTTATTTTTTTTACAAAATGAGATCTACATAAGATGTGAAAATAGAATAGGTAAATGAACTATTTATTGGATCCCCATAAACTATGAAAATTTTGACGAATTCCTTTCATGGGGTGTGTTTAGAAGAAATTATATTTTTCCTAGTATATCACAGTGGCTGAACAAGGTCATCTCACATGAGAAGCCTTTTCAGTTTGGTTCACTTACATTATCTAATTCACCAAAGTAGCTACTTTTTGTTATTTTATGCTTGTAATGAAAACAATGAAAATATTTTTAATGTTTTTAACATTTAAAATAGATGACATGTAAAAAATGATAATTTGAAATATCATGAAATTTTGATAGAATGAGTTAAGAAGAAAGAACATGGTTTTGGGGTTCAGTTTTGGGTTCAATAATTATTCTCTTTTATGTGTTTGATTTTAGTTTGATAATCAAAACATGAAATATCATATTTGAACTAATTTTCTTTGTTAATAAATTGTGGAATATTATTGAATGACCAAGAACTCTTTATTACACCACCTCTTTTACTCAAGGGTAATGATAGACCTCAGCTTAAGATTTTTCATCTTCCAAGACTCAGCATAATCGATGCCAATTCATCTTTTTGTTTTCTCAACCCGATCATATGAATAACTAACCAATCTAGACAGGGAAAAGGATTAAATAAAATAAAAAAGATAGGTTGAGTTATATGAAATTCGGGGCCATCACCACATTCGAGACATTCACCTCAACCATGCATGCTACTCTAAAAATGTAAAATTAAACGTTAAATAAAATTCATTAATACATTGACCTCCCCAAGAGCGAGGCCTCAGTGTTAGCCTCTCATTACCAAGATTAAAAGATTACTTGGAAGTGTGGGTGGAATAGGAGAGGCAAATATAGAAAATAAAAGAAATATTGGTGGATGAATGAAATAAAAATGGAATAATGGGGGAGGAGAGTGGGACAGAGGATAAGAAAAGTAATGAAAATAAATTTAATTATAATACATATAATGTTAAATTAAAAAAAAATTATTTTTATTATTATCTTTAAGAGATGTTTTTTTGAAAAAAGTGAAAAGAAATAAAATGGGAAAATAATTTTAAAATAATAAATTTATATTTATAATAATGATGATGATAATAATAATAATAATAATAATAATAATAATAATAATTAAAAGAAGAAAATTGAGAATCAGAATTGTGGGATGGATAGAGAAACAAAAATTCATGCATTCATTTAATCCAAATAAAAAAAATGAAGATGAATAAATGGAGGATATTTTTGTTTGAACTCCCTTAGTGGAGATCTATGCCTTGGTGCCTCAGATGGAATGAGATGGAATAGAACAATTTGAGAAGGAGGAGTTATCCTCCTTTTATAAAACATACATTCTTTTCAAAATGAACTGCATGTTAGACCCATTAAATGGACCATTCACATGTGGACCCCTTCATGAAAGTTGTTCCACATTTCCTTCTAGGTATATGCTTGTAATTGAATCAAATTTGGCCTTGTTGAATGAAAGTTATGATTGTTTCACACTGATAATTTAATATTCCCAGATTTCCACTCCATATTCCATGAATTTGGTTTCCCATGCTTTAATGGACTTCCAAATAGATGATTCATGCATTAAATACTCTGTGAAAGTTTTTAATAAATTATTTATCCATATTAATGCCTAATTTAAGCTTTATTGGGATGGAAAACATTGATATATAATCTCATATATAAAAGATTCATAAACTATGAACTGTTTTTGAGGCTTGTGTTGTGAGGTAATTTTGGGCCTCCAATTGATGTATTAGTCTTGTGGTCAATAAAGATGAAATGTATCCCAAGATGTCTGGGATCCCAAAAAGAAATAATTTCATAATTCAAATTAATTTATGAAATGTTATTTTTGAAATACATAATAAAAATTAAATATTTAAATTCCAAAATTAATCCATTTTTACAATTAAATTCAAAGTTCCAAAAAAACTAAAAATTGTGAAAATTTCTAATAAAATAACACTATCTTCGGTTTAAAAACAATTAAATTCAAATTAAAATTATGAAAAATATTTTTTCTATAAATTCCCCCACACTTAAACCATGCTTTTCTTCAAGCATAAAATCTCAACATTAAAAATCAGAGAGCACCATTGTTGTCAATATTCAAGTTTCAATGCATTATAATCCAAAAAATATCAATATAAAATAAAAATTTCTAATTAAACATAAAATATCCATTCAATTTCCCATTTTTCAAAGAAAAAATAAATTCATGTATTTTACTTTTTCCAATCGAAAAATGATTGAACTTCCCCTTTTTTCCATTAAATCTCCTCAATTAATTATTGTTAAACATGACATGTCATGATTTAACTCACTTTTGATTCTTTTCTATCATAAATCATGATACAATTGAAGTATATTTATGCACATATAATTATTACATTATACTTATCTATATTATTGTAAAATAACTACTTTCTAAACATTCTAAAAACATAAATAACATAAAATCATGAGGAATTGGAATTAAGGTTCTAATGACCCTGAAGCCTAAGTTTGGTATTATTTGATGTTTTAAAAATAAATCTCATGAAGAATGTTTAACTCTTAGGGAATAAATAAATATGTTCAATGTAAATAGTTTAATGAAAATTTACCCTTAAAATTGTAACAACTCACAATATTCCCTAAGACTCAAACTAAAGATCATGAAAAGTTTAAGCATAATGAATGATTAGTTCCCTCTATTAAATATTTTGTTACATTTAATTTTATTCATTTTTTTAAAAACTATTTTTATTTAGTTATTTTTAAATAGTTATGAACTTGAAAAAACCTCACATCCACCACTTAAGGATATATGATAGAAATCATAGGTCTAGAAATCATGATTTTTGGTTTACCAAATCACACCCATTTTTATTTCATTTTTTTCTATTTTTTATTCAAAAGGTGAAAAATAATAAAGAGTACAATTAATTAATCAAATGAACTTTCTTATTACCTAATATATCACCCCACAATTCATCCTTACAATGTATATCATACCTTCCTCCACAATTCCTTTACACCCACACTTCAAATTTAAAATATCTTGAAAATACCAAGAGTAGGGTAGGAATCGATAGAAATGGATTGAAATATGTCTTACCCCTATAAAGGTCATTCATGGCCTCTATGGGATAAAGAAGGATTGATGTAAATATGGTCATTAAGTATAAGTTATTTTCAAAATATTCCTCAATAAGGCCCCAAACTTCAACCATTACATAATCTTGAGTTAAATCAAGAATTCACATTGTAGATCTTTTCAGGATTAGAGTTTTAGAGAATTAGGCAATAACTATTACATATCAAATATTACAAAGTAGAAAATTCTACTCTATCCATTTTTTTCAAAATAATAAAACTCCTTAAATAAATAAAAAATTATTTTCATTAAGTACATATTTTTGAATTATTCCTTTTTTATCCTTCCTTATACCCTAATTACAAAAATGTGGGATGATCATAACAAGCATAGTAAGGGTTATAAAATAAGGAAAGAAAGCATTAGTCCATCAACACATACAAATCAATAAAATCATACTTTTCAAAAAAAACCATAAGATATTTAACATACCACGTGAAATCATAATATTTTTGAAAGGCACATAGAAATAATAAAACATAAAGGTGACTTGTGGAATTCATAACATACTTAGATTGTAGCTTTCACAGCTATATAGGGGGTCATTTTTAGAATACCCATTTAGTATATTCCCTAAATCTCTTAGGAGAATCATTAAAGTTTACCTCTATCACATTACCCAACACATTGAAGAGCTATATTTGGATCAGCCACCTTAGGTTTATCATGGAACCACCAATATACGTAAACAACGACCAGGAACCATAACACATAAAACAAGCATAAAGGAAAGATAACATTTCCACATTACAATTATAATATATCATTTCAATATATTTAAATAATAAACTATTTCTAAAAACCATTTTCAATAAAAAATATGTATAAAGTGTGTATGGTATTTATTTTTCTTTTAAAAACATTACGGCTTGTTAAGGAAGAAAAATATCAAATAATACTCGCAGTGGTGGAAAGGACATTGTCACTGCATATGTTAAAAAGAAACATTACTTTTGTTGTTTAGTAAAATTATTAGTAAAAAAACAATACCGTTGAATGAAATTAAAAGTAAAATGGGTTTATACACAGTATAAAATAAAGTCATGTATAAATCACAATATTCCTTAATTAAAAGATATTGAATCGAAATCTATTATTAATAATCGACACCTTAACGACATCACGTTAAAATTTAGAAAATGAGTTGATGGAAGAGAAACAGGTTTCTCATAAATTGGTCATAAAATGTATAGAAATTAGGATATATAAGAACATATTGCAACATAAGAAAAGAGAAATTAAAATACATAACATAAAATAATTCTTTGACTAAAAGAGGAGCATGAATGGTTCCCTTACCTTGAGTCTGAATCCTTACGTATGTTACTTGTTCTTCATGAGTAATAACTATGAGTTAATTTATACTTAATTCAGAAACTTTTCAAGTTTATAATTCCTTTTATATCACTTATTACCACATTATAAATAGTACATAATCATTTAATTTAATATCGGTCATTTGGTCAATATTCGGTACTTGAGTAAAAAATGAACCTTAAATAATTACAAATTAATCATGTGGTCAAAAGTCCATTATCACCAAAATTATATTATTGATTTAAATATCATATATATCCAATATATTTATATATATATATATTTATAATAGTAATTAAAATTTGGAGACAAGAAATGAAATACACCATTTATGGAGACAGTAAGCAGTACTTATGCATGAAAACTACTTCCATTTCTTTTTCACATTTAATGGAATGAGAACTAAATGATACATAGGTATATTATAATTGAAGTATAATATAATATTTTATATAAGTTACATAAGTTTATTAATTCCATTCTTTATATGTTCCATGTATGGAATGAACAAGTCATATCACTTTGTGGGGGCGGTAGTCCGCACTTCCTCAAATCAAATTATTGTATTTACCCATTATAGAAACACTAAAGGTATTCTATAAATGAAAAATAAAGAATCATAGAGATAATAAAAATATAATATATTTCACATATTAATACGGTTCCCTCATAATGGACCCCATGATAGGTGGTAAGGAAAAATTGTACAACCATTGTTTCGTGAGGTAGTAGTTCACCGTACATAGAAACAGTATGTTCGTATCTATTAGATGGAGGTGTGTGGAAGTGTAGTTTCAATATTTCTAATAATAAAACCCTAGTATATTGAAGATTCTTTTTTGGTTATAAATTAATGTAATAAGGATAGTTTAGGGGGTTGGAGAAGGAAAATAAATGAATGAATCTTGGGAGAAGACATTACCTCAAATCAGGTAACTCCTTATGATTTAATATAAAATACATTCTTGAACTTCATTCTGATTAAGTAAAAGATTATATGAGGAAGGTAGGGATATTGGGAGATTAATTTGGTAGATTTTGGATGATCCAATGAAATTGAGAGGTGTGAGTAAGTGTTAGAGATGAGGGCCTATTATAAGAGGGAAGAGGGGTAATTTAAGAAGGCATTGAAAATTAATTTTATTATAAAATTATTTTCGGTTTCAAAAGGTACAAAACTCATTTAATTAGAATATAAGATGAATATTGTTTTAAATAATATGAACCAATAGTTTTTAGATATGTTTTGGTTTCAAATTTAACCTTATCATTTAGCTTTATCCCTTAGTTAACTTATTTAACTATTACCATGTCTTCTTGTATTTTCATACTATATTGTCAATATAGTTACTATAAAATACTAATAGAACCTCAAGTGGTTCATTAAGGAAATTTACAAGCTTATATAAGTCATTTGGATTAATCTTATATTTTTAGGACTATTATATCATATAATAAATTAGTATTTGTTTTAAAAACTCATTTATGTAACTTTATATACTATTCATCACATGAATTTTAAAAAATCTATAACAACTGTCTTATTTCAAAAAAAACTTCATAAATTAAAAGATAAATAGTTTTACGTATCCCTAAAATTTGTGGATGTCATAAACAGTTTCAAAATAAATTTTATTTAAATATTTATAATCTCATTTATTTAAATCTTTCACTAATAAGGTAATGACTACATCATCATTATGTCATAAATAAATTTATTTATTTGATGTCTAAAAATTTTAAATAAAATACCATGATGTATGAAATCATTTTATATTTATAATTACTATTTATTTAATGTATAGAAATTATATTTTTTTGTTATATTTTCCTTAACATTTAATTAAAAGTAATTAAATGTCATTTTCACACACATGTGGCTCCATGGGGTCATAAAATCGACCCATGGATTCCCATGGCCAGGAATATCTCTTACAATAGGATTATGTCATGTGTTAGGGTAATTTAATATTATTATAATATTATTTTTTACCCATACTTACCGAATTTACACTTTAACCATGGTAAATAAAATATTTACTCAAGTTGCTATTCATAATATCTAAAAATAAAAGTTACATATTTACCCAATTTATACCTCCTAATTCAAAATATGGAATCCATTTTTCTAAATTCAAAACACTGAATTTTCAAAAATTAATTTAAAATTAATTCCCGTTGTCAAAACCAAATGCGTCTTTTTAAGATGTAAAAAAACATCCAAAAGATTGACATGTGTTTATGTCCATTTTTAAAGTGATATTACATAAAATGGAAAAAAATTGGATGAAACGATAAATATATAGTAAAATTAAACTTTAAAACCAATTAAAATTAAAATATAACTATATAAATAAATTAGATGAATAGACACTTTCAACTTAAAATGCAGTATTTTTCACTATCATTAAACAATTAATTATATCAGAAAAATACCAAAAATTTACCCGAAGTATATTTTGATGTCTCTATTCTAAATAAGTATTTTATTTTTTCCAATGGAACAAATAAATATGAAAAAATAGATTTAGAAAGGGTTATCCATCAAAAGGCGTTAAAACTACCTTTTAAACATATTAGAGTATTTATGCTTAAAATTGTAATCATTCTCATTTTAAGCATCTAAATTTTAATGGACAAATGTAAAAACAATTTACAAACTTATTTAATAATAATATGGTTAGTTATATTTATTCCCACCAATAAAACATCTAGGCGTTAACTACCATTTAAAATAATAATATTATATTATTATTTTTTTAGTATGACTCAACATTGTGTGTAACATAAGATTTCGATGAAACCCATTGTTGGGTGTTAGGTATGCCATCAAACATAGAATCCCCTTTAAAGATAAATTAATATTTAATTTAAAAATATTAATAAATATGAAAATGACATATTCTTTTTTTATATGGGAATCTACATCCTTCGCCCCTTTTGGAAATTTCATCATCATGATTTTATTCACATATAAAATTAGTGAGGGTACATATCACTCATAGAATTTTCAGATTCTTATGTTGCCTCTTTAACCAAATGGGGTTTCAACAAAACATTTACTTGATAGATTACCTTATTCTGCAACACTTTCTCTCTATGGTCAAAATTCTGGACCAATTGTTCCTCATAAGAATGATTCCCTTCCAACTGAACAACTTCTGGTCTCAAAACATGAGATGGAACTATTATATACTATCTCAACATTGAAATATGAAAAACAATATTGTGTACCAGGGAAAAACATAGAGCTAAATCCACACTGTATGAAACTGAACCAACTTTCTCAAGGATTTAATAAGGTCCAATTAACCATAGACTCATCTTCCCCTTCTTACCAAAACACATCACACTTTTCCATGAAGAATCTTTGAGAAAGACATGATCACCTACATAACAAAAAGATCCTTCCTCCGGTTATCCACATAACTTTTCTTCCTAATCTAAACTATTCTCATGTGCTTCTGAATCAACTAAAATTTTTCTACCATCCATTCTACCAATTTTGGTCCCATCAAATTCCTTTCACCTACTTTATCCAAAAAATATAGAGTTTGACACCACCTTCCATATAATTATTCAAATGACTTCATCTGTATACTGGAATGAAAATTATTATTATAAGAAAAATCAACCAATGAAAGATGTTGGTCCCAACTTCCTTAGTAATCCAGTTAACATACATGTTGAATATCTTCCATGTTCTGAATTTTTTGTTCTAACTCCCATATGATTTTGGATGAAAGGATGCACTAAAATATTAATTCAGTACCCAATGACTTCTAAAGTCCATACCAAAATTTAGAAGTGAACTTGTGATCACAATCAGATAAAATGGATATGGGATCTCCATGTACATAAAAATCACATTAATATCCATATGAGATTGTTGATCTAGAGACAAAGTATCTCGAATAAGATGAAAATTAGCATATTTAGACGATCAATCATCGATAACCCAATTTTCTTTATTACCTAAATATGTCTTTGGTTATCCCACTATAAAATATATGGACACATTTTGTCATTTTCACTATGGAATTGTCAAAGGATGAATCATAACTTTAGGTAACTACCATTTTTCTTTAACCTATTGACAAGTGAAACACTTTAGAGTAAAGTAAACAATATATCTTTTCATTCCATCCGACCGGTAATACTCTCGAAGATAACTATAAATTTTAGTATAGTTAGGATGAACTGAAAATGGAGAAATATGAGCTAAACATAACAAATCTTTATTCAATTGTGAATCATAGGGCACAAATAACCTCTTTTCAAACCTCAGAACACAATATTTATCATTGTGAAATTTAGGTAATTTACCCTTTTGAATCAGTTCTACCTTTTTTTGCTACTCACTTTCTTCTTTCTACCCTTGATTTATTCTATCTGATAGTGATGATTTCACTTCCACATGAAACAAAACAAAGGAAATCACTACACCAAAAACATCCAATCCAAAATTCATCAAATTAAAAACCAAAGGATCTTGTTTCAAATGTAGAATGGTTAAGGTAGCATTATTCTTTAAACTCAAAGTTTCAACAACCTTATTTTCATTTCCTGGATTGTAATGGATCTTGTAATGATAATATTTGATTAATTCTTTCCATATACTCTGTCTCATGTTTAATTTTATCTAATTGAATATATAGGTGAAAATTTGGTGATCAGTGTATATTTCAGACTTTAGGCCATACAAATGATGCCTATAAATTTTTAATGCTAAAACAACAACTAATAATTCCAAATCATGTTTAAGGTAATTGAACTCATGAGGTTCAAACTGATGGGAAGCATAAAATATTACCTTGTCATTTTCCATAAGGACATAGCCAGGTCCTTTCAGCAAATCATCACTATATATAAAAAATTCACCATTTCTGGAAGGCAGTTCCAAAACTGGGGTATTCACCAATATTCTTTTCAATGCCGAAAAACAATCATCACATTATTTTTCCCAAATTAACATAAAACGTTTTTGAGTTAACTTAGTCAGTGGGGGTAGAAAACTGTGAAACTATTCAACAAACCTCCGATAATAACCCATTATTCCATGAAAACTATGAATCTTAGTTATATTTGTGGGTCTTTTCCATTATTTAAAAACTTTTTTGTAGGATCAATAGTTATTACATCTTTAGAAATAATTTGACCAATGATTCAAATTTGTTGTAACCAAAACTCACACTTTCTGAATTTCCCATACAATTTATTTTTGTTTAATGTTTTCAATAAAAACCTTAAATGACATTCATACACCTATTTACATTTAGAATAAACCGAAATATCATCAATAAACACAACCAAAAACTTATCCACGGTATCTTGAAAAATTCTATTTGTAAGATAAATGAATACACCAGGTGTATTGGTTAACCCGGAAGTCATAAATACAATTTCATAATGGCCATATCTAGTGTGAAATAAGGTCATTGGAATGTCTTCTTCCTTTACTTTAAACTGATGGTACCCTAACCTCAAGTAAATCTTCTAAAAATACTGCGCTCTCTTGAGTTGATCAAACAAATCGTCGATATGAGGGAAATGATAATTTTTCATAACGGTGATATTATTCAAGGCTCTATATTCAATGAAAAGTCTCAATGAACTATCTTTATTTTTAACAAACAAGACAGGTGATCCCCATAGTGATGTGCTATGTTGAATGAAACATTTATCTAGTAACTTCTGAAATTGTCTCTTTAACTCTAAAAATTTCAATTTCAGCCATTCAATAAGGGGGGTTTTAAAATTGGATTAGAATTAGGAACTAAGTCCACAATAACTTCAACTTCTCAATTAGGTATTATTCCCGAAAACTCATAAGGAATAAAATCAAGATTCTCATTTACCATGGGGACATCATTAATCAGAATAGTTCCTTTGTTTTCAATAATATGTGCAAGGTAACATTAATTTCCCTCTTTTAATAGTTTATTAGATTCCTAATATGTTATCAAAATTTAGGGTTCATTCTTGTACAAAAATTGAAAATCATTCTTAAAATAATCGTCTTTAGTTCTCTAGTCAATCTTAGCATAATAAATGGAAATCAAATCCATTTCCAAAATAACATCAAACTCTATTAAAGGGAAAAAAGGTTTGCTGGTAGATTCCTTTTGCACGTAAGTATATGAAGGTTTTTATAAATAATTTTTGTCTCAATATTTCCTCTAGGTGTTTTTACCACAGGTTCAAGATTCATATATTGAGACGGAATTCCCAATTTATTGGGAAATTTCTTACAAATGAATAAATGTGTAGACCCTAAATCAAACAACACATTGGAATAATCTGAAAAACAAACAGTGTACCAAAAACTACTTCATTTGATGGCCCAACATCTACTGATGTATTTTCAAAGGATTTTACCACCCCTTAATGCATGTAGTCCAGATTCGTTCCCTCAGTTGAGTTTTTCATTGGACACTTATTTTCATAATGACCGATTTCATTGCACTTAAATTTTTTTACTAACTGTAAATCATATTTTGTCTTACTGTTACACTTATTTTTTTAAAGAAATTACTAACCTTATGTCCTATTTTACCACATTGGTAGAACATACCAGAATTCAAAAGCCATTCCCCAGTGTTCTTTTGACCACAATTTTCACAATCTATAAACTTATTTTTCTTACCATAATACTTATTTTAAGAGTTATACTCTTTTTTCTACCACCTTGACCTCTTATTATATTGTTTTTAAAAGAACCCCTGATCATCAGCAAACTCCATTTCCACCTTCTCCGCACACGAAACAAGTCTTTCATAATTTTTAAACTCATAAGAAGCTAAATCCCTTTGATACATTGGAATTAATCCTATGTAAAAATGATAGATTTTACTATCACTATCTCGTATGAAATTTGGAACATAACTTGCCAATTGAGTAAATTTTTCTTCCTAAGAATCCACTGAGTCATCCTCGTGCCTCAATTCCAAGAATTGTTTTTCCATCCTAATTCAAACTGCCTTAGGAAAATATATCTCATGAAACATACCTTTGAATCTATCCCAATAAAGAGAAAAAATATCCTCACTATCAGTGATATTTTTATCCATCGACAACTACTGATCATATGCACCTTCCAAATGATACACAACAATACTTACCTTTTGATGTTCTGAACACCCCATGCCATCAAAAATCTTTTCCAGTGCTTGAATCAACCCTTCAGCTAGCATATGGTTAAATGATCCTTTGAATTATTAGGGATGATGCCTCATGAAATGATCCAATATTGACATGTTTCTCTATAGTTCATCTGGCTGATCTCATAAATGGATAACACCAACATTTATAGCCTGCGTCAACTATTCCATCTCAGTAACAAACTGTTCAATTTCGATTCCAACCATCTCAGATTGCTGATTTGGGAGGTGGTTTTCCTATCGAGGTCATCCCATCATAGTTTCCATGTTTCCTCTATGATATAATATTATAAACATAGAAATATCTTAGGTGAAGAAAAAAGGTAATCTTCAAATTCTATATCATTTAAATCGCACCATAAATTAATTTATGGATATTAATTTAACAATATTCTAACTCATAAAGTTGTCTAAACCGGTCTTTGATACCAACTATAAGTCCCTAGACATAAAACATTACTTAATCATGAGTTATTTAAATAATTTACATTTTAAGGTTTAGATTTTTAGAGAATTAAGCCATAACTATTACATCACAAATATTACAATGTAGACACTTTTACTCTGTCCAATTTTTTTACAATAATAAAACTCATTAAATAAAACAAGAATTTTTTTCTTAATATAAATGAACTTGAATTTTTCATTTCTCTTACCCTTTCTTATAACCTATGAAAAACATTTCAAAAACTTGTGATGAGCCTAAAAATATCAGTAAGGGTTAAAAAATAAAGAAAGAAAACATTAGTCCATCAATATATAAAAATCAATAAAACCATAATTTTGAATCATAAAACATAAGATCTTTAACCTAACTCATGAAATCATCAGATTAATGAATAGAACATAGAAATCATAAATCAAAAAGGTAACTTGTGGCATCCATAACATACTTAAATTGTATATTTCTTAGCTACATATGGAGTCACATTTGGAATACCCAACACACTATATTACCTAAATCTCTTAAGAGAAACATTAATGTTTAGCTCCGTAATGTTACCCAATGCATTGGATAGCTATCTCGGGCTCACCTACCCTAGGTTTGTCACGAAACCACCTGTATATATAAAAAAATCCCAATAACCATAGCACATAAAGCAAGAATAAAGAAAAAATAACACTTCTACATTAAAATTACAATATATCATCTCAAGATGTTAAAATAGTCAATGTTTTCTCAAAACCATTTTCAATACCAAAATATGTAAAAATGGTATATTGTATTTATTTTCCATCTAAAAACATTACATCTTGTTAAGGAATCGAAATATTAAATAATTCTTGCAGTAGTGGAAAGGTTGTTGTCACTGCGTAAGTTAAAAAGAAACATTATTTATGTCCTTTAGTAAAATGAATCAAAGAAAAAATATTCCCTTTTAATTAAATTAAAATTCAAAGGGGGTTATACATTGTATAACATAATGTTTTTTATAAATAGAAATATTACTCAATGAAATGACATATAGGTGGAGTCCCTTATGAAAATTTGGAAGGATGACAACATCACTTTAAAATTTAGAAAATGAGTTGATGGTAGAGAAAAGGGTATCTCATCGCATGGATATAAAATGTATTGAATAAGGATATATAAGAACATATCCCAACATAAGAAAATATAAATTAAAATACAAAAAAAAATAAGTCTTTGACTAAAATAGGAGGATGAAAGGTTCCCTTACCTTGAGTCTGACTCGTCACGTATTTTCCTTGTTCATCCTGAATAATAAACTTAAGTTAATTTCTACTTTCTTATGAATATTTTTAATGTTTATTATTCCTTTTATATCACTTATTACCACTTTATAAACATTACATAATCATTTAAGATAATATCAGTCATTTCGTTGATATTCAGTACTTGAGTGAAAAAGGAATATGTTATAATTAAAAATTGTCCATGTGGTCAAATTTCTATTATCTATAGAATGATGTTATTTATTTAAATATAATATATATACAGTATATATATATATATATATATATTTATAATAGTAAATAAAATTTGGATATAATAAATGAAATTCACCATTCATGGAGATGGTAAGCCGTACGTACGAATGAACCCTACTTTCATTTCTTTTTCATATTTAAAGGAATTAAAACTCAATAATACAGAGGTATATTATAATTATAGTATAATATAATATTTTATATAAGATAAATAATTTTATTAGTTCCATCATTTATACGTTACATGTACAGCATGAATGATTCATATCAATTTGAGGGGGTGGTAGTCTGCACTTCCTCAAATGAAATTATTATATTCAACCATTATGGAAACCATAAAATTTTGATTTAAATAAAAAATAAAGAACCACAAAGAAAATATAAATAAATATATATCACATATAAATACAGTTCCATCATAATGGCCCCCATGATATGTGGTATGTAAAAATGGAACAATCATCCTTTCGCGAGGATGTAGTTCACTGTACACATAAACAATATGTTTGTATCCATTAGATGGAGCTGTGTGGATATATAGTTCGAATACTTATCCTAAAAACATAATAGTATATTTTAGATAATGGTGTTGTTATAAAATAATGGAAAAAATAGATTTTAAGGGTTTGGAGAAGAAAAATAAATGAAAGTAACTTGAGAGAAGATATTACCTCAAATCAGGTAAATCCTTTGGATTTAATCTAAAAAGGATTACAGAATTTCATTCTACCAAAGGTAAGGATTCTATGAGAAAGGGAGGCATTTTGGGAGCTTTTTTGGGTAGAGTTTTAATGATCCAAGTGTCTTTATAGGTGTGATTAGGGGTCAGATGTGGTGGCCTTTTATAAGAGGGAATAGGGGTACTTTAGGAAGGAATTGAAATATTATTTTATTATAAAAATATTTTCGATTTCAAAATGTCCAAAACTCATTTAATTTTAATATAAGATGATTATTGATCTAAATTATCTCATCCAATAGGTTTTATATATGTTTTGGTTTCCAATTTGACCTTATCAATTAGATTTAACCCTTAGTTAACTTATTTGACTCATACCATATCTTCTTCTATAATCAAACTTTATGGTTAATATAGTTACTATAAAATGCCTACCGAACCTCATGTATTTCATCAATTAAATGTTAAACCATATATAAGTCATTTTTCAGACTATTATACTTTTATAACTATTATAACATCTAATAAAATATTATTTGTTTTAAAAAACTAATTTATGACAGTTTTTAAACTATTAATATCATGACTTTTAAAAAATACATCACAACTTGATTATTTCAAACAACCTTTAATAATTCAAAAATAAAATGTCATAAGTTTTCATAAAATGTGTTTATATCATAAAAAAATTTAAATACATTTATTTATATATTTATAATCTCAGCAATTTAAATCATTCGTTAATACGGTAATCATTGTATCATCATTGTGTCATAACTAAATTTATTTATTTGAGGTTGAAAATTATAAATAAAATAAATTGATATAGGAAATAATTTTATATTTCTATTAATTCTTATAGTTTTATATATCCCTTATATAACCCTAAATAAAAATTATTTTAATAAAAGATATATGTTTATGTTATGTTTTCCTTATCTTTAAATTAAAAGTAATTAAATGTTATTTTCACACACAAGTGGCTCAATGGGGTCATAAAATAGACCCATGGATGTCCATTTTAGGACATACATCATCCTATAGTATTGGGACATGTGTTAGGGTAATTTAATAGTATTATAATATTATTTTTACCCTTATTTACCGAATTTACCCTTTAACCATGATAAATAAAATATTTACGGAAGTTATTATCCATAATGTCTAAAAATAAAAAATAAATATTTAAAAAAAATTTCCTCCAGATTCAATATATGGAATCCATTTTTCCAAATTAAAAACACATAAGTTGCATAAATTAATTTTAAATTAATTCCCACTGCCAAAACCAAAAAGCGTGTTTTTAAGAAGTAAAAATTACCAAAAGATTGACATTTTTTATGTCCAATTTAAACCTGAAATTACATAAAATAACCAAAATTGGATTAAACGATAAAAATATAATCCAATTAACCTTTAAAACCAATTAAAATTACTATTTAACTGTATAAATAAATTATATGACAAGACTATTTTGACTTAAAATGCAGTATTTTTCACTATTCATTAAAAAATGACCTTTATCCAAAAAATACCAAAATATTACCCCAAGTAAATTTTGATAACCTGGTTCTACAGAAGAATTTATTTTTCTAGTGGAACCTAAGAATGTGTTAGAAACTATATTTGTAATGGTTTCTGCATCAAAATGTGGTGAAACTATAATTTAAAAATATTAGAGTATATATGCCTAAAATAGGATTGATTTTCATTTTATGCCTCTTATTTTTAATGTATAATTGTAATAACATTTAACAAACATGTTTAGTCATAATATGGTCAGTTATATTCATTCCCTCCATTAAAATGACTAGGAATTAGCTACCATTTTAAATAATAAAATTATATTATTATTATTTTCAGTATGACTCAACATGGTGTGCAACATAAGATTTTGGAGAAACCCATTGATGCATGTCAGGTATATCATCAATCATAGAATCCAATTTAAAATAAAAGTAATATTTAATTAAAAAATATTAAAAAATATGAAAATTTCATATTCTTTATTTACCTGGGATGTTACAGTCTCAATCATTTTTAATGTATTTTTTGCACAATCAAACCTTTGACATGTTAAAATCCATGTTATAGAAGGTTCCATGTTCTAATATCACTCCAAAAATATGCCCATGATAAATTAATAAGTACTACACTTATAAGTCATCTCAGTAATAGGATATATTATTTAGGATAATAACTTATGGCATGATTAATAATAACAAATCAATTCACACGAAATTCAGGAATTCAATGTATGAAAATTGGTGTGGGAATTTCATTTACATGAATCAATTATTTTCTTTAAATCGTCAGTCATTATTTTAATATTATTGCTTCATTTTAGAATGTTAATTCTCAATTTTACACATTTAATTTCATTTACATTGAAATATAGAACATAACATCATAGGATTCCTATGAATCTCATGTCTCCTAGTTCTATCAAATAGAGCATAAATTTAAGACTGGGCATGCAATTTAACTTTAAATCTGAATCCATTATTTGGAAAAAAATGTTTAGAGTATGAAAGATTAAACAATACAATGAAATCCATTTTCAAATTAAGCATAGTCCACTTCCTTCACAATTTGAACCTTTCGTCTTCCATCTTGATCCTATAAAATATTATTACAAAATTAAGCAAACAGATCATATCTTTTACGCTCAAAATGATAGTGGTAGGGGGATTCATATTGAAATACATGTAATTAAATGAAACTGAAATATAAATTCCTAGAAACAATGTAATGATAAATCTTTGTATAATCCCCCAAGTTAGCCTTAAATATTTACTGCCTCCAGAGGGATGTACCAATTGTTATCCCAAATTAGATGGTGGATGAAGCTTCTTTGATTTGAACCACCACGTGTGGATTTTCCAAGCTTGTTCTTTATCCTTCTAGATGAGAAATGATCCATGGATAGAGTACACCAAATCCTCCCCCTTCATAATAATGTATATCTTGTATGGTGGGGGTAAGATGAAGTATGAATCATCCTCATTATTGGAAGTTACTGGTGAAAAATTCTTCTCTTATAGTGCTGGATTCACATGGGATGTATGTATTGAATGATCAAAAGGAGAATATGTAGGTAATTACTATTGAATAAAATATATATTTGAATTTTTAAAATGTAATTTCTTAATTTCAAAATGGGAATCCTATTGTTTGATTTTCTAAGTCTCAACTACTTGGATCTCATGTGGGGATCCTTGAATTTATGTTCATTAAAATCAAGGATCTCTATATATTCCCAAAAATGTGAATGTCTAGGTTCTATATCTTTCTCAAAGGCATATCAGATATTGTCAGATTCATTATAATAAAAATAATATGGTGTGATGCATAATTTATATTCAATAAACACAAAAGAGATAGAGTCAATGAAAGATTCAACTCCATTATTTTGTTCAGTTTCAATCAATTTCTATGTGGTAACTAAAACATAGAGTTTGTTCTCAAAGGATAGAGACAAGTAGGTGGGCTCCTCTATTTTAACTTCAAATTCCACCACTTGGGTGGTTTCTTCCTTTAATTGTTCTGGCTCATTTTCTTTGAATGTTATGGGGAGATAAGGAAATTCCTTAAATCAAATCAAGAATTCATAAAATCCTTGTTGATCTCCCACTAGTATCTCAACATGTAATTCTTCCTCCTTTACCTCCTCAAGTTTTTCAATTTCAATGATAAGAGATTAAATTTCTCCCACCACATTCTCAGGTTCTTACTCTAACTCAGGTTTGGGTTTCTCCATTAGTGTAAGATCATAATCAAATGCTCAATAAGACTTTCTTGCTAGTTGTTCTATGATTTCTCTATTTTCTCACAACTGAGCTCTATTATAATCTAATTCTTGGGGTTTTTTCCCAACCTATGAGTAATTAATCAATGTAGAATTATCTGAATTTGAATACACTATAGAAGCCTATTTTTTTTATTTTTTTATAAAATAAAATATACCTAAGATATAAAAATAGATAAAGTAAATGAGCTATTGATTAGATCCTCAAAAACAATTCTAGTATGGATGCATGATAGTCATGGGGTGTGGTAAAAAACAATTATATGTTTCCTAGTGTACCATTGTGGGTGACCAATGTTTTCTATTTTGTGGAACCTTCTCATTTTGGTTCACATACATTATCAAATTCACCAATGTTCCTTAATTTTGTTGTTTTATTTATATAATGAAAATAATGACAATTGTTTTTTGTTTTTACAGTTTAAAATATGTGAAATGTCAAAAAGGATATTTTGAAATATTATAAAATGTAGACAGAATGAGTTACGAAGAATGAAATTGGTTTTGGGGTTCAATTTCGGCTTCAATCATTATTATCTATCATGTGTTTGATTTCAGTTTGATAATCCAAAAATTTAATATCTTGTATAAACTACTATTATTTATTTAGTTACTATGTAATATCACTGAAGGACTAAGAACTCTTAATTCCACCTCCCCATTTAATCAAGGTTGATGAAAATCCTTTTTTTAGGAGGTGTGCTCATTCAATACCCAGCTCAATCAATGTTGTTTCATCCATTGATTATATTAACTTCAATGTGTTAAGAACTAACCAATCAATAGAGTAAAAAAATATTAAATAAATGGATATATATATATTGAGTTGTATATAATTGGGGGATATCACTACGTCAGGGACATTCACCTCACTAATGCATGCTACTCAATTATATCTACAAACATAACATTAAATTTTAATGAAAATTCAATAATACCTTGACCTGCCACCAATCCAAGACTCGGGGATGACCTCACATTTTTTAGAGTAATATATTACTTGGTGGAGTATGTTTAATGGAAGAGGAAGAGAGATAAAATAATATAAATAATCGTGGATAAATAAAATAAAAATGGAATAATGGGGATGAGGAGAGAAAGAGATAAATAAATGAAAGAATATAAAGAAAAGAAATTAAATTTAAATATAATATAAATAATATTATTATAATAAAAATAAAAATAATAATAATTATTATTATATTTAAGAGAAGATAATTTTTTTTGAAAAAAGAGATAATAAGGAAAATGAGAAAATAAGTATAAAATAATAATTTTATAGTTGTAATACTGATAACAATGAAAATAATAATAATAATAATAATATTATTATTAATACCTATAATAATACAAATAATTATAATAAAAAGAATAAAATTGATAAGATGAATTGTGGGATGGATGGAGAAACACAAATTCGTGGAAAAAATTAATAAAACTAATATTAAAATTACAATTGAAAAAAAACTAAAATAAAGAAAACTAAGAAAAATATAGAATAGAATATTGAGGAGATTTTTCGAAGGCCTCCCTTGGTGGATATCCTTTATTTGGTGCCTCAGATGGAATAAGATTAAATGGAATGATTTGGGAAGGATGATCTCCCCTCCTTTTATATGCTAGATTTTACAGTTTAAATACACCATGTCTTAGACCCATTAAAAACCCATTATCATGTTTAATCATTCATTAATGTTGTCTATAATTTTCATGTGTGTATCTAGTAAAAATTTCAGAATATTTGAACTTTTGGATCAAATTTTATGACAGTTTCAGTATGATAACTTCCTATTCCTTAACAACCTCTCTGTATTCCATGTATTTGGATTGCCATGCTTTAATGGACTTCCCAAAAATCTGAATCACACATTTCATCCTTAGTGAATGTTTTTAATAAATATAGTATCCATATCCATGTTGAACTTAAGTTTCATTGGGTAGGAAAACATCGATACATAGGCTCATAAATTAAACTTTTAAGAATTTTGAATAGTTTTTGAGGCCTGTGTTGTGAGCAGATTTTGGGCCTCTAATTGATGGATTGAGCTTATGGTCCATAAGGATGATATATATCCCAATTTGTTTGGGATTTGTAGAAAAAAATTAATTTTTCAATTTAAACTAGTATATAAAAATTTATTGCCAAAATACATAATATAAATAAAATTGTTAAATTCTAAAATCAGTAGATTATTATAAATAAACTCAAAATTCCACAAAGAAATTAATAAAAATGTGAAAATTTCCAACAAAATAACACTATATTGGGTCTAAAAAAATGAAAACTAAATCTAAAATTATGAAAAATATTAGTTTTTTCAATTCCACCAAACTTATACCATGCTTTTAGTCAAGCCTAAAATCCCAACATTGAAAATAAGAGGGCACTAATATGGTTAATATTCAAATTTTAATGCAATATTATAATACAATTACTGATATAAAATAAATATTTCAAATTTCACATAAAATATCATTTCAATTTCCCATTTTTAAATGAAATAATCAATTAATTTGTTTTACTTTTCCCATTTGAAAAATGATGGAACTTCCTTTTCATCGATTCAAGATTCTCAATTCATTATTATTAAACATTCCAAGTCTTTATTTACGTCACTTTTGATTTTATTCTCTCATCAATGATGATAAAATTCAATTAGATTTATGATCATATAATGAGAACATTCTTGTAATCATTAATGTTTCAAAAGAACTATTTTTTCTACGTTGTAACGAGAAAAAGCACAAAAAATCATGATGACTTGGAATTGAGTTTTTCATGACTCTGAGTCTTAAGGTTGGAAGGCTTTGATGTCTAAAAATAATGGTCATGGAGTAGGTTTAAATCCTTAAGCATAAAGAAATATATTCAATGTAAGAAGTTTTAAAAAATTCTCCAATTAAAATTGAACCAACTCCCACCTTTTTCCAAGAATCAATGAAATGTTAACGATCAATTTAAGAAATTTGATTATTTTGTTCCCTCTCTACAATATTTTTTTTATTTTATTTTTGTTAATTTTTTATTTCATTAGAAAAACCTTTTCATACTTTTCTTTTTCTAATGTTTTGATTTAAAAAAAACCTCACATCCACCACCAAACCATGTATGATAGAAATCATAGGTCCCATATTGGTTATTTTTTGTTTACCCAAATCAAAACCAATTTTTATTTCATTTTTCTCATTTTTTTCATTTTTCATTGTTTTATTCAATATGTGAAAACAATAAATAGTACAATGAATTAATAAAATAACCTTTATAATTACCCAATATATCATCATACACTTCTTCTTTACAATTTATATCATCCGTTCTACCATGATTTTATTTACCCCCACACTTCGTCTTTAAAATATCATGAAAATTCCAAGAGTAGGGTAGGAATGGAAAATAAAGGATTAAAACACATATCAAACCTCTAAAGTAAAATCATGGTATATATAGGCTAAATAATTATTTATGTAAATGTGTTTTTAAGGATGTGTTTTTCCCCAATATGCCTCAATCATTTTAAATATGTTTTCAAACACACATAGTTTTGAAAAGATCAAATTCAAGTTATAGGAGGTGTCTTGTCCCAAGATCACTAAAGAAATATAATCAAGAATAAATAAGAATTAATTAGTATATAAATACTCTAAATAATGAGAAATTTGATTTAGGACAATCAATAAATGCATGACTAATAATAATAAATCAATTCACAAGAATTTCAGAAATTGAAATTATGAAAAATGGTTAGGGATTTTTATTTATATCAATTAATTAATTCCTTCAAATGACGAGTCCTTGTTTTGATATCTATGATTTATTTAAAAAAATTTAATTCTATATTTTAATCATTCAATATCATTAAAATTGTAATTTAAAACTTGAAATCATGGTATTACTAAGAAATACATATCTCATAGTTTAGTCAATTATAGCATAAATTCAAGTATTGGAAAACAATTTGACTTTAATGATAAAAAAATGATTTGGAAAAAAATTAATAGAGTTTAAAAGATTAAAGAATAGAAATGAACTCCATATTGAAGTGAATATTTTTACACTTAATTCACTATTTTAGGCTTCCTTCTTCCATCATGAACCTATAAAATATAATTACACAATTATGCACAATGACCATATCTTTTAAGATAAAAAAGATAGAGGGACAAGGATTTATGTTGAACCACATCATAGGGAATGAGATTGAAATATAAATTCATTAAATGACTGAAAATATAAATCTCAGAAAGATCCCCCAAGAGGGCCCCAAATTTTTACGGCCTACAGTGGAAACTACCAATTATTATTCAAAATTAGATAGTGGATGAAGCTTCTTTTATTTGAACCACAAAATGTGTATTTTCCCAGCTTGGGCTTCATCCTTCTAGGTGAGGAATGATCTATGGATTGAGTAAACCATATCCTCCCACTTCACAGTGAGGTATAGACTTAATAGAGGGGGTAAGATGAAGTAATAATCATCCCCATTCTTGGTTGCTACATGCACAATCTTCTTCCCTTCTAGTGTTGCCTTCACACGTTTTGTATGTATTTAATGATCAAAGGAAGAATATAGAGGTAATTCTTCTCAAATAAAATTTTCATTTAATTTTTAATAAGTAATTTTTCCATTTCAAAACGAGAATCGTCTTTTCGGATTTTCTTAGGCTTAGTTACTTGGATATTCTAATGGGACTCCTCAAATTTATGTTCATTGAAATCAAGGATCTCCATGTGTTCCTCCACATGTGCAAGTCTAGGATCATTATTTTCTCCAAGGTATAAAAAATATTGTCTGATTCTATATAATCAACATAATAGGGAGTGGTGAAAAATTCATATACAATAAAATCAAAGTAGACAAAGACAAATAAAGTTTTATCTCCTTGAGTTTGTTTAGTTTCATTCAATACCTTTTTGGTAAGTGCCTCATGGAGTAGGTTCTCATAGGATGGAGGTAGGAAGTCTGGATCCTCTATTTTCACTTTAAATTCCACCACATGAGTACTATATTGCATTAATTTTTCTGAATATTCTTCTTTTCATGGTATATTAGAGATTAGAAAGACTCTCACATTTAATCCAAAATTTATACAATCCTTATTCATATCCCACTTGTTGCTTAGTAGGTAAGTCTTCCTACTTTTCATCCTCGAGTTCATCAATTTCCATGATATGAGATGAAATTTATTCCACCACTTTCTTAGGTTCTATATCAAACATAGGGTTGGGTTTCTTGATTAGCGCACATAAATGACCAAATTATCTATCATCCTTTCTTGTTATTTGTTCAATGATTTCTCTAAGTTCTTACAACTGATATCTACTATAATATTCTTATTATCTTGGTTGATGAAACTATAACTAATTAATCCATGTAAAATAATATATATTTGAATACATCATGGAAGACTTTTTTTAGTTTTTTTAAATGAAATATTTAATGTGTGAAAATAGAAAAAGTAAACTAACTATTGATTGGATCCTCTATAAAAACGCGAGTTATAACACACACCTATCGCAGGGCATAGTCAGAAACAATTATATTTATCCTATTGTAGCACAGTGGTTGACTAGGGTTGTCTCACTTAAATAACCTTGTTAGATTGGTTCACTTTATTTAATTCTCCTAATACACCTATTTTTGTTTATTTATTTAATTAATTAAATCAATGAAAATATTTTTGGTGGTTTGAATATTTAAAACAAAAACATTTAAAAAAAGGATAATTTCAAATATCATGCAATTTAGACAGACTGAGTTAAGAAGAAAGCACTTAGTGTGGGGGTTTGGTTTTAGGTCAATCATTATTCTCTTTCAAGTGTTTTATTTCAGTTTGATAATCCAAAAATAAAATCTCATGATTGAACTAGTATTATTTATTTAAAAATTATGGAATATCATTGAATACCCAAGAAATCTTAATTATACCTCCTCCTTTAACCATGGTTGACGATTCTCCTTGGTCCAGAAGGTGTCATTTTCCAAGACCTCGCTTAATCAATGTTGTTTTATCCATTGATTATCTCAAGTCAAACGTGTGAATAAATAACTGAGTAAGTGAAGAAAAAATGATTAGATAAATTAATTGAGTTATATATAGTTATATATCATTGGGAGTCAGCACCAGATTATGGAAATTTTCCTTAACCATGCATGCAACTCAATTCTATCTATGAAATTAAAAATAAACATTCATGAAAATTCATGAATACCTTGACCTCCCCATAAGCCAATCCCTGGGGTTATACTCTCATTATCAAGATTAAGAGATTTCATGGTGGAGTGGGTGGTAGAGAGGAAGATGAGAGAGAAAATAAAAGAAATAATGGTGGATGAATAAAATAAAAATAGAACAACGGTGGATGTGGAGAGAGATAGAGAGAGAACGAAAATATGAAAAGTAAATAAATTAAATTAAATTCAAATATTTTTAAGGAATTTTTTAATAATAATTTTAATTATTATTAATATTATAATATTTAATAGAATATTTTTTTTTGAAAAAAGAGAGAAGAATGAAAATGAGAAAATAATATTTAAATAAGAATGTTATAATTTTAAAATTGATAATAATAATTATAATAATAATACTTATAATTAAAAGAAGAAATTTGGGAAAAAATTGTGGGATGGATGAGGAAACACAATCGCAAGGATTAATTTAATAAAAATAAAAATAAAAATAAAAAATAAAATAAAACTAAAACAAATAAAACAAAAAAAATGAAGAAGAATAAATTGAGATGATTTTTGGCTAGCCTCCTTCGATAGAGGTCTCCTCCACGGTGCTTGAGATGGAATGACATGGAATTGAATTATTTGGGATGGTTGATAAATAATCCTTTTATAGGCTAGCTTTTCCCTTTGAAATGAACTGTATTTAAGACACATAAATTGCCCATTCCAGAATGGACCCCTTCAGAAGTATTTTCTCTATTTCCTTTCTCTTCTCTCCTCAAAATTTCACCATATTTCACCACCTAGAGAGAATGTTATGATTGTTTCATTCTGATAATTTATTCTTCCCTACACTACCTCCCCATATACCATATATCTGATTTCATATTATTTAATTTCCTTACTAAAGGCCAATTAATGAATGTCCAATTTAATTAATGTTTTTAATAAATCAGTTATCTTGATCCATGTTAAATTTAAGCTTTATTGGGCATGCCAACTTCGAAATATAAGATCATATTTAAAATATTATAGAACTATGAACAATTATTGAGGCTTGTGTTGTGAGCTGATTTTGGGCCTCCAATTGATGGACTGAGCCCATTGTATAGAAAGAATAAATGTAGTCCAAGATGTTCAGGACACTAAAAAGATTAATTTCACAATTTAAATCATTGTATAAAACGTCATTTCTGAAATAAATAATAATAATAAAAATATATATTCCAAAGTTATGATTTTTTTTAAATTAAACTCAAAATTCCACAAAAACATAAAAATGTGACAATTTACAATAAAATTACATTTTGGGGGTCTAAAAACTTTTAAATTCAAAGTAAAATTAGGGAAAATATTTTTTCTGCAAATTTCATTGGTGATCAGATAGTTTTGGTGCAATCTTAGAGGAGAAATACTATACAAAAAACATAATTTTTTCCAAGTAGAGACTAAATCATTTGTAAAGGAATACAAGGATGATAATTGGATAAAATATATGCATGATAAGCTTGATCCGAATAAGAAAAATTTTACATGGGAAATTGTTCCACAGCTAGAAGATAGAAATTATATCAGAAACAAGTGGGCGTTATGTAATAAACTCATTGACTATGATGAAGTGGTTTAAAATAATGAATGTATATTATACAAGGTGAATTCCTAGATAAAACAAATTTATATTTATGATAAATTTACTCCCCTGAGCTAAATGAAAACAATTTTAATTTTCTTGGATATTTGAGTTCAGATGTAGTTAAAAGTATAAAAAATTGATTTGAAGTATATATTAATTAAAGGAGTTATTAAGGGGGAGTATACATTGAGAAACTAGATGGGATTATTATAGATGAAACTGAGAGAAAGGTGTGCTTGTTAAATAATTCTTTGTATAAGATAAATAAATCATGGAAGGCCAGGAATTTAAGATTGGATCAATACTAAATAATTTTTTGTTTTATGGGGGTAGAGTTGATCACAACCTCTACATAAAGATGTATAATGACCAAATGATGTTGGTAATCATATATGTTGACGAAATAATATTTGAGGATTGGACAAATCAATTTGATTTTTTTGGATTATTTGAGTTACGATATTTAGATGTCTATGATTAGTGAAATAATTATTTTCCTTGGTTTATAGGTGAATAAAGGAAATCATACAAAATGAATTTCTCAATAAAAATATGAAAAAGAGGTTTCTAAGTGATTTAAGATGGAAAATTCCAAACTAATGACGACATGGACTGCTATATGGATGATTTTTTCAAAATTTGATGATTGAAAAGAGGTAGATATAAAAATATATAGGTATTAGAGCCTAATATACCTCACAACAACATGATACAACATTGGTTTTGATATATTTCAAGCCACACATTATCAATGTTTTCCTAAGGAGAACTATATGCTATCATAAAAGATGATAATTCAATATATCTAAAAAATAGTAAATTTTGGGTTGATTTTTTATAGGATAGTGCAACTCGAGTCATTGGGACACATAGATGTGGTCTGGTAAGGTTCAATGGATAACTAAAGGAAATTAGAATTATTGAAAAACCTAGATTTCATGTGATCCTCTTTTTTTAACCCTTGAATTGTTTGAGATATAGATTAGAGTATTGGAATAGTTGGAGCCTTAATTATAGGATAGATTTGTGCTTGGATTAGATAATGAGGAGCACTAATAGTAGATAACTTCCATGGAGATCTCCAGATATCACGTACTGGTTCACAATGGTTAAGGTTATTAAAATAGATCGGGACACTTGTATCAGCGAATCAAAAAAAAAGAACTGTTAAAGATCCCTTTTAGGAGTGCTTTATTAATAAGTGCTGATAAAATGAACCTTTATCAATTCAAAAAAATGGCTAATAAAGATTCCTTTTATCATTCCTTATTACTTAAGCACTGATAAAATATTTATCATTACTATTCTAAGTATATTTTTTAAATATATTTATATATAAATAAATTAAACACATTCTTGATTAAAATTACTAATTATAATTTTATAATTATTTAAATATATACTTTTTTATTTATAATTATATAAATAATTTTGAAAAAATATTTTTTATATCATTATATATATTTATATAATTATATATATATATAATAAATATATATAAATATAATTATAGTAAATATATTCATTATATAAACAAATTTATTATGATTTTATAATTATTTAAATATTTATAATAATTTATCTTTAAATATATAAATAATTTTTTTAAAAATTTAATATTTATTTATTTTTAATTGAAAATTTATAAATATTGTATGTATACAATTATAAATATATTTATTTATCAATATTTATTTACAAATATATTTTGAAAATATTTCAGATATATTTAATATTTAGTGCTTGAATTCTAAAAATGAGTGAAATTAATTAATTAAAATTTTGTACCCTTTAACAATATTGAAAAATGGTTGATGTTTTAAAAATTAAATTTAGGTTATTAAAAAAATATGGTTATATATTTAAATAAAGATGAATACATATTGAAAATATTAAAACAAAGTAAATAAATATATATAAAATAAATAATAGAAATTGATTTTTCTCAAAAAATAAAAAATAAAAATAAAAAATAAAAAATATTAAAAATGAATAAATAATTAATAAATTTAACAATATTAAAGTTAAATAAATAAAATTTACCAATTCAAAATATAATATATTAAATGTGTCATGTTATAATGAAACTCAAAAATGGATACTAAAATTCGAATAAATTACATAAATATTATGTGTGTTTAGTTATAAGATTTCATTAATTGCACAAATATTTACGTGTGTGAGTTGTATATAAAAATTCATTAGTTATGTATATGAATGAAAAATCAATATAACACACGTTGCAACTACGATAAATTAAAAAATAAAATGACATTCAGTTTTGTCCATTACACGATGCAATTCATTAGTATTTTTAATTCATATTAATTTTTAATTATAAACTATTATTTACTAAGTATATTACAATTTAATGTAAAGGAATAAATATATTTTATTATATAAATAAGAGAAATGGTGAGAACTACGTATTAAAGCCAATCGTTCTGAAAATTTATAAGAAAAATTACACAAGAAAAGGGGATGGAGAGGGCATATGTGAAACATGGAATATAAAACACATGTTCAAACAATGATAAAAATAATTTATACCGAACTCCCCTCCCTCGAGATACACCATGATCTGAGTGCCTGCCTCTCTTTCACTACTTAGGGGCCTACTAATTTTCATCATGATCATCCATCCCCAATGAAACTTCCTCATCGTGAGATTCATTGCCCTTGATGTCATTGTGAATCAAGACATCATATTGATTTGCAAAATCCTTCGATCCAACAATTCCACATTGTTTTCTAAAATTAAGACCTGATGTTTTTCCTCTATAAAATTCTTGTATATTTCCAAATTCATCACGAAAAGCATCAATTATATTAGATATATTATTAATGTTATCCAAACTAAGTGAGTATTCTATTACCTTTGGATATCTCAAGGAAGACATACCTCCCAAAAGGTGACTCTCCAATTATTCAGGATCTCAAGTAATTTTTTTGATATCATTATTTGGGCTAATAATTTTTTTCACCCCCAATAAGAGAATCCTTAAATGATATACCCTTGTTATGACTCACCTGAGTGAAATATACCTTAGCCAAAGCCTAAATATGTGTATCCACTAAGGCCTTCTCATTCCAAATCATCTCCCTGGTTTTAGTGGAAAATTCCTTCTGCTCTAATGCCATGGGGTTCTCCATATCCCAAGTCATTTCCCTAGAGACATTTACAACTGAGACATGCTTCATGTGCGACTCTTTTCCCATGACACAATGTTTTCCAAGGACATGCTTTGAGGACTACCCCACCTGTTTAAAATGGATTTTACTAACATTCAGACTATATGAAACGTCATTCCCAACCAACCTACATAATATTCCAATAGATGGGACAAATTTATATTCAATGTCAACCTCTATGATCTCACTATTGACCCTCAAAGTGGTGAAATCAGGTATACCATTCTGCATATCCATAACCACTAATACCCTAGATAAATAGCTAAATTTTTCATCCACAACACTGTTAGATATATTGTTAGGAACACCAATGTAAGTGAATAAAACATTAAGAGTCAAAGGAAGCCAAATCACCCAATTAAGGAAAAATATTCTCACCCAAATCTATTCATTTGAATGATTCTATGAGTAGGGGTTGAAATTAAACTCACAAATAAAAATTCTAAGAAGACATAGAATCACTGATAAGAATACAATTCCCCGTGCCTTAAATATATCACCAAAATATGAAAAAATGGAAATACCCTTGCATATGGGAACAATATTCCAATTTGGAATACCTCAGATCTGAGAAATCATGGATTCCAAATCCTCAATGTGCATGGGTTTATCCCCCTTAGATAGAATTAAATTCCAAATAAGAGAGAACTTGTATACATTCAGTATATATTTGGTTTCCATAGGATAAAAATGATGGTGAATTTGCCACTATCAGATATAGAAATCATGGGTTCATGAGCAACATGATTTAAAACATCAGAATCTATACCTTTTGATAGAGAATCTTAAAATGAAACACCTTTACAAACAATAACATATGTTGAACCAATCAAGTCTTTCATTGTAGTATAAGAAGCTATCGGACAAGAACCAAGATCCAAAACACAATGAGGACCCCCACCATCAAGTAGCACATTGTGGTTGCAAGAACTGAGATCATAGTTGATAGTGGCTCCTCCATCACACAAACCCTGAGACAACGACAAATCAACACTAGAAGACATTATCCCCACCCTAGGAGGAGATGAGAAACATGGATCCACATAAGAAAGGATTCCTTTATGGGATCTAAAAAAAGTGTTGATGAAGTGTATCATTTATCAGTAAAATAAACAAAGTGTTGATTAAGTAACCATTTATGAGTAGTAAAAATAACGTGATAATAAAGGTTACCCCTTATCAATGTAAACAAAATAACTAATAAAGGGTACCTTTTATCAGTTCTAAAGAAACCCAGATAAAAGGATCATTTTTAGCACTAATTTAAGCACATATAAAGGGAACATTTGTCAGAGATTTTTTTAGAATTGATCATGGTCGGTATTGTTAATAGTCTGTTTTGTTGTAGTCTATTCAGAAAGCACCATTTTTCACTTGTTAAAGGGGACACTTCCATCCCTTCATACTGGATTTAACCCTTTGAATTTATTCCCAAAGATCATAAATCTTTCTCACCATTTATTCCTCTCTATTTTTATGAAAACTATATTCTTAATTATTTATCATAATCCCTTCATTTCCGAGAAGCCTTTCAAGAGAAAATTCAATGTCCTTGAGTGAGTATTACATAATCCTAACAATTTGTTCTTAAAAATTCAGTTAAAAACATAGATTAACCACTACAATATGATGAAATAAGTATCATTATTATTCTTTAGTGTTATTATATAAATTAAAAAACCTTTAGTAGTTCATTTTTATCCACTTAGTAAAACTAAATAACATCAATCATGTATTGTGCGAACTTCAACCTCCACGAAGTATCATTTTTCATTTGTCTTATTGATTTTCATTAATTATCCAAACTATATAAAATATGATTTAAAAATATAAAAAAAATCAAAATAATTTCATTATTCTTCTTTTATAATTATAGTATAAACATCCTTAACCATACTCACCCATAAGGATATAACATGTTCATGTTTGGTTGGTTTAACCACATACTTGAATAATAATATATGACTCTATAATAGATGAACATGGGAACATAAATATTAATGTTATTATAAGTTAATAATAAAAAATAACTAGTTAATTGTTTTACAAAGGTCTTATATTTATTTTAATATTAAAATACTATCTTTTATCTCTAAATTACCAAAATACTCTCACACAAATTCCATTTTACGCAGAAACATAAGAAAAAAATATTTTATAAATAAATATGATATGATAATAAATTATATGTATTAATTTAAATTTAGATGATTAATATTGAAATGAATTTTTAAAATAAACATAATTTGATTATTTAGGATTTTTTCCACAAGCATGGGATGAATTTAGAACAAGTTAATTTTTTCTTTCCTTAAATTATCACTCCTTGAGACATTTTTTATAATACTCAAAAGAATTGACTATTGGGAAGTCTACCTTAACTCATGTGGCTTAAAAATTGATTAATAATGGAATTTAGAATTCATTATTTCAATACACACATCCACGACACACACAAAAATACATTTTTATCATGTTATTCCTTAGTCATTATGTTTACTTAATTTTTCCATTTTATTTTTTTACCATGACAATATGTATATTTTTATTTACATAACTATTTAACATTTATTAAAAATATTAAAATGATATTTTTTATATATTTCATGAATAATTATTATTTATATGAATTCATATTTATTAAATTAAAATCCAATGTTTTTATGCAATTTAATTTAATTCAAACACATGTATTACACAAAATAACCATTTTAACAAGAATCATAGTAATTAATTTTATGTATTTTTAGTAATCATTATGGTAAAAAATTAATTTTAACTTATTAGATAATATAATTTATTCTGATCCAAAATATGGTATACAAATGAACAAATTATAATAATATAATTGGAGCAATTTAATTTAATATTAATCCTGTAGACACGATGAGAAAATGGGTTTTTAAGGAAAAACTATTCCCATGTTTACAAATTTTTCATAACTAAATTAAAAATTAAAAGGATTCCAATGACATTAATTTTATTAATATATATATAATTTTACTATTTTAATTTCAAACCCAATTCAAAATATAATTTAACACTGTAAATTGTTTCAGATGAAAATGAAGTTTTCAATTAAAATCTAGTATTTTTCATTATCTATCAAAAAATAAAACTTCTTAGAAAATAAAAAACATCACCCAAAGATAATGTATATATTCTGATTTCAAAAATTAATATTATTTTCTAATATAAATTTTCTAAATGTTTTAAAAATTAATTTTAGATTATGTGTGTAGGGAATAAATATTCGATCTTTTAGAAAATATTCCATTTTTAAGAAAACATTTCATTTTCTTTAAAATGATGATTATTTTTTTATAATAAATATATATCTAATAAATTTGTGTAAAATATATATTTTCATAATTTTTTAATACTATTTTTACCATCTATTCCAACTATAAGGATATTACTATTATATTATATAATAATATTACTAAAATATTATTGTTTGATAAAACTCAATATTGTATGTAACACATGCTTTCAAAGAAACTAAATGTTATTTATAACACAAGATAAACTCAGAACTACCTCTAAAACAAGCTAAAAAACCATTGCATGAAATGAGAGATATTAAAGAAACTGAATTTATATAGATATAAAAACATTGTAAGGTCTTCGGGTGTTATATTTCCTTCTACACATGGTGTTTCATGTCATACAGGTTATCTAATAAAATGTAATTATTTTATAATTTTATGGTGTTACGCTGAGGGTTACCTAATTAATTTCTATACTTGCATACTATTATTTGGGTGAAACTTATATTGGAATGAACCTACCTAGTTAGATGATAAAGGTCTTGAAAAGTGTTCTATTTGGATGAAATATAAAACTTATAAATTTTAAGGGGACTTGATCTCACTATATTATAAAATTTATTCCCTTTATATTTATACATGATTCAAATGAGTTAGTTTGGAATCTCTATTACTTTCACAAAATCAGTATTTTCTAACCATATTTATGTGTAACACTTTATATAACTCATATATTGTGTTACAAACAAAAATTAAAAGATAAATATATTCATACATATCCAAATTAATTTCATTCATAAGTTTCAAGAAACCAGTTCATTTAAGTGATTGAAATCATTTAAAATCAACAACCAACACAATACTAAGTCTAGTCCAAGAGATTTTCAACCCATACTTTTCTAGATAAAACACAAGCCACTAATTCAATCATCACCCTCTACCAATGGTTACTTTATTGAAGTGAGGCTTCAACCCCATCATAACCAAAACACACAATATGTATAAACTATATTTGGAATATTAATTATATATAATAAACTAGCACATTCCAAATTCATAGTATAGAAAAACTAAATTAATTATCATTTTAGAATATAACTCCATAAATACAAGTATAAAAATTAATGTAATTAGTTTAACTCTTTAATATAAAGTATAACACATTTCATAATATTAATATGTTACTCATGAATTAAAAATACTAAATAGTTGAATAGTTAATATATTTAAACATGATAAAAATAATTTATAATTTAACCAAGCGTTATAAACATTAAATAACAAAAAAACAATATATATTTATTTCCTACATTAAATACTTCATATTTTCCTTTTAAATTGAATTTACATTAAATATATGATATCTAATATATAAACATTATATATATAAACTATCATATATTCTATAAATATTCTAAAAATTATAAATTTAATATTATATAAAACATGATCTTATAAATTATCAAAACTCATTTTCATATGGATCAAATAATTTCACAAATAACACAGTTTAATTTGAACATTTCAAAGAAATTATTATGAATAATTTGTAATTTTAAAAATTAACTCCATTATATTATGACTTAATTTTTAATTTATAATGAATTTAAAAATTGCACCTATAACTTCTATATAAATATTTATATCTAAATTAAATATCATGTTTTATAAATTTTAATATTTATTTAAAATTATTAATTAATATTAAGGGTATTTATTTTTTAAAATTTTCAAAAAAAATTAATTAATAATAATCATATAATTAATTAATTTAGAAACACCTTTATAACTTTTAAAAATATCCAAAAATAATTTTTTCTTTTATTTATATACAAGTTATTTATTATATTATCCAATTCATAAATAGAATTTTGAGAAATTTTTTTTTTCATGTATAATTTATTTGATGATATAAATATATCATAAGCCATGATATCCCATTATAAATTATGACTAGAATCTATAGTATATGATTAATAATGAAGTATTATTTATGATATTTTATAATATATTATCATGGAATGCATCATCACCCTTTAATTCATGGGTACCATATTTTATGATTTAAAAAACATCACTTCAACGATTCAAGAATCAATTTATGATTACAAAACTGTGAATATCAATGCATTCATTGGATATGATTACCCATATTATAATTTTCTGTATGCTGAAATTGGAATAATTATATTAAATCATGCACTATAATATCACATATTATTTAATGCAAAAGAATCATATACTATGATATCCCATATCACAAATCCAACAATACGACGAAAATTAAATTATTTTTTACAAATTTTAGAAAGAAATACATATAAAATATGATTTTACAAATTTTAAGGCAATATATTTGGAATCAAGAATCATGCATAGGATCATAAAATATTGATGGGTTTCGAATGTTTGGACAAAGATTATGAAACACAACAGAAATCATTACAAACTTCATTCTCAAGTTCCACACTTCATAAAAAAATAAAATAAAATATTAAATAAATAATGAATGTGAGACTTACACTAAATATAGACATTGTTCTTGTTTTTTATTATTACTTAATGAAAATAATAGATAATAGATGATATAATATTCATTTCATTATGTATCCACAGAAAAATATGACTCAGTCGATGCTTGTATATAACCCTACTCAAAACCATGACATAATAGTTCCTCAGGTATCGAAGGATGGAGGACGAGAAGGATATGGAAGGTTAAATTGATAAGTGAAAAGAGAAACATTGAATGAAAATAATCTTAATGGATAGAACAAATTATATAATCCTATTTAATGTATTTATTATTCATTAATTTTCTCGTATATCACTTAATGTATGTTAAATGTCTCACCCATTAATACATTTATCATATAAATGCATTTTGATTCAATTTAAGTTAAAAACATTAATGATATCCCATATTTAAGATACCAAAATGTTATTTTTTAAATATTCATTTGACTCTATGAATAATGGAGTGAAATATAGACCGTATAATATGATTGAAAATGCCTCGTGATATGACTAATCATACACTACCA
Source organism: Viscum album (assembly GCA_963277665.1). Classification (NCBI taxonomy): domain Eukaryota; kingdom Viridiplantae; phylum Streptophyta; class Magnoliopsida; order Santalales; family Viscaceae; genus Viscum; species Viscum album. Next base: position 1,878,365,037 of record OY728156.1, on the reverse strand, counting down.
CAAAACAGGGTATGGGAAGCATTTTCCTTTATCAGCGCTAAATAGAAAGCGCTGATAATGGGGAATGCCTTTATCAGTGCTATCTAAAAGTGCTGATAAAGGTATCTCTTTTTCAGCGCTAAAAAAGCACTCCCCCTAGCTCGCACGCGGTCAAGATCTCGCAGAAGATGAACCAGGCCCCTCGCCGTCACAACCTCATCCTCCTCATCGTTGTCCTCCTCATCCTCCTCCTTCCTCCTCCTCATCCTCCTCCTTCTCCACCATCACCGCCGCCTCCGCCCCAGCCCCCACTATCGTGACCCCCGCTCCCTCAGCCACCTCCACCCCCGCTGCCGCGACCGCCACCACCTCTACTGCCGCCGCCACCTCTACCTCTACTTCCACTGCATCATTTTCCGCCACCACCGCCTCCACCTTCGACGTTGCCTCTGCCACCACTGGTACCATTATTGTTACTCATTTTCAGGTAAATGTTTTTTCTACTGCTTGAATTTAACGTGTGAAATCCTGATTTAAGGTGCTATTGAAAGAGTTAATGGATTATTGATATTATTGAGTTCTTTATTTAATCCTAACACCTCAATAAACACCTATTGAATCTTGTTTAATGGGTTATATGTTCTTGAACTATTTTATGGACACCCCTTGGGTGTGCCAAGTAAAATTATCCCTTTAATGTCAAATTATTAATTTCCTTGAACACCTATTTAGCTTATGTCAATGATTTTAAATGAGGTTTCCCTTGATACAAGGGTGTATAAATTCAATTTAAGACACATTATAGGTTTTTGGCCTAGATTCTTAATGGAATTTACCATGTAAGAAATTTCCATGTTGATTATGGCCCATTTTGAAGACCCTTTGAGCCTTATTAGTGAATTTTCCATTCTTGGTAAAATTGAATGTTTAATAATCATGAGGAATGAAATTTACTTGATGGATTTATTTTAATTTAATGAATTAATTAAATGAATTGAAATGATCTATAATGGTTTGAAAGGGAACACCATCTACTGCATGTTATATAGAATGATAATTACGTATTTCATTTCGCTGAATGAAATTGAACATGGATAATGGGACATATGAGATGTTTTTCTTCATGTTTTGTAATATAAATATGAATGTGAATAATTCCTTACTTATACAAATGGTCCTAATTTAATTGATGGATGGGAGGTAATTCCCCATTCTAGTTAAAATTAAAATACACCTTTAGAGAGGATAACATAATATGGTAAGGTAATTGTTGCAAATATAGGAAAATCACACTCCCTTACATCGGGTGTTGAGTAAAACATATCGCACCACAAATACTAATAGGATGTTGGGATTTTTTCACCACACCAATTTTTTAGACTTATTACAAGATGGCTTACACCCCATCCTGAGTTCTATCTAGTTCACATTGTTCTATACTTGATCAATATTATGTTTGGATTTCTTTTCCCAAGGTATGTGATCCTTCTAATTCCTATTCAGATTTGTTTGCACCTATGGTTTGGATAAAAATTTGTGATCAGATAGTGATTTCTATCAATAAATATAAATTTATTTTCATTCATTTTCTTTTGGGGTTTGTGGGATATGTTAAATGGTGTAGTTGGTTATAGATTATATTATTCTCATGGGTTTCCCCTATTTTATGTTTTCTTTTCAGTTGGAAATCACCTCTGCTATGCGCCTCTCCTCTTCCACGTATGCACCTCTGCTGTGTGCTTAACAACACCTTCGTAGTGAGGTTTCTCCTGTTACTCATTGGTTTCCTCTTGTTCGCATGTTATTACTATTTGATATTGATGGTTATAATGTGAAATGTATGGGCTAAACGCCCCACTGAAAATCGTGGTCGTTGGTGGTTCTTGTTTGCGCACTAAATGAATTGAATGTCGCTTGGTTCTTGTTGAACATTGGAATATATAAATTGGTAATTTAAGTATACTTGAATTATGAATGAACACCCCAGGATGATAAAAATTGTGGGATAAAACCTGAATTGACAAAAAAAATTGAATAAGGGATGCTCTGTAAAATCTAAAATTTTGATTGTTTGGTTTGTATGGTGTTGCGATTGTGATCACGATTATGTTTTTGTATGGTGTCTCGGTTGTTGGCCAGATTGATAAGCCATTTTTTCCATGTTGTAGTTCATACACCATTAAATATCAATCCAAACTTTACCCATTTTAATGGCACCACAACTTTGTTACTAGTGCAATTCCACTGAATCCGTGAAACCCACTTCTATAGGGCTCTATGAGACACTTTAAAATACATGGAACATGCTTCACCATACATGGATTTCATATAGATTTTAATGCCACACAAAATTTATCTCCAAAATTTACACCACACGACTAATCTTCTGACTCAAACTTGGATTATGTTTTATTTTAAATGTAACATGTCATGTGAACCTAGGTCACACACAATGTATCTCCAAGACATATACTTCAGCATGAAACCATGTACATTCCATGAAATAATGGTAGAACCATATGACATGTGTTTTACTTCACTCACACCATGTATAGATACCATAGAGACTTGATGTGTATAGACTATACACCACTAGTGGTCATGTAAGAACTACACACCGTGTATTCCACTAAAATGTGATGTATAACTGGTGAGGTGACTCAATATGTATCTAAATTACACACCTTTATCTCAAGTTGTTCTAAATGTCATGTATTTTCAAAGGCATCATTCATTCTTTGTAAGACTAACTTGGAATAAATTTGATATATGTCAGATTAAATCAGGTATCTTATACATACATGATGTTCACCCTACTGGACACACCATGTATATTAATTTCACATGTGTTTAAAGGAATTTGTACCCTAATTTGTTTTTTATAAAACCCAAAAAATGATACCTAATTAATTGAAACATAATATTAGGAAATTTCGAGATCGAACCCATAAAGATGATGAATATGAATAAAGAATGGATGAATTCCAATCGGTTGACAAAAGAGTATGAAGATGGTGTGAAAGAGTTTATCATGTTTGCAAAAGATCATGCATGTGACCCTTCTCCAATTCTTTGTCCTTGTTTACTCTGTTGTTATTCAAGACAAATTAGTCTATAGGAGTTGGAAGAACACCTGATCTATGACGGAATATATCGAAGTTATACATGTTGGAATAAACACGGGGAAAATGAATGTAGGTAGTGACTCAGAGAACACGACATTTTATAGATCATCTGATGTGATTAGAAGCGTGAATAGTGAAGACGATCGTATGGAGGGTGTGATTACAGATGTGAATGATGATGAAGATCGTATTGAAGAAATGGCAAGGACAGTTGAAGATGAACATCATGATTGCCCAAATTTATTTTAGAAGTTAAATAGTTGTGCAAAAACGCCAATATATGATGGTTTCACTAAATATACATCATTGTCAGCTGTATTGAGGCTGTATAATTTGAAAGCAGGCAATGGGTGGAGTGACGCTAGTTTTACGGAACTACTTGATCTCCTGAATGACATGCTCTAAGAAGATAATGAACTCCCAATCCGAACATATGATTCCAAATGAATGCTATGATCGATGGGTATGATCTCTGAAAGAATACATGCTTGCCCAAATGACTGTATATTGTTTCCCAAGGACCACAAATCACCTAAAGATTTCCCAAAGTGTGGTGCTTCCCGATACAAGAAATATGATTCTAGTCGTATGAAAGTTGTATGGTACTTTCCAATCATTCCTAGGTTTAGACGCCTATATGGAAGTGAGGATACGACAAGATAATTGACATGGCATGCAGATACAAGAATTAAAGATGGGAAACTACATCACCCGACAGACTCTCCTCAGTTGAAGAGAATTGATCATAAGTATGCTGAATTTGGGAATTAGCTGAGAAACCTTCATCTGGCATTATCTATAGATGGGGTAAATCCTTTTGGTTTTCTAAGCAGCAGTCACATTACATGGCCGGTTATGTTGGTAAACTATAACTTACCACTATGGTTATGCATGAAACGAAAATACATCATGTTATCTATGCTTATATTAGGACCAAAACAATCGGGTAATGATATTGTTGTTTATTTGGCCCCATTGATCGAGGATTTGAAAATATTGTGCGATTCAGGTGTTATGTTGTATGATGCTTACAAAAATGAACATTTCACTTTGAAAGCCATGTTGTATGGGACAATAAAATACTTTCATGCTTATAAAAATTTCTCAGGATATAGCATTAAAGGAACTCAAGGGTGTCCCATTTGCGAACAAGGTACACTATCAATTAGGTTGAAAAATTCATCGAAAACCATGTTTCTAAGACATTGCAGATTTCTACCCCAACGACATAAGTACCATTCTTGGACGACATCATTCGACGGATGTTTAGAAGAACGTAAATCACTGTCTCCACTAATAGGTGATCAATTGTTTGAGAAAGTAAAAGATTTGGACACTACTTTTGGTAAACCGTTTTCGAAAAACCTAATAAAAAATGGCTGGAAAAAGGTATCAGTTTTTTTGAATTACATTACTAGAATTGTCTATATGTCAGACATTATCTTGATGTTATGCATGTTGAAAAAAAATGTATGTGATAGTGTCATCAACTCGTTGCTAAATGCACCCAGCAAAATAAATGATGGAATTAAGGCTATATTGGACACGGTTGAGATGGGAATACGAAAAGAGTTGGCACCAGTGAAGGGTGAAAAATGAATATTTCTTCCTCTTACTACTTACAATATTTTCTGGCAGGAGAGATATCTGTTTTGCAAATTCTTGAATGATGTAAAGGTTCTAGAGGGGTATTCATCAAATTTCAGGAACATCGTGTCAATGGGAGATTTCATATTAAAGGGTCTGACATCACATGACTGCCATGTTTTGATGCAAGATCTAATTCCTATAGCATTACATCGCATTTTTTCCAAGAATTTCCTCCATACATTAACGAATCTCTATTACTTTTTCAAAGCTATATGCAGCAATGTTATAGACACGGAGAAATTGCCAACTATGGAAAGAGAAATTGTCGTCATATTATGTGAATTGGAAATGTTCTTCCTATCGACATTTTTTGATATGAGGGTTCATTTTGTGAGAGAGATTCAACTATGTGGTCATGTACATTATAGATGGATGTACCACATGGAACGATATATGAAGATTTTGAAAGGGTATGTCAAAAACTGAAGTCGGCCAGAGGGTTGTATTGCAGAGCAAAATATTGTTGAGGAAACTGTTGAATTTTTTACCGAATACCTGTCTGGTGTGGAAATCGTTGGCCTACCGAAATCTCATCACACTGAGGGGCTTGAGGGTGAAGGAATTTCTGGAAGAGAGGTTGTCACAATCAATATTATAGATCGGGAGCAGGTCTACCTTTACGTTTTCCATAACAGTTTCAATGTTGACCAATATATTTAAACCCACAATGAAATTCTTAGGCATTTGAATCCTTCTAGGGATGAAAAATGGATATCAGATACACATAATAGACAGTTTATATGATGGTTTCGAGACCATATTTTTATACAGTTAGATGAAAATCCTAACTCAATTTCAGAATGACTTCTATGGCTAGCCGGAGGAGCATATGTGTACGTATTATCTTACAATTATTATGCAGTTAATGGTTATACATTCTATAATAATGAATATGGTGAAGACATCACCATGCAGAATAGTGGGGTTACCCTTGTGGTTGAGGCGATGAATGTTTCCTATACTAAGGACAAAAATACAATTTATGCGAATATGTCATACTTTGGCATCATCAAATGAATACGGGAGTTGGATTATATGAAATTCAATGTGCTGATTTTTCAATGAAAGTGGGTTGATAACATGAGTGCGGTTAAAATAGATGAATTAGGATTCGTGAACGTTGATTTCAGTAAGGAAGGGGAGAAAGACGATCCATTTATAATTGATTCACAGGTAGTACAATTATTTTATGTTCCAGACCCTGCGAACCAAAATTGGTCAATTGTTCTATTATTGAAAAAAACAACTGAAGGGTCAAATGAAAGTTCAATATAGGTTGACCCTTTTATAAGAACTTCACAATCATTTCACAATGGTCCCAATGTAGATGGTGTTTTGTATGTCAGAGGATACCACAATGAAGAGATTTACATAGTCGATAGAGGAGTCAAATCTCTTCAGCCTTTAATGAAAAAAAAGAGAGTACAATAATCAGGTTATTTGTTTATTGTAACATAGATTGTGTTAAGTTATGTTATTATCTGTTTTATATTGTTTTTATGTAATCTAAATTAAATATTATAACACTTCTACAGATAATGACCTCTGTACCTGCTGATTCACCCAATCCCAAGGCACAAAAGTTCTCTCAACCAGCAGCTGGTGGTCCCACTGCAGAGCAACAACAGGTTTCTCAACCTGTTGTTGTTGGTCCCAGTGCTGAGGTACAGGAAGTTTCTCAACCTATTGTTGCTGGTCTCATTTCCAATGGTAGCATTATAGGGGAAGATATTCATGCTACTTCTGAGGAAATGGTAGAAAATTAAACCCTAAAAGCACAAAAAAAAACAACAGTGTTGTAGTTTGATAGTGTTAGCCAAAATCCTTAAGTCAAAAGCAAAAGGCATCAAATTTGAGGTTGGATGGAATAATCGAGGCCAACATGTTAACCCCAACATAGCCATCTTTAGTAGCTACATTTGAATCGTCACTTGGCAACACATACCGATTTATATACAGTCGTGGCACCATGTTGTCATCGGGCTGAAGACACAAATGTGGGAAGAGATTACTGTAACATTATGATATCATTTTTTTAATTTATTAAAATAAAATAAAATACCAAAACATTGACTTACTCTTCATCATCCATTATAGAGTGAATTTACAGTAAATTCCTCGCATAGGGAATATATATTAAGAGTTGTAGGAAGAATTCATAGAGGATTCCGCTCAATTTTAACAAAATATCATCTTAAAGATGCATAAGGGAAAATCAAGCCACACCCACCTCCTCTTTATACACACTTGATATCCCAAGGAGTGTGGATTGCGTTTAGAAACCGTTATGGGGAGAAGACTTTTCAGGTACATTGTGTGGGGCAATACGTTTTTTGACGTTTTCTTGCATTCATCACCCTGATTGACAATTTTTTATTTATGAAACAGCTATTAAGTTCTCATAATAAAAAACGTGCAATAGAACCAGCGTACCCTTACCATAAAGCAATGATGGGGTACACTGAACTTGAGAAAAAACTGGTACGTCTTTTAAATCTACCCTAATACTAGTATGTGACATAAAACAACACCATAACCATGTTTCCCTATTTATTTACATATTGATGAATCAAAATTCATATCCATCCCATGCTATGTGCTATGGAAGGAGGCTCATGTAAATAAATAGGGGATACTCATAGATGAAAACACACAAATAGTGTAGAAAACATGTGTAAGTATGACATAACATAAATTCGATTCACTTTAAATCGCTATTAAATTACAATAACTACTTATTTTTCTATGTTTTCTATCTGACATAGTCATAGGAATCAACAACAACCACACCAGATATAGACATACTTTCAGAAGCCTTGATGCAGCCAGAAAATTATGGTCCTATCAGAGGTGCGGGTTTTGGGGTGACACCCCGAACATATTTTCAAAAACAAAAACAAGCAGAGGATCAAAATGAAAAAAATGGAAAAGGTGAATGAACAGTTATCTATTTTTCTAGAGGAAATACAATAATAGATAGATATGATATCAAAATTGATGGGGAGAGGCAAAGAGAAGAAACAAATCAACAACAACCTGTGCATGACGATCCCACCCCACCCCACCAGCTTTGAGGCGAGCCATTCCCCTAAAAAACCTAACTTAGATGAGGTAATCAATGTTTTAATAATTGTTTCTGTGAAATATGATTTATATAGAAACTAATACCTTTCCTATACTAATATTCTACAGGGTGAAAATTGTTGTGATTTATATTTATCAACTCCCAACTATCGCCTTGTAGCGAGGGCTACGGTGTTCAATACGCAAAACGACATGCTACACAACAGACAGCTTCCAAAAGATCATCTTTGAGTGTCAATTGACGTAGATAATGAGCCGAGTGCCGAGCTACCTGTTCCAAATGATGATGAATACATCCATACGGTTGAACAAGTTGTTGAAACATTCATCACATGGCTGACAGTTCTTGTAAAAAAACATGTCGAAAAAAGGTATCCATTTCCAATTTATTTTTCAAGCTGGACCTTTAACATTTAATGAAAAAAGGTCTGAACCGATGAATGTTATTATAGAATGAAAAAGACTATGGGTTGAAATGAAATATTAGCTCAAAACTATCACAAGGATCAACCAACCGATTGAAACAGTCTAATGAGAGTACCTTCACCCCACCAGTTCTATATCCACAGTTAATATCATTGCAGGCTCATGTGGATACAAAGTTGAAAGAGAACAATACTCACACAGTTGATTTTGAAAAAGCTATGTATGGATAGGAAACATTAGATTTCATTAGTGTTGAAAATGTAAATGATCTCCTCAAGTATGAATGGCTAGGAACCTTAGTTGTAAATGTATACATGAGGTATGTTTTCATGATTTGATTTTACAAAAGTAGATATACTCTGATAATTATGACTAAATACATTTTATATTTGTCACAGATGTATATATGAAAAACAATTGAAGGTATTTCCCCATGAACGAAAATTTGGACTCGTTAGTCCTCACACCACCTCTTCAAAAGACGAAATAGATTCTGATAAAGAGGCTGCAATAATGTCATCCCTACTCAAAACATTTGAAAAAAAATTACGGATGACAGACACTTTTTAATACCAACAATGTTGGGGTAAAACTCTATAATTTAATCATATCAACTATATTTTCATTTCGTTATTTACTTATTCCTTTTTGTATTTTTAGGGAGCATTGGATACTGATTGCAGTCAATTTAGATACTCTAAAGATTTATTTTCTAGATTCAACGCATGGATAACCAACCACACATGATAGCGTTTGTTAATTTCTAATACACTAGATCCAACATTTTAAAACTAAACATCTAGTTATATAATTTATGTTATCTTTTAATGAGGATTCAGTTATGATAGGGCGGTTCATAAATATTGTCTAATGCATGGAATGAATCTAGGGCATAAGGATGAGCAAGCCTACAAGATCTACAACTGGAAAAGTATCTGGGTATATATAATAACATTGCACTATCCAAAAACTTATCAAAACAAATTACTTATTGTTGTTGATGTTTCTACAGTGTCCAAAACAAACAAACAGAAAGGCCTGTAGTTATTATGTTCGTAAATTTATGAAAGAGATCATATTTCATCAACAAACTAGCATCCCTGATGAGGTATTTTTGAAAATCATTACAAGTTCATTTAAAATATTTATAAATACTTTGTGTATTTATATTTTTTCAATACTACCATGACTGTCGCAAAAACTCATATTCAGAAGATGATATACATGTGTTTAGAAACAAATGGGCAACATACCTAATGGAATATTGTACACAAATAGGATAAAGGGGAATTCATACTACTTACGTTATCTATATATGATCACTGATTATCCTCCAACCTTCTTTGGTGAATTGTGAATGCTCCGATGTATTGAAATCTTAATTTATTACTCAATGTTTTCTATCCCCAGATTCATATTATTGATCTTTGAACAACTCAATATTGAAGTAAGGCATGATGGTGAGCAGTGCGTATGGAAGGTATGGGGAGTCTGATGAGCCCCATGGCCACCATAAATAATGTTTACAGACAACTCCACATGTTTTTTGTGCCTCATGCCTCTTTACAAGGAACACACCATTCACATGGTCCATCATAGTATGAATGTGCCATTCATCCCATTGCTACTCTTGGAAGAACCTAGTAATATGAAAATGCATAAGCCCTACAAAACCCATACTCATCCAACAAAGAGTATTCCTAGTGTGAAGGCATGCTAACCATGGGTAATACCCACACCATACCTCTTTTAAATATATGGGTTTGGATCCATGTATTCTAAATAGGGTACTTAGGAAGCCTCCATGAGGTTAACTCCCAACCAATGGTAAACCATGGTGAGCCCCTCATTGGGGTACACCTTCTCTTGTTTTCCCTCCTCTTTTTCCCTTAGTGGCATCTGAATAAGTCTTAAAAATGAGAAACTATACCTTTATGGGATACACCACACATGGGTCAGACCTCATTGGGCATTTTGTTCCATCTATCAGGTAAACATTCCAGGTGATCCCTCCTAGAGATGTACCTACCTGATCTATCTTTATATGTGTTTTGATCCACCCATTGCATCTTTGTAAGATATTAAATTATGACCCTCTATCCTTGTGGGATGTTAAACTCATGGAATAACATAAGTAAAACATGGGTTTCCATTGAAGTACCCTGGTGATTTTTGATATTTTTTAGCTATAGCACAATGTAAAGAATGGTTAGGGGTCACATTACAATGGAAAATTCCATGTAATATGTATCATTTGTTTTTATCCATTATCCCCAACAAGGAAAAAGAGTTGTTAGGGGCACTATCCCACCATAACAGTATTATGAGAACCATCCCAAAAAATGGTATCATGGGAGATGACCCAAAAAATAGTCCAATATACCCAATCCCAACAGACAAGCTTATAAAAAACATCCTTAAAAATAGGATATTCTACTAAATAAGAGCACTAGTTCACCCACATCTCTATAATCCTGGTATCATCTGGGACTAAAGATGTTCCCACTAGTTCTGATGAGCACTCTAGAGATGAGTATGATTATAAATTCCTTCAATATTCTAATCCTTAATAGGATTTTCTTACCCTCTACTCTAAGAATTGTTATAGAAGGGCTCAATGATACCATTTATACCAATATAGAATGTTTTATTAACCATGTTTATGATTTTGAGTGCAAGGTTGATGGAATATATTCCCAATATAAATATAAGATCCAATATTCAGGTTCTGGATTGTGACGCCCATCATCGTCCACCCATCAAAACATTGAAAACGGGGTGTAGAAAATTATGTTGTATTTTTCCCCTTTGAGGATAATAGATACATATTTTCTAAATAATAGATCACTCAGTTGAAGAAGGAAAATTAGGATCTTGATGAAGTAATTATAAATATTCATAATGGATATTTTCTTTAAGTAATATTGGAATCCTATTAAAATGGTACTCCTTTCGTTAAAGTACCCCATCCCATAGGGCTGGGGCTATCATTAAAAGATTCACCCCCCTCATCGGGTTCATTCTAAACCTAGTTCCACCTCACCCCTTCCCACAGGAATGTGGGGATTTTTATATTTTAAATTATGATGGTGGAATTTATACATTTTCCACCTCATTATCAGGTGAATTCTATATGTTATTCAGTCTTAGTAGTTTCTAAAGAGCTTCCAGGAATGTCAATATTCCCCAATATAGGGGTGACCACATCCACATATGGCGCCTCTAATTCTTTATCTTCTACCCCTAAAATGATTGATATCAAGTTATTTCCTACCAAATCTCAAATTCAGAAACATGTTCATACCAAAATTGTCATTTTTTATTGAACAAAGAAACAATTTTGTTGTCCATCTCTTGAATATTGGAAAATGAACATGAATTGACTCCAACCAAATAAATTTCCTCAGTATTTCTCCAATGTCACAAAAAATTATTTGAGTGATCTCTCTTAGATTAAGTGACCAAGAGATAAAAATATGCGACAACATCCAAAATACTTCTACTACCATTAATTTTTTGGACATTAAAACGAGAGGTGATTTGTATTCAAGGATTGGATTAATAAAAAGATAGATGATGGTATATTGAATCCAATGATACCTATGCTTATGGGTCATCCATGTGGACACCCTTACAAGAACACATATAGTTTATCAAAATTTGTGGACTATCCCTTACTCAATGAAAGGCACAAAAAAGTATATTCCTCTTAGAGTGAGCTTGTTTCCACATACTTCACGTATTTATTTGAGTGTTACATTCTTAATCTTCTGAAGATCCAGAGACCCAAGGAGTAAATAATGAATGATCTTCCAAATTATTTTCCCTACCATAGAATTATGGGACATATAATTAAAGAATTAAACATCTTCAAATATTTGTTCCTGAAGAGAGTAAATTATGGATGGTGTAATTGAGTTATAGAATCCTTAGATACATGCCACATGCATATGATTCGTTATCACTTCACTAAATGATCACCATGATAGATGAGTTATGTTTCCACTAGTTCTAGTTATATGACCCTAAACTTCAAGACACTAAGGCCTTAGTTATACTACCCAAACCTGAATGACACCATAGTTTGATATGCATGAATTTATTCTACTGAGCACTTGTCCAAGTTTCATGATATTAAAATATAGAAAGAAATCTTTTTAATATGATGTTAAATTGTGTGGTGCCCCATATTTACCATAATACCTTAATGTGTATATCAAAAATCATTTCCATAATATATTAAATTACACAGTTCATGACCCTATCACATGAAATAAAACTACATGATGATCTATCCCTCACCTAAGAGGACCTCTACTGGGAATCGATCTCTAAAAACACCCCTTTATGAACTATTTATAGCTTAATTCCAAATTTAATGGGATATATAGTGAATCCTAGACCCTCTATCTCAGGTATAATAAAAAATTATTCCTCTTCGTTGAGACTGACTTTGCTAGAATTTGACCCCTAAGATCTCTATTGACATTGATATTTTATTAATATATGGAGAATATATCCCACTCTCACCATTGGTCCTAGTCATATGACCCTAATATTCAAGACATAAATGTTCTGGCTACATGAATCTAAACTAAATATTCTAACATCCCACAGTATGACATTAAATTTCATGGTATAGGTCAAGGATTAAGTCCTTAATAAATAACATTTAACTATGTAACATTTGGTCATAGAAACATGACCTTTAAACTATGTGGTTCATATTATAGCCTTTATAACCATTAACTTCTCAGATAGGTCACTCACAGATGATCATAATCAATAATCAAGATTCCCCTTTTATATCTTGTGTTAAAAACATATTCCTTGTGAGTTTTAAATGAACCTTCCTTCCATTTAGGGTTTACTCCTCCTACCCAAATAGAATGTGTGACACATGATGGTATAGTTATGGAATTTTAGAAAATACTTTGAACACCCTTCTTCCACTCAACATACTCCATGCGTTTTTATTTCTAAATAAACCAATTACTTAATTCAGGATACTCCTCCTGGATCCCCTCAACCGTGTGTTGATTAATGCTCTTAGTTCTATCTTAGACAAGAAAATTATTGGCAGTTATTTACTGATCAGAATAAAACATTTAGGATTTGATGGTGAATAGAATATTTTTCCACTAAGCCTATGGATTAATCCTTAAATTATGTTTTGGACCTTGTAGAAATGTCCACCTAAACCCCATGTGTTATCCCTGTAATTAATGTGGTAACAGAAACCCTACACCCATCGGTATTCATTGAATGGGTAGGGAATTAGTTTTCCACCATTAATAATGGTCATTCTATTCCAGTTAGTCTCCATTATCTGATTGAGGAATTTTATGACATGATTTATCCCATCAATTTTACTTTGTTCTAAGGGATTAAAAATGTTAATTTTGTTTTAAAGTATCAAAATCCCTAATGCATGCCTGTCGTAGGTCACGAGAAAATAATTTTTTTTCTCTAATGTAGCAAAGAGGTTGACCGAGGTCATATCACTTTAGAAAATTCTCAGCTTGTGTATTTACATAATATAATTCACCTAAAATAATTTCTTTATTATTATTTTATGAAAAACTTATGAATTTGTGTTTCTTTTATTTTCTAAATAATTAAGGGGCATATAGAATAGAAATTTAATCTTATACTAACATGAAATGGTAAATAAATGTGATTATAAAAACAATAATTTGGACATGAGTTTGGTTGTTTGTGCTATCATAATTCTCCTTTATTTTTTCAAATTTAGTTTGATAATCCATCTTTGAAAACCAATTCATGAATCAATATTCTTTTATTATGTCTCTTCATTAATTGGTTATTTTATGTTTTGTGACTCACTTGTATAATTTCATTTAGCAACCCCATTCTGAATTTCATTGTTGTATTACTAACATAATAAATGTTTTATTATGTAGGTGAAATATTTTTCCTCAGTTCGAATGATTTATTCAAAAAACTGCCGCCATGGACGAATTTTTTTTAAAGTGGATGGATGCAAAAAGGATGTAACATCATTGTTTTTTAACTATTTGTTGGATAAATTTAATTGTAACCAAATTAAACATTGTTTGAAATGTATATAGCAATGTGTTGTTTTGTATTCATGATTTCAGGTAAATGTATGTATTATTTTTGTTCTTATGTGCTTTGTGTGTGGGATAAAGGTAGTCTTCATCCCTTACTATGGTTATGAGGTATCCCTTTCATTCACTTAATTTAGCTTTAATATAGATACATTATATTACTTTTAGTTTCTTATTGATTCATATGTTCAATATGTTTATACCATTTATGAAAATTCATTATAAAATGAAGTGAAATTAAATTCTAGGCTACCCTTAAAAGTCATTTTCGAAAAGGTGAAGTGATTTATTTTGAAAATTTTAATTTATTTTAAAAAATATTCAGCAATAGATATTAGAAAAAGACATGATTTATTTTCTACATAAATATATGGTTGAATAAAAATTAAATATTGTGAACGAAAAATTAATTTTTATATTTTAAAATACATTTATTGATACCCACATCATTAAAATTATTCTATTACTTTTTTAAAAAAATGTGAGGATAAATAAAGACATCACATGATATAATACATATTTATTATTCAAAATTATAAGTGAAACCATTTTTTAAATAGAGAATATATATGGAAGATAAACAACAATTAATGATGATGAAACATACTCTTAATTATGTAACAGTATTAGGAAGAAAAAATCCATGAAAGAAGAAGAATTAACATAAAAATACATTGAAAAAGAGTTTATAAAAAATAAAGGTAAATCCCCAAAAATTGAGATGAATTAATACATAATTCAATAAAAGTATTTTTTCTACTCAACATATAAGAATACAATTTAAAAGTAATTATCATAACACAATGAATTGATGTTGAGTTGGGAAAAAATCCTTACAACTTTCGAAACTCTTTAATAGAATTATATAGAACAATATAATATGAATTGAATATTTAAATAAAATTCATATAAATATAATAGTGATATATTATTTCATAGAGTAATTATATACACCACATATAATAAAACATGCGGTGAATATAAAATATGTTTCTATGAATGAAAATTTTTACAAAAACCCATAACTTTTACTCTCGAGTTTCATGAAATGTATTTACCCTCTTGTATAATGAAAATATCCATCAAAATCACTTTTTTAGAATATTATTCACATATATTACATTTTATAGTAATATGTTATATATTATACCATATATATTCATTTCCTTGTTGTTTTTTATTTTCATCATCGAGTGTTAGTATCCATAATTATTTTGTACAAGTTTCGTAATGTAGACTTCAGTCATCATTATTTGATAAAAATTTAATCATTACCATATTATTAAAGAAAATATAATAGAATACATCTTAGGATTTATAGTGATCAATTATAAATTTTAGAGATATTTAGTTATTGTGTTTTAGGATAAATCAGAGATGAACTAGTATCTATAAATTTTAATGAACGATTGGAGGTATCATAGTTAACAAGTTACATAATAATATTTAACTTTCTATGAAAAAAAATTATTTAAATAATAATACCATATACAATCATTAATTAAATTTCTAAAACCATTCATGTTTGGAGGTGATGAAAAATGGAACACAATATCCATTGAGGTTGATGTCCGTACGTACATACAAGCGATATTTTCATATTATCTTTGATGTGGAGGATATAAGAAAATGGTTAAAAATTCTAGAATCCTAAATATATTATATATACTATATTTATTCATTAACTACCATTTTATAAATTTCAATTTAAAATAGTTATGAAAAATTAAATACATCACTTTTTGGAGGTGGTAATATGTACAAATGCATGAATGTCATTCTCATTTTTCTATGGAACTGGGAAAGATATAAAATTTTTATTCTATTAAAATAATAATACATTAGCATAAAAAAATACATATTTAATTATATTATATTGGGTAAAATATATTTTTACTATAATGGATGAAAATATTAAGAATAAAATATAAGGATGATTATTACTCTTGTTAAGGATTTTTTCCATTTCTTAAATGAATTATTGTAATTAGTGTAGTTGGGATACATTATTGTATATAAGAGATGAAAAAAAATGAAAACTAATTCAACAATAGCTAAAAAATGGTAGAGTTTTATGAGTAATTATAATTTCTTAGAGTGTATGTAAAGTGGCAGTGGAAGCCTCCTTTTGTAAGAGAAGTGACTGTTTTTTTTAAATTACAATTATTTCTCTTAGAAACTAACCATTATTTTAGAGAAAGCCACCAAAAATTTTCATGGAAGGAGTCTAGGTAAATAAATTACTAATCCCCACTAATAATGTATTATTTTATAGATATTTAATTCATTTACCCTTGATTTAACTTTTTACCACAATTTACATTGACATTCATCACTTATTTTTTACCTTAGTAACATATTTTCTTGCCTAAAAAATTACATTTATTACATAATTTGAATTTTTTCGTTCCAAATATGAAAATAATATTATAATATTAAATTTTATAATGTGATAAAACTTAATTCTAAAGTAAAATATGTATAACTTATAAAATTAGTATGTAGAAAAAAATAACTTTGGTTTCAAAAATATTAATCAAAGGTTTCTAAATTAAAAAGTAAATTTTAAATGTATAAATTTATTTACAAAATGAATTTTTTATCCCGAAATTGATTTCATTGATTTTTAAATCATGATACTCTAATGTTGTTAAAAACATTATAATATTTATAAAAATGTTATTTTATCCAATTCAATAAAAAATATATTTTCCAAAAAATATAAAAAATTAATCCTTTGGTAATTTTACCATTATGAATGAAGAAATGATTTTTTTTTCAAATTAAAATTCTAAATTCTTAAATTTATCTTCAAAACAATAATATACAACAAAATTAAAAACTAATTATAATTATAATGGACTTCAGAACTCTAAGTGTTCTTAATATTATTTCCTTTCAACTAATAACGAAATAAAAATTAAAATGAAAGTTAAAACATTTAAATATTAATTATTTAAAAAATAATATTTTAAATTGATCAAAATAATTTATCAGGACAAAATATAAAACACTTTAAAAAATTTTATTTTGAAATATTTGTTTTAAATTATATAAATTATTATATTTAAATGTAATCATTTTAAATGTATTACTATATTTTTATTTACTATATTTTTAGTCTCCTTATTATTTTACTTATAAAGTTCATGTAACATATCATAGTTTATTCGATTTTGATTTTTCATGTGAAACAAGATATTTAATCAATATTAATATAAGAGAAAACATACTAACATCATAACCTAGAGTCTTATCGAGGGAATTTCCCTTTTTCAAATTATTTCATATTTAGTCATGTTGTATAATGTATATATATCAAATGATGATACCAATAACATTTAATTATAATAATATGAACATAACATTTATATAATTAATATGGGCATAAAAATTGAAAATATTACAATCTGATAAATAAAAGAAAATAAGATAACAAAAACAAGATAAATTGGATATGTTTGATCTATGAAAATAATTCAACTCCTAAAAAACATTGTAAAATTGAGACAAAATATTAATAATAAAATAATATTATATAAAATGAAAAAATATATAACCTAATAGAAAATAGAAGTGAATGAATAATGAATGAAATATAATATATATATGAATTAGGTAACCCATACAACCATTAGATATCCGGCCGGTAAAATAGTAATTTGGATGTTGGAAAAGTGACCTGACTGCTAGAATAGTAATATAAGATTTAATTATAGTAACCTAACCACTATAATATTATCCTCATATAAGAAAGTGTAAAATAATATTTTTTTATCTTATAATATTAAAATATGTCATATTAATATCATGAAACAAGTTAATAAACTTTTCAAAATTGGTAAAATGAGTGTTAATATTTTTATAAAAAAAATGAGTTTTATTTTATTTTTTAAAAAATATTATTTTATAATAATTATTATTTCATTAAAAGGGTTTTATAAATTAATATTATGTTGTATTGTAAAACTAATATAATTTAATTAAATTTTAATTAAATTTTCAATTTGCCAAAAAATTGATCATCATAGTAAAGTTTGTATTTTCCAAATAAATGAGTGTTTTATTAAACAATTTATTTTCTAATATTTGTATATTTATTTTCATAAAATGGATTTTATTTTTAGAATATAAACTGAAAAATTGGTTTTCTTGTATTGTTTTAATTTTTATAAAATAGTTGAATGTTTTGTTAATAATGAAATATGATAAAATCTAATATTTAACATTATAAGATAAATATGAGAATTTTTGAAACCTGAATGTTGTAATCACACAATAGTTTTATCTCACATTCATCATTTACTATATATAGTCATAATAATAAAAATATTTGTAGTATTCATCAAAAATAATAAACTAATTAATATAATATTAATATCACCTCTCCCATCCCCTTATAAATTCCACCCCTCACCACCCCTTCTCCCCACAACTTCAAATACTTAGAGACTACAAAAATGTTGGAAAATTACTATGAAAATACTCTTTAAGTATCCTTTTACTTCTGTTATCATCCAAATACCATTCCAAGGAGCCTTAAGGGGTATCAGAAAAAGAGACAACCAAAGGTAGAGGTAAACTAAAAAAATAAATTTATTTTAATTTTATTCTTCTTATAAAACCCCAAAACATTATCCATACTTTTAAAAATAGAAGATTAATTATCATAAATATATTGAAATTTTATTATAATGGTATAATATCCATACTATACCCTCAATTCTTTTGTTTATAAAATTATAATGTTGTTCACATTATGATTGGTTCACTGCCTCCATGAACAAATTATTTCATTTTTATCCATACCCATTAGTGATGGTTATAAAAAACATTATTAGGGTTCAATATATTTATAATAATTATATTTTAACATATTTAAATATATTTATTTTTTAATAATAATTTAATTAAATAAAACAATTTTAGTTCCTGAAAGTCGGTTAAACGGTCTAAATGAACTAACCTCATAACATTAATTTTTTTAATAAGGGAATCATCACAATGTCTAAAAACATATGGGTATTTGGGACCAGTTCAATTTTTTATATAAATTAATACTATTTCATTTCAATTCTAATATGTTAGTCCCATTTTAAAATAACTTCAACAATTATCTAAAATCGATCCAACATTGGAATCACAAAACGAGCACCCACAGAGCAATGAAATTTAAACATTATATCACATTGAAAAGGATATAAATGAACGTAATATATTTATATGACATAAAATAAACATGTAAAAAGTTATATATTAATTAATTTATAATTATAATTTTATTATCCTAGACATTATGTAAAAATAATGAATGATTCTTGAAACCTATATAGGGGATCTCTCCAAACAACCTTTTTTCTTGCAGTTATGACCTTTCTATATCAAGATCACATTCCCTTGAAGTGAATAAAATTATCATCTATCAACCATTCAAAGGAACTATTCTCTTTAATAATTTTTATAGGGTTCTTGGTTTAAATCCTTGATGATGGTACTATTTTTGAATTCGATTTTTTTGTCTTTGGGGGGGGGTTGTTTGTAGAGATTAATTAAATTAATTGATTGATGAATTTAGGTTATAAAATTTAATAAATATTGTATTTAGTTAATTTTTTTGGAGTTAATATTATGATATCATTGATGTTTTAAAAATATTTTATTAAATTAACATCCACATCACAAGATCATTTTGATCAGAATTCACAGTTTTTCTGAATTTAATCCAAGACTAAACAAGGATTCTATTGTACTCAACTCTTTTTGATGGAATGTTCAATATTTCATAAAATCCAATCTATTTGTTGTTAAAATAATAAATTGGATCCATATTTCAATCATTACATGTTATTAATCCATAACATTTCTAGTCTGACACACACAAAATTAACTCAAAGAATGTTAAATGAGAGAATGATTTCAATAACATAACATATTCAAATTATGACTGAACCAATTGAGAGATTTACTGGTCTATTTTGGTTTAATAATATGTTTTATGATGTTTATGATGATTAGTTTAACAATAATAAAAATAATGGGAGAAGATATGAATATTTCTTCGAACACACACACACAAATAGTAAAGAGAGGTAAAATGCACACTTTGGATTGAATGAGAATGTAGAATAGAGAAGTCAATTAAAAAATTTTAAATTTATTTTAAGACCACTAATTTTAATCAATATAATTCATATGATAATAATAGATTATTATAATTATCAAATAATTAAAATTCAAATAAAATTATAATCAAACTTACACGATTTCAATTGAAAACCAACAAAAATTGAACAAGAAAAGAAAAGTGGAGGAGAGGTTTCCCTTATTGAAAAAATACCATTAAAAATTCTCCTAGAATTTTTAAAGGATATATTAATAAACATTACCCTATTTTTTTGATTAAGTACTAACCTATTGTGAGATTAATAGTGGAGTGTATTTATAGCCAAACATGGTAGACTGTTTCCATTCTAAAACTTCCTGAATGTTTTCTCCACTATTATACCATGAAGAAAACTAAATATAAAGAACCAATCTTATTCAAAGTTTTATAAATTTTTTTAATAGAATATAAAACAAATTTTGAGAACATTTTAATTTTTATCCAATGTTATGTCTAATATATAAAACCATATATAGCTATCCAGTTTTATCCATAATTTTACAAAGGCCATAATGTGAATGGGATTTAGGCGAGAAAGATACTCTAAAATATTATAAATATCTTCTAAAATGTTGGGAGTATATATCTTTAATTTTTCACAATAAAATTAAATATCAATTGAAATTATATATTGAGATAAAATTGATGAATTGTGGAATATTTTCCCATCATAGATAGAATTATGGTTTGTACATTCATGCATCTGTTGGGACACCTGTTAGTAAACTTGAGATTTATCAAATTTGTAATGGAATTTCCTTGGAATTATGGTGGAGTTTCAATGAATTTATAAATTCTTATTAGTCATAAATAAAACATCCCAATGGGTCTAGTTTCATTGACAGATTCTTTGGGCCTTCATGTGTAGTTCAAATGGCCCTTTAGATGGATGAATTAAACAAATATCCAATTGAATGAAATATTGAAATTTTAATAAAATATCATTAAAATAATAATGACATAATTTATATTATTATATTAAATGATATGATCAAAATAATTAAATTTTAGTGTAATTGAATGAGTTTAAAAAATGTTACCTCAATATGATTATAATAAAAACATGAATATTGAATGGAAATTAATCATTTTCAGTGAAACTTTAGGAATGGTAGTAGCATAATACAATGAATTAATATATAATATCATTTCCATAAAACATAATATAGATCATGTCTTCATGTAACACAAAACAAAATACAACATTATCATTTTCACTAATAAAAAATTACTTTTTTCATCGACCTGTGAGTCTAGACTTGTTCAATAATCCATAATAAATTACTCAAAAAGTAATTACTACAATAATGTATAATGAAATTATATTTTCGTGATCAAAATTACAAAAGGAGAATGTGTGCCCTCTAAACTCACCCTCTCAAGATAATGTAAATATATTCAATGAAGTTCACAAATTCACCAAACCAATGTGAAAATAATAAAGATTATAAGAGATATCAGCTTCTATTCCATATTCTAATGTGTACATGAATAATGTGGTCTATATGATGGGGTAATTTAATTAACTATGTGATAGTAGGAATATAATTTTCTAAATATTGGAAAAGATGGGTAAAACACACACATGGAAAAAGCAATGAACAATTTATGAAATGAGATATGGAAGGAAATAAAAACACATAGTTACAAGGGTATGCATGAGTTAAAAAATACAGGAGAGAGAAAGATAGATTTTTAAGAGGATGGAAAAATGAAATATGTAGAAAATAAAAAACTTCTCCTAATGACACAAGAAAGGATGAAGAAATTATTCTTTTTTTCTTCTTCTTTTTTTTCTTCTTTTTTTCCCATTTTTTCTTTTTTATTGAAGTGGAACACAGAAATTTAATCATGAGTAATTTGGACACTTTTTTCCCACTAGGTATTTATAGTTAGTTCAATAAGACTAAAGAGTATCACTATGTCATTCAAACTAGTTTTTATTATGGGGTTAACAATTCTATCCAGAACGCTTTTCACTTATTTACTAGGGATTTCATCCATTAAATTTTTTTGGGGGTGATATTTAGTTGATGTTTTATATTAAACCCCAATCTTTATCAAAATAAATTCCATAGTTTGATTATATAAGTGGGATCCTAATTCAATTACCAAGAAAAGAAGAGTTCTAAATCAATAGAGTAAATAGGTTTTGATAAACTAAAAATCCATATTTTCATCATACATTGTGTTAGGTTTGCCCTTGATCTACTTGTAAACACTATCAACCCCAATAATAATGCATTATTATCCACTGTAAGGGAGAGAGGGTCCCATTAAATCTATTACCCAAATATCTGATATCTCATATAATATCAATATATATTGGAGATATGTATTTCTTTGGGAAATTGTTCTAAACTATTAGTAAGTGCGGCATGATTCACCAAACTCAGGAGATTCCTTGAAAATGAAGAATATGAGAATTGAGATCCAATGACCAGTCACGAGTCCGTTTTTGGTCAAAAGTATCCACCATTGATAATTTTTTGGTAGAGTTTTAAAATGGAGGAACTTTCACATTCACCAAAACATATCTTAATAACCATGATCTCTATATTTTTATAATTTTTATTATCTTCACAAAAAGATTATTTTGAATAACTTTTTAACATCTCTTTTGGTTCTCTAAAAAGATTACAGGGAAACACCATAAACTAATTATTTAATAATTAGTTCTTACCATGGAGAATTTGGGGTGAGATATGAGAGGTATTTATTGAGAAATTAAGGATTAATGATTTTAGAATGAGATGAATTAGAAATGTTACTCACATGATCATCCATAGAGTTTTATTTTCCTAGTCTCTCATTGATCTCAAGTTCAAACTCTTAGAGAATTAAGAAACATATTATTATTATTAGTTTGGAATAAAATTTCTTGATTTTGAACATTAATGATTAATGATCTATAAAGATGATGTTTTTAATACCTAATAGACATTGTTAAAATTTATCGAAGGAAAAAACCATATATAAAAGTTATTTTTTAGTTGTATTGTAGTGATATTGAGTTTTATCCAATGTGTTTTATGAATAATAGAATATATGAAAAATATTTCTATCTTTATTTACCAAGTATATCCTCAAAGGCCCTATTAGAAGTATCACACATCAATTCCAAGGGTAATGAAAAATCTAGGTGTTTTATTATTTGATAACATGTAATAATAAATTTGAGTTCAATAAAGGATCTCTTGTGAGATTTATAAAAATGGAATGTCACATCATTTTGGAGTTTCTATGTGAGTGGGAGGGAGGTCTTACTTATGTTATGGGTGAATCGTTTATCGAAACATGCATGACCAAGGAATGATCTGATGTCTTTAATTGATGGGGTTTAGGAATGATTGGATTACCTCAATTTTTGTAGGAACTACTTGAATGCCCTCTTTTGAAATTATGTTCCATAAAATAATCTCATCCGTAACTATGAAGTGAATTTTTTCAATATTTAACAAAATCATACATTTGAAAAACTTTTTTTGGACTACATAGAGTGAATAAAAGTAGGATTAAAATTACTCACCATACTTGGTAAAGTCATTCATGAAGAACTCCAGGTAATTCACAAAGAAATCAGAAATGATACTCATTATACACCTCTAGAATTTTGAAGGATAATTTCAAAGGAAAAAACAATTCTTCTATAATTTTATTTTCCAAAGGGGAAAGTGAATGTGGTATTTTATTGGTCTTGAGGTGTGATTGGGATTTTTTAGTAGATGGTGTATCCATCAAAAAATCAATAATGGAAATTTTTAGCTAATATTTCTATAATTTCATTAAGGAAATGAATAGGGTATAATCATTTTTATGTTTTAGCATTTATGTTTGGATAATTTAGGCACACACAACCTTTTTTTTCACCCTAGTTGAGACTATCTCTCCATATTCATTTGTCACAATAGTTATCCCCCCATACCATGTACCACATGAAATAGACAGAAAAATTCACTAAAATATTGGGTAGATAATACAAGATTGTATAAGCTTGGGGATATATTCCCTAACAACACCAAGTATTGGTGGATTGGGTATTTTCTAAGGTTGTTTGATTGGTTTGGATGATTCTTATAAATGTATGTAATGTATGAAAATGACATGGTTGATTCCATGTATGTTAAACAGGGTCCAACATAAGTCCTTTTCCCTATAAGTCCTATTTTTTTGGACTCCTTATATTATTTAAGTGTCGAATAGACAATGACAAGAGAAGAGACATTATGGAAAATTAATGTTTAATTTAGGTGTTTGGGAAGGGGTTTCAAATCAGTTTCATCCTTCATTTGAGGTGGTCCAAATAACTTTGCAATTGTGGAAGGGGATATAATTGTTTTTTTATTAATTTTCATCATTATTTTGTAAGGTGGAACAATAGATATTAAAGGAGATATGGGATAATAATGAGTTTTTATGATCCTTTAGATTGAATAAGTCTGTCAATTAATTGTGAATATCTATGTCTTCAGTTATTAAAATTTTAATCTTAGTGAAAATTTAAAAAATATATTCAATTATTATAATAGAAAGAACATGATGGAGGATAATTTAATCAAATATAATTAGTTTCTATAGAAGTTTGGATAGAGAATTTGGGTTGATCCCCTAATGGGTATCACATGGATTCAAAAATATAAATCTTGACCATTTGGTCACCAAATTCCATGTATAATATTCCTTTATAGGCATCAATTTTAGATCTAACTTTCCAGAGGAATAAACTTCCTATATTTTTGGTAGATTGACAAGAATATGTCTCACCATCTATGTAAAGGACATATAAATCAGCTAGGAAGCTAAGATCACTAACTCATAAAAGAACATCATTCATTATTCCCTCGGAAATAATAGTGATTCAATTGGATAACTTGATAAAAACACTTTTTTTGGTTGCAAGGTACGTAGACTAGGATTAGAGAAGATAATGTTTCTATTAAATTTATTGAGGCTCCTAGGTATATGTGTACAATATAAATGACTTATTACCATATTTAAAATGGATGTGTAAAGGTACCTAGATCTTTACACTTCATGAGAATAGACTGTTGGGTTATACATTTTAAATGGTATTATGTTTTCCCTTAATGGTACAAAATTCCATAATAAACATTTCATACTTATGGAATTTTTTTATGGAATATATGATGGGAATGTTGATTTCATCATGTCTGAACATGTCAAAAGTTTACAATAAGCGTAAATACAATTATTAGTCTTCAATAAGTCTTAAGTAAAAGGAATTATATTCTTTAGTGGAATTGAAGGAGGTGAGGATGTGGATTTTGTTTTTTCCCCTTCTTTATGTTCTTTTATTTTTCCAGCACAACATTTAAATTTAATTTAGAGTATTCACAATGAAGAATATAAATTTCTATTCCATATCAATGTGAAATTGAACCTACATTACCCATGGGATTGGGTAATGGATGAGTGGGGAGTTCATGATAATTGGATTATTACTACTCGATTAAGTGGGATGCAATTTACCTAAATTTATTTCAAAAACTTTTGAGGCTAGAACAGGTTAAAGATGCATGATATTCCACAAAATTTTTCCATGGTTCCATAGAAGAAGAGGCATATCCCACATTGGGATTTCCATGATTTTGGTTCTTGGGAAATTGTTTTGATTGGGATGGGAATTGGGAAGGCTTACTAAGATAGTTGAATCCAGGAAAAGCATGAGGTGGATTTATCTATTTATGTTGAGGACGAAAAGGAAAAGGATTTTAGATGATATAATTCACCATGAATAAATTGGAATTTGGTTGGATTTTTAGGAGGGGATTAAGGGGATGATAGATGGGATTACTGTACCTTATGCCTGGGTTATAGGTAGAGGAGAAGGGATCATTTTGGAATTTGGTTATAGTTTATAATGAATTGACATGATTTTTTGAGGGTTGGAGTTCCATCGAGTATATGTTGCACTGATATCCATTATACTGGAAGAATATGATAGATTATCTTGAAATTTTGAACATGTGTCAGTTAGTTGAGCTAGTGAGCTACAAATTCTGTAGTTTTTGATAGGTCCAGCAAACATATATTGTGGATACTATGATTATTGGGATTTGGTAGGCACACATAGTTGTATTAATATACTTTTAATCTCAATCACACAATAGGTAATATTTTTGGTCCATATGGATTGATTCTCTTGGACTTGTTTGACTTCAGAATGTACTCGAGTATTGAATTGCTATGTTTTTTCAGTTATCTATCTTAAGAGATCTCATGAAAATGAAAGGGTATTTTCAAAAATAGAACCACCACATTCGACATCAATTAGAGTTATTTACAATAAAAATAACCCATCTTAAAATTATTGGATCAATAGTTGGTTATGGATTCTGTGGTGTGGGAAATTTTAATCAAATTAAACCTGTCCCAATACTAATGGAGTGATTCATTTGGAAATTTATTAACACAACTAATTTTATTTTATATAGTATTAGTTTGATATATAGGGAGAATTTTCTTGAAGAAGAGTAATTGCATGTCATTTCATATATTTATAGAACCATGAGGGAGGTTATAGATCCGATACTTGGCAGAGTCTGCTTGGGAAGAAGGGAATTATCAAAGTTTGATTTATTTTTCAAAACTCTATTAAGGCTTCATAGTAGAGCACAACACTTGTAACTCATTGATGTGAATATATCTGTTCTCATTGGCTAGCCCATAATGATAAGGAATAGTTTGAATAAAAAATGATTTGTGTTAAAAATTCTTTTTTAAGTTCAGATACTAAATATGAAGTGATTGGTAATACATATCAGGGGTTGTGAGTTCTTTAAGGGTTTATTCTAAAACATTTACCATCACAAGATTAATTATTTGGGAAATTATTGGGTCTTGAGTGATTTTATTATCCCTAATGTTTCTCTTAAATTAGTTAATAGTTCTCTTGATTTTTGGGTCAATGAAATTTTATATATTTCTTAAGAGTTTATGGTGAATTTGGATAAATCCTTAAATTATTAGGAAAGTGGTTTTTTTTATTTTTTTAGATTTTTTTATTTTGGTTTTTATTTTATTTTTTATTACACAAAAATGGAACAACTAATTATCAAAATGTTATCAATAGAATATAACTCTATGGTGTAGTTGGTTCTCTATTATCAACCCTTCAAAGGTATGATGGTCTTCTATAACTTTTATAATGAAACTCAGGTCAAATCCTCAACCATAGTACTATTTTTTGAGTAAATTTTTTTAGAGGGGGTATGTTTTCATAGATTAATTAAATTAATTTTTTTGGATGATTTTTTTTAAATATTTTGTAAATATTTGATAACATCATTATCGGGGATATAATCTTATGACAACCCAAAGATTTTCAAAACATTTAATTTAATTAAAATATATATAATAAGATTTTTATTTATTAGAATTCCCACATTTTTTGTATTTTATACAAGCCTTGACTAGGGTTTTAATCATTATAAATTCTTGTGGATGGAACGTTCAATATTTTATGAACCCATGTGTATTTGTTTTTTATTTAATATATGATTTAACCTATTATTCAAATAATTTTAAATGAGTGAAATGTCTTAATAAATTAACTTCTAAAAACTATTACTAACCAAAATGAGATATTTACTCATCTTTTGGATGGTTAATAATATGGTTTATGTTGTTTATTTAAATCAATTTAAAATAGAATAAAAATATTCACATAAGATAATATTGGTGTGACTAACACACAAATGAAGAGTGAAGAGATATAAAATTTGTAGTTTGTATTGAATGAGGTAGTGGAATAGGGAATCATTTTAAAATTAACTTAAACTATATTATGACTGTTAATATTATAAAAAAGGATGATAATAAGATATTATTATGATGATACATTCATTAAAATTCAAAAAAATTCAAATCAAACTTATGAGATTACAACTGAAAACCAATAAAATTGAGAAAAAAATAAAAGAAAAAGATAGGTTTATCTTATTGAAAAAAGAGTGTATTTATAGCCAAAGGTTTTGGAATGTTTTTATTCCAAAACTACCCCTCATGTTGGCTCAACCATTCGACCAGAAAGAAAGAAAAATCTCAAGAACTCTAAATATTTAGAGTTGTAGATATGGATATTGAGAATTTCCCCCGAATTTTGGAGACCATTTTGAATTTTTATCCAAATTTATCAATGGTTTCCTAAACCATGTTTTTTATCTAGTTATATCTATAATTTTTCAGAGGCCACATTATGGATGTGTTTTATACCAGAATGATTCCCTCAAATCTGAAACATTTATTATAAAAAGTTGGGTACCTATGTCTTGAATTTATCCTCAAAAAATTATAGCTCAATTGGAAATTTAGATTAGGATAAAATTCATTAATATTGGGCTATTTCTAAATACTTTGTAGAATTTTGGGATGACATTTCATGAATCAATTGGTCCAATTATTGGTTGATTTTGGCCGCAAAATTTTTATCCGCATTATAATGGAATGTACCTGAGGTTATTTTGTATTATCAATGAATTTATATTTCTAGATTGATTCCATAAAATATATCATCATGGGTAGTCCAGTTTCATTAACAAATTCATTAGGCCTTCTTGTGTTGTCCAAATAGCCCTTTAGATGATTAAGTTAGCCAAATCTCTAATTTAATGATTTTATGGAATTTGAATCCAAAGAACTTCAAGATAATAATCAAATTATTTATATTAGTATGTTTAAATATATGATCAAAACATTTAAATATAGTTTAATTGAACTAATTCAAATAATTCTCCTTTATATGTTTATGATCAATACATTAACATTGAATTAAGATAAATAAATTATTAGTTCCAATTTAGGGAATATAGTTGCATAAAATCATGAATAAATATGTAATATCAACTCTCTATCTATCTCTTATGTTATGAAATACTTCTAAATAATGTATATATGTCCCTTATATACACACATATCTTATTATCCCATACATTTTTGGGGTAATACATGCCTTAAGTTCAATTCTCAAATTCCTTTCTAAATTAAAACATGATTTAATGAAACTTTTCTATCCATTAATTATTTTTTTAATTAAAATGTAAATTATTTATTCCCAATTACGATTTTTCTATAAAAAGGAATATTTTGGGTACGAGCATTCTTATTTACTTTTGGTTCACTAATTAAATTCCACACATATTATTTCTTCAAATGTATTTAATAGATTCTTTAAAAAACCATTTGTAAACCTAAATTTTTGACCTAATTATATACCATTTCTCATGATATTTGTTTGTAATGAACAGAAAATTTTGAGACATATGATTATGTATTTAGATATAAATGTCCAAAAAATTAATTCCTTCTTCTTTTTATAATCTTGATGAAATATACATTGATTGTGATATAAGGAATGATTATGTAACCCATTTATTTCCATGAAAAATTCTTATTTTTATGCATTATTATTAATTTCCATTTGTGGATCACATAAGAATATACATAATATGATAAGTTCACCAATATAGTTATCCAATGCATTGGGTGTTGTTTTTTCCTGGTGAAATTCTATATATGGGATTAGGGAGTAAAACTAATCCATGATGCAACTCTATACACCATGTGATGTTGTCTTAGTATTTATTATTGACTTATGTTAATGTCATATTATTTGTTTCTTCAAAATTCCTAAATTACATGATCTTATGATTTAATTTTTATTATGTTATTCTTTTATATGATTATTCATAAGCCATTTTGTTTATGATATCTTGTTTTTCCTTAGAATCATATGTTATTATTAGTTATCATTTTTATTATTTTACTATGATTTATAGCTCAACCATTTATTTTATGTGCTCCTTATATTATCCTTTTCAGTTTTTTGAGATAAAATTGAATTGGGACCAAATTATGAAGATTAAAATAAATAGATTTCATTTTAGTTTCACATTATTGTTATCTGTACCTAATATTCCAAAAACACGAGGCCTCTTGATCTTTGGGTGGTATTTACTAGATATTTTTGTTAAAATTCATGTGATAGTATCTATAAAATGAACAGGTCACTCTAGTTGGTATTAGAGCAGAGTCTATTTATTTTTTGGGATTAGGAAAAGAATTAATTAGTGACAACCCTAAGGATAATTCTAAGTATATGAGAATATCCTCGAATAATGGTGAAGTATATAGAGATTAGTTTCCATGAAATTATATCGCAGTCTGGATACTACAAGTGTATGAGATTCTAACTTATTTGTACCTAAGGATAATAATTATGAAAAGGGTGATCTAGGAAACAACTCAATAATAAGATGATGCATGATAAATAGGGTTTTAATCACACCTAATTTTTCACTTCTATGGTATATGATTGGAAAATATCAAAAGATCTTTATGAACCATAATAAATGACTTGAATAGATTAGTATGTTAGAAAACATAAAATGGTAATTACCATTGATAACCTACATTGAAACCTTGGTACTCATAAGTTAGGATATAAATATCATTTAAAATTTATTCCCTTTATGTTCATATTTTCTAATTTTAGATAATTTTTAGTTTGAGTGTTTTCATAACATTTTTTATTTTTGTTAATGGATGGAAATAGAATTAATTATAAAAACAACCAATGTGATAGGAAAATTGACGATTTCCTATATAATATGCCTAACCTTCTGGGAGTGGGAGTTTAGAACTTCATATTAGTAATGACATAGCATAATCATGTTATGAATAATAACTTTAACAATGTGAAACACCCTCCTCCTAGAAAAGATCAAGTTGTGTTCAAGTCTGTTAAGTGAGAAAGGCCACCTACCTTAAGATGATATTTTGGTTCTCCTCATAGTGAAACAATATATTATCTAAATTGAATATTTATTTTCTACACACTAATTATTTGATAAGATAATATTGTATAGATTTATTATCACATAGAGGGAGAATATGATAAGTGGTGGATAATGATAATTAATATGAAGTTAAAATCGGAAATTAATTCCATGGTGTGGGAAGGATCCATGAAAATATTATTCAATAAATATTTTCCTTGTACTCCTTATATTAAAATAGAGAGAGAGTTCCTTGGACTGATGTAAAAGGAATATTATTCTTTTGGGGTGTGTTAGGAAAACATTAATAGTATTGTATGACAAACCTCCATCATTATCATCAACACTGAAAGTAATCTGGACTACTTCTTTAGTGGGTTAAATATAAGTCAACGGAAATCATTAGTAAATAAAAACTTATAAAACTATGAATATATTTTTATTTGTTCCCTCATTGTCAAGATGGATATTATATAATCTCAATGGTATCATGGGGAAGCAGATAAAAAGAATAAAATATTGATTAATTATGGGGAATGAACGGATAAATCCCGTGGACAAAATAAAACTCAACTTTATACAAGTAAAAATTATAGTAATAAGAATCCTAGAATCTAATTTAAGGGAACTGAGAGGTGATTCATGTGAAAAAGAGGGGAATCAAGCTATTCAATGTTTAATAGATATTAAAAACCCCACTAATTATATCAAAGAAAATAAGGTTTAGATCAACACTCAAACTGCGGTACAATGTTTCAATAGCATGGAAAACATAAAATTTTTCAAACAATTCCAATAGGCAAGGATTGTTAGATACAATCAATTATAACAACCTCCAAGTCCTAGAAAGAAAGGAATGATATAAGCTACCACTATATATGAGGTGGATCTCAATAATGATGTGGTGATAGGTATACTGGTTATTTAGTAAAGAATAGAAAATATAATTTTTGACTTGGGTTCTAAGAATTATTTCATATATTGAAAGTTTAGTAGAACTATTTAAACACTACCTAAAAACATGGGGGTTGATATATCTGTGAGAAAAAATGGGAAATTATTGCATCCTATGTATATAAACCCTCACTGATCAATATTTGAGGTCTAAAACTCCCAGATAAAATTTTCACACTTCCTTTAGTGTAGTTTCTTGTTATATTAGTCCTTGATTTTATGTCTTTATATAAATAAAACATAAACTATCAGGAGAGGAAGATCAATCTTCACATCCCATTTTATTCTTTGATTTTGATCAAGTATAAAGAGGATAATGAATTCTTCTTGTAATTTTCATCTCAAATGTTTATATTATTGTAATATATGAAAGAATATCTATCCCAAACTGTTGATAGAAAAGAGATAATAATTCTTGAATACATCATCAATGGTAAAAACTATACGGATGTATTCCATAAATTTTTGACTGCTCTTCCGTAGGATAGGGAGGTGGAGTTCTAAGTCAAACATATACCGTTATATTTTCCCATATCCAACACACCACATAGAATGACCACCATTGAGTTGCAATAAATAAATAAGAAGATACAAAATACTCTTGAAGATAGTTTTATATACCTGAGTTCTTATACATGGGGTGCACCAGGAGGAAGGATAAGTAAATGTGAATATGCATTGAATATCATAAACACAAAAAAATCACTATAATGAATAAGTAACTTATATCATGAATATATTACTTTTTTGATAAAATCTATGGGCCCCAGTATTTCTCATTGGATGGCCTTCATTTATGATATCACAAATTAATGGTGAAGATGTTAGATATTCTCAAGACTACCATTCAAATAAGGTATGTACTCTATGATTTC
Organism: Viscum album; assembly: GCA_963277665.1. Taxonomy (NCBI): domain Eukaryota; kingdom Viridiplantae; phylum Streptophyta; class Magnoliopsida; order Santalales; family Viscaceae; genus Viscum; species Viscum album. Next base: position 1,878,331,893 of record OY728156.1, on the reverse strand, counting down.
ATTTTGACTACCATCAAACTCATTATTTCTCTAGTAATATTTATAGAATTAATGAATATATTATTTAGAGATTATCTTTATTTTTTTTAGTTTTTATATATGATATTATGATATACTCCAAAATCATTGAGGTGTATGAGGATTATAGGATATTGTGCTTATGTATTTTCAAAACAAATTATATATATGAAAAGTAAAATAAATATGTGTTTTGAATGGAGGAGGTATCATTTTTAGGGAATTTTTTCACCATCAAAGGGATATTTTTATACCCATATTAGAAAAATAAAATTGAGGAGTTTCACTTAATTTTTTTTAATATTGATCCATTATTTTCTTGTAAAAATTGCGTATTACCAATGATTTGTGAGAAACTTCTTAGGATTTTAAGGCCCAAAATCCAAGATAACTCAGAAGGGAGAAATTCGTTCTAGATTGATGAATGTGAATAGAGATTTAAGGAATTAAAAAAGATTCTTATCAATACATTATTACTCATACTTTCATCTAGTGGGGAAATTTTAATGGTATATAATTATTTTTCCAAGAAGGGACTAGGCTATGTATTAATGATAAATTACAAAGAGATAGCCTACGCCTCAAGGTAGTTGATATTTCAGGATAAAAAGTATTCAAAACATGACCTGGAGTTGGTTGTTATGATATTTCCAATGAAAATATAGATGTATTATCTCTATGGGGATAAGTTTGAAATATATATGGATTATAAGACCATAAAGTATATATTCACACATAAATTATACAAAAACCTTATCAATGATGAGAATTGATAAGGACACAATATTTATATATTTATAAAATACATACATAGGGATTGTAAAGGAAGAGACATCATCATTGATTTATAAAATTCTCTCTCAACCATCCCTTCTAGAGAATATAATGGTTTCCAAAAGTGATGATGTAGAAATACATAAGAATGTGGAAGTTATAAGAAAAGATGAATCCTTGGAGTAAAAAATTGACATCGGAGTTGTAATATTTGGGTCACCACTACGTTCACCATAAAATAATGAGATAATGATGGAGTTTTGGAATGAGGCACATAGGTCGTCGACCATATCTATCCACCCAAGGATCATGATGATGTATGAATATCTCTAAGATCAATATTTTAGGTAAAATATAAATAATGATATTTTAGAATATATATAAAATTTAATGGAAAGTTAGTATGTGAAGGATGAAAAGAAAATGGATAATGAGATGATGTAACCATTACCTATAACTACATGGAAATGGGAAAACATCATTATTTAATTATTCACTCGTATTATAAAGGTGTCAAGAAAAAATAATTTTATATGGGTTGTAAAGACCCGTAAAATTCAAGGGAATTTTTTTTAAATTTTCTTTAGAATTTTACAAAAGCACGGTTTCTGACAGCACCTGATTCCGAGGCCCGGTGTGCCCGGAATCAATTTCCAAAATTTGGCTCGGGTACGTTCAGTGAACGAATGAGAGGGTTTTTCTAAATTTTGAACCGGTGCCCGAAATCGAATTCTGAGGGCACCGATGGAACTGCAGCGCCGATAATTGCTTAGGAACTCCTGTTCTGGAGTTGAGTTTGCTCGAGTGTTGATAATAAAAATTATGGAATTTTATTTTATATTTACACTACAATTTTTATTATTTTTTTCTAAGTGTTAGCTCTTGATGGAAGTTGGGTAACCACCCAACTTCCCATGGGATGTTATGAGGGTGGTGGGGCCCACACGAACTCCACCTCTTCATATCCTCTAAAACCCCCCTCAACTCCCACTTAAATTATGTTAAATTAAGTTATAACCTATGACTTAAATGTAATGAGTTTAATGAGGTGAGTTGTGTGTGATTTTGAATTTCAAACTCTGGAAATTCAAATGTGTTGTTGTTTTAATAAAATAAGAAAGAGTCTTATTTTATTTTTGTTAGAGTTTTGTCTCCTTGAGAGAGTTGGGAAATGTTTGTCTTCTTCTTCATCTTCGTCAACCTTGATGAAGAACGTGAAGAACACCGTTCTAAAACGAAGAACTTCTCCACTGAAGAACACGGTCCTTCTGCGACGTCGTATCTGCGACACGACGTTCTTCTTCAACGTCGTCTCTTCCGCGACGGTTTTCCGTGACGAAATCGCCGTCAACGACTTCGAATCCTCGCTTCGTGACGTCGAGGTTCTTTCCCCGCGATGCCCGACCTTCGCGACGCTCGTCTTCCGCGGGTCGTTGACGAACGTCGTTCCTGAACCGAGGTAGGTGTTTTATTTATTTAATTGTTCGTGATTACCAACTTGATGATCTTAGTAGATTAAAACCAAATGTTATCGAATAACGCGAGGGGGTCGGACCGCACAAACACGGCCGACCCTCCTCCTTATTTTTTCGTTTTGGTTTCATTGTGGTTGGTACGAGAAAGCGTCGTGTCGCCGCACCACGTGGTTCATGAGGAAGGATATTCGCGGCACCGTTGCGCCGCACCGTGGAAGGATGTTTAAGAACGTGACGCTGTCGTACCGCGTCGATGAAAACCAAAGAACCGCGGTCGGAGTCGGACCGCAACGAAGGGGTGTGGCGCCATCGGGTCGCGCTGGAAAACTACAAGACAACACTAATCGTTTTGACGTGCGGATTGACGAGCGACAACGAAGCAGGTCGTTTTGTCATTTGAATCCCTTCGCAGTGAAGCTGGTGTCCCGGGGGGACCATAGGCGATGACGACAGAAGGAACGGACAACCAGTGCGCGTCCGGTGGTCCGCGGAAGGCGGCGGCGGCGGCGCACCACTGGAAGGGAGGTAGCCGGAGACCCGCCGACCTCAATTAGCGGTGAAGGGGGGGTGGCCGCGTGCACCCCCGCCACTCCGCGGCGACCGCCTGGCCGTGGCCGGCCAACCGGTCGGGTTGGGTCGCCCCGGGCCCAGACCCCCGTTTTCGGGCCACTTTCGGTCAAATGCCCGTAACATGAGCTACGTGCCTCCAAACGACTCGCCGTCAGCGGCAACGCGATCCTTGGATCGAGACGGTCATTTCGGTATATCGCACTCAAGGTTTCAGATTACTTTGGGTTCGGCCGGGTTGGTTCGGATACGAAACCAACCGGGCCGTCGGAGCGGAAACTCTTATATCTTGAGTTCCGGACGTCCGATTGACGTGTCGTCGACTTTGATGGAATCCTCTAAGTGAGACGGATCTTTTGGCTTACTCCGCTCGAGGTTTGGATGCCGACGGAGTGCGGTCGGGTTGGTTCGCTCACGAAACCAACCGGGCCCCTGGAACGAAAAAGCCAATAACTCACAGACCGGGCGTCCGATTGACGCGCCGTCTATTTCGTTGAATTCCTCATGATGAGACAGAACTTTTGGCATACTTCGCCCGAGTTTTGGATATTGTTGGTAGTGGCCGGGTTAGATCGCACCCAAAATCCAACCGGGCCCCTGGAACGGAAAAGCTGATATCTTTCAGACAGGACGTCCATTTGACGAACCGTCAGCGGCGTTGTTGATCACGTTGAGAAACGGTCCCTATGAGTATACCCTATGAGATTTCGGGGTACAGTTGTGATACGACCAGATTTGGTTCGCTCATGAAACCAACTGGGCCCCTGGGCGAAAAGGCTAGTAACTCCCAAACTGGGCGTCCGATTGACGCGTCATCTGTTGCGTTGAGACCCCTATGACGAGGAGGTCCTTTGAGATACTTCTTCGTGGTACTCTGAGATACGTGGAGTATTGACCTGTAGCTCATGGAGCAGACCCTCCCAGACATGAGCAGGCGGAGTACGGAGACCCTGTAGTTGGCTGAGACCTGACGACTGCTTGACCGACTCGACTTGGAGTGAGTTGACTAGACCAGTGGACGAAGCAATACTTTCTAAGGTGCAGACCCATGGCGGACAGAGCACTACCTATGTGACAGTGCAGACCCGCGGTACTCGTCCAGAGAGTACCTCAGCAGGCTACTAGGGGGTGTGCACTACTGTGTTTGGGTGACATACCTTGGCGGGAAGCACTACTGTGTCTGGGTGGCTGACCCGCGGTACTCGACAGGAGGAGTAAATCAGCAGTCTTAGGTTAGTGAGCAGTACCTCGGAGTCGTGATAGGACCACTGTACACTCTCGAGATGGAGCTCTTCAGCAGTTACGGTTTCAATAATAAAAATCCTGGTTTGAGATGAGTCTTTTGACCTTTGTGTTTACCTCATGATTGAGATGGGTCACTTGATAACTTAGGTATATGTATGGGCATATACCTGGGTAGTGTTTATCCGTTGATTTCATGATCCTTGTGTTTCCTCATGGTTGAGATGGATTACTTGATAACTTAGGCATATGTATCGGCATATACCTAAGTAGAGGTTATCTGTTGAGATCTTCTTTGTGGTTATCCTTGTTGGTTTTAGAGAGACCTTGAGGGTCTCGGGGTCCTTACTGAGTATCGTCACACTCACCCCCGCATGGGCTATGCCCGCACCTCGTTGTGTTGGTTGCAGACGACATGCAATGCTGACAGAGGCCGAGTGTTCGAGGACTGGACGGTACCCGGAGGTGGACTACACGATGAGATGACACACGGAGGAGGTTGAGGGACGAGAGCATGGAGGAGGCTATCTGTACCTACCCTTCAGGTAGGATCCATGGTGGACGACCAGGAGCTGTGCCATCTGTACCTACCCTTCAGGTAGGATCTGAGAAGGACGACCCAGGAGTCACTTCCATCCTTCTAGCTGTTATCTTTTCTGTTGTACTTGTTCAGTTGTAGTTGTACTTTCTTTTGGGTTTGTATTCTGGCACATTTTCTTTTCATCACTTCTCTTGTACTTAGTGTTTACATTTTCTTCTTCCTTACTCTGTGGTGATTGTTTTATTTTATAAAGGAAATGCCTTCACAGTTTTCAGGTTTTACGCCTTTGGTGCTAGTCACCAGCCCCTAGCCTATGGAAGGTGGGATTTGGGTAGTCATGGCACGGGCCCCGAGAACGGGTCATGACAAATTGGTATCAAAAGAGTTCGGTTCTACCACAAACTCTGATCTTTTCTATGTGAAGCAATAGTGTTTAGTGTATTGAGTGTGGTTATCAGTCCAGGGAGTCCAGTGATGGTGTGGTGGCCAACGTATCCGTACACCAGGACCCTAACAACTGATTTCCGATTTTGGGCATGAAAACACTGATTGCATGTGTGTTTCCAGAAGTTTTATTTAAATATCAGCTCAAACCAGGTCAGCTCACCAGGTATAATTGTTTGACCGTGTCATGTTGTTTCTTTCATGATGCCTTTCCTCAGACGATCAGCTAGAGCCTAGAGGGATGTGGGTACTGACAGCCTGTCGAGCGACGAGGCTTCGGTACAGGGCCCTCTTGCAGTTGAGGCACCAGCGGAGGCACCAGCGGTACTACCATACGTTGGGCCACCGATACCACCAGCCTCGACAGTAGAGGGTGCACGTCGCTTGAGCGCACTTCACGAGTTCCAGCGCCAGAGGCCACCCAGGTTCCAGGGAGGGACGTATCCGCAGGCGGCTGAGGATTTGCTGGAGGCTGTGGTGAGAGTCTTCAGGCTAGTGGGGACGCCGGCAGACTTCATGGTGATCTTTGCTGCCAGCCTCCTTCAGGAAGCAGCAGGCAGGTGGTGGAGCCACTTGTTTCAGTTTTGCAACGGGATGGCCTTCGCATGGGAAGACTTCGAGACCTTCTTTAGGGTGGAGTTTGTGCCAGTAGCTCTACACCCTGAGCGTGTACAGGAGCTTCTGCCTTTGCCACCTGTTTTTCGATCAGTAGCTGAGTCATCTGTGGGCAGTAGACAGATGATGCAGAGGTCCAGGAGGACTAGACTAGCAGTTGGACGATCTCGGGTTTTAGGACCCGTGGTGCGGGGCACCCGAGGTGGGGTCAGAGCCAGGCGTGCCAGAAACAGACAGTGTTACTCATGCGGCGGGAAGGGTCACCTGGCACGTGACTGTCCGACTCCTCGTACAGTTGATCCGCAGGCGTTGGAGGAGCCACCAAGGCAGTAGAGCTCCGGGAATAGGTGGACAGGAGCAGAACTAGTGGATACGTCCCTTGTACTTCTAGTTCCATGTTGCTGTTGTATTCGTGTCTTTGTACTATGAGCTGCAATATTAAAAAGGCACTTATCTTTGTTTGCATTCCTATCATTTTGTTTGGTTGATACTGATTGGTCCCGGTTAAAACTGTTGACCTGACCCTCACTTTCGAGATTTCTACTGGAGGAGACCCAGTGACCTCACACTGATGCCGACAGTGTGACTCGAACCTTGGAGGCGAGAGTGACAGTTGGATCTCTTAGTAGTTACGTCGAGGCCTTATGACGTCATCCATGGAATGAATGCATCATTCATGTCAGGATTGACTGTATTAGGAAATGGGCGTGGATCATCTAGGGGATGAGACCGAGTTACTCTTTTCGGAAAAAGGGAAATTTTAGCAGCTCTTTCAGATCATAGGCAAAGCAGGTGCAGATCATCCAGGAGCGGATGAAGACTGCACAATGCGGTAAGAAGCAGGAAACCGGCTCCAGTCTTAGAGACTCGAGCGTGTTAAATGTTAAAGAAGAGGAAGCTTAAAGGAGAGATGAGTCTATGAAGCAGTAGACGTGGAGGCAGATCTAGGAGAGCAGCATGAGGTGGTGTACATCCTAATATGGTACAACCACTAGCCTTAGTTATTCCCGCGAGGCTCAGGGAGCTGGAGGGCGGAGGAAGAGTGCGACTGCATGCGGTCAAGGAGTGTGATCCAATGGCTCTAGAAATGTTTCAAGGGACAGTCTGTGTCCACTACTAGCTGCTGTAGTAATGGACGTCGATATGAATCATTCCTTGCTTTCAGAAATCTTGTTCCAGACCTAGAGTTTCCGGTAAGCCGTGGACTTGACCCTCAGGTCTGGAGATACTTTGGGATGAGACTCGATAATCACACTTACGCCGACGGTGTGGTCAGACCCTCGAGGAGAGATTTTCGGTTGGAAATATCTTGGTGGTAGCGTCGAGGCCTTACAACGTTAGTTTGAGTATGGAATGGGCAATAACTGTTCATACTCAAATTGAAGGTTTTAGGAAAACGTCGGGTTGGGTTTTCCTTGGTCGGCGAAAAGGAAACCCTGGGCAGCACAAGTTAAACTCATACACGGGAGGGTGCGACCGATCAATCTTGAGTCATCCAACCTTACCCTCGTGGCGGCAGTCGTTTCGAGTTCCAGTTCTAACAGGACTTGGAGACCTCTAGAGTTCGAGGATGACGATCACGTCCTTATACGGGTCTCACCTCAACGAAGTTTACGGAGTTGTGTCCAAGGCGGCAAGTAAACTCTGAGGTTCAAGAGACCTTTCTAGGTCCACAGCTGGGTAGGCGAGGTGGTTTACCGCTTGACCCATCCACCTCAGTTTCACCAGGTGCACGACGACTTCCACGTATCTCAACTGAAGAGATACGTGCTCGACCCTTTGCATATCATTGACCATGAGAAGCTGGACGATGGTGATGAGGTGTTTTCCACGGAGGTTCTAGTGGGGATCAAGGATCGACAGGAGCAGATCCTACAAGGACGATTGATTCCTCGGGTGCACTTTCTCTTATAGTACGGAAACCTCCGGGTGAGCACATGGGAGCGGAAGGGTCAGATGCGTGCTCTGTACCATTTTTGTAACCTTAGTTTGTGTTAAAGCTTTACGAGGACTTAAAGACATGTGGTGGGAGTAATGTAAAGACCCGTAAAATTGAAGGGAAATTTTTTCTAATTTTTTTTAGAATTTTACAAAAGCGCGGTTTCTGACAGCACCTGATTCCGAGGCCCGGTGTGCCTGGAATCGATTTCCGATGTTTGGATCGGGTACGTTTAGTGAACAAATGAGCGGGTTTTTCTAACTTTTGAACCGGTGCCTGGAATCGTATTCCGAGGGCACCGATGGAACCGCAGCACTAGTAATTGCTTAGGAACTCTTGTTCCGGAGTTGCGTTTTCTCGAGTGTTGATAATAAAAATTGTGAAAGTTTATTTTATATTTACACTACAATTATTATTATTATTTTTCTAAGTGTTATCTCTTTATGGAAGTTGGGTAACCACCCAACCTCTCTTGGGAGGTTATGAGGGTGGTGGGGCCCACAAGAACCCCACCTCTTCAAATCCTCTAAAACCCCCCTCAACTCCCACTTAAATTATGTTAACTTATGTTATAACTTATGACTTAAATGTAATGAGTTTAATGAGGTGAGTTGTATGTGATTTTGAATTTCAAACTCTTGAAATTCAAATGGGTTGTTGTGTTAATAAAATAAGAAAGAGTCTTATTTTATTTTTGTTAGAGTTTTGTCTCCTTGAGAGAGTTGGGAAAAGTTCTTCTTCTTCTTCATCTTCTTCAACCTCGACAAAGAACGCGAAGAACACCGTTCTTCAACGAAGAACTTCTCCACCAAAGAACACGGTCCTTCCGCGACGCCGTATCCGCGACGCGACGTTCTTCTTCCGCATCGTCTCTTCCGCGATGGTTTTCCGCGACGAAATCGCCGTCAACGACTTCGAATCCTCGCTTCACGACGTCGATGTTCTTTCCCCGCGATGTCCGACCTTCGCGACGCTCGTCTTCCGCAGGTCGTTGACGAACGTCGTTCCTGAACCGAGGTAGGGGTTTTATTTATTTAATTGTTCGTGATTACCAACTTGATGATCTTCATAGATTAAAACCAAATGTTATCGAATAACGTGAGGGGGTCGTACGGAACAAACATGGCCGACCCTCCTCCTTATTTTTTCGTTTTGGTTTCTTTGTGGTTGGTACGAGAAAGCGTCGTGCCGTCGCACCACGCAGTTCATGCGGAGGGATATTCGCGGCACCGTAGCACTGTGCCGTGGAAGGATGTTTAAGAACACGACGCCGTCGCGACACGTCGAAGAAAAACAAAGAACCGTGGTCGGAGTCGGACCGCAGAGAAGGGGTGCGGCGCCATCGGGTCACGCTGGAAAATTACAAGACAACGCTAATCGTTTTGATGTGCGGATTGACGGGCGACGATGAAGCAGGTCGTTTTGGAATTTGAATCCCTTCGCAGTGAAGGTGGGGTCCTGGGGGGACCATAGGCGAAGAAGGCAGAAGGAACTGACCACTGGAGCGTGTCCGGTGGTCCGCGGAAGGCGGCGGCGGCGCGCCGCCGGAAGGGAGGCGGCTGGCGAACCGCCGGCCTCAATTAGCGACGAAGGGGGGGGGGGGGGGGGGTGGCCGAGCGCACCCCCGACTCTCCGTGGCGACCGCCTGGCCGCGGCCGCACCGGACCTAGCCGGGACGGGCCGGGCCCAGCCGGGTCGGACCCGGGTCGGGTCGCCCCGAGCCCAGACCCCCGTTTTCGGGCCAGTTTCGGTCAAATTCTCGTAACATGAGCTATGGGCCTCCAAACGACTCGCCGTTAGTGGCAACGCGATCCTTGGATCGAGGTGGTCGTTTCGGTATATCGCACTCAAGGTTTCGGATTACTTTGGGTTCGATCAGGTTTGTTTGGATACGAAACCAACCGGGCCCTCGGAGCGAAAACACTTATATCTTGAGTTCCGGACGTCCGATTGACGTGTCGTCGACTTTGATGGAATCCTCTAAGTGAGACGGATCTTTTGGCTTACTACGATCAAGGTTTGGATGCCGACGGAGTGCGGTCGGGTTGGTTCGCTCACGAAACCAACCAGGCCCCTGGAACGAAAAAGCCAATAACTCACAGACCGGGCGTCCGATTGACGCACTGTCTGTTTCGTTGAATTCCTCTTGATGAGACGGAACTTTTGGCATACTTCGCCCGAGTTTTGGATACAGTTCGTTGTGGCCGGGTTGGATCGCACCCGAAATCCAACCGGGCCCCTGGAACGGAAAAGCTGATATCTTTCAGACAGAACGTCCATTTGACGAACCATCAGCGACGTTGTTGATCACATTGAGAAACGGTCCCTATGAGTATACCCTATGAGAGTTCGGGGTAGAGTTGAGATACGGATGGATTTGGTTTGCTCACGAAACCAACCGGGCCCCTGGGACGAAAAGGCTAGTAACTCACAGACCGGGCGTCCGTTTGATGCGCCGTCTGTTGCGTTGAGACCCCTATGACGAGGCAGTCCTTTCAGATACTTTTTCGTGGGAATTTGAGATACTTGGAGTATCGACCTATAGCTCATGGAGTGGACCCTCCCAGAGATGAGCGTGCAGAGTATGGAGACCGTGTAGTTGGCTGAGACCTGACGACTGCTTGACCGACTCGACTTGGAGTGAGTCGACTAGCCCCGTGGACGGAGCACTACTTTCTGAGGTGTAGACCCATGGCGGACGGAGCACTACATGTGTGACAGTGCAGACCCGCGGTACTCGTCTGGAGAGTACCTCAGCAGGCTACTAGGGGGTGTGCACTACTGTGTTTGGGTGACATACCTCGGTGGGAAGCACTACTGTGTCTGGGTGGCTGACCCGCGGTACTCGACAAGAGGAGTACTTCAGCAGTCTTAGGTTAGTGAGCAGTACCTCGGAGTCGTGATAGGACCACTGTACACTCTAGAGATGGAACTCTTTGGCTGTTATGGTTTTGATTATAAAAATCCTGGTTTGAGCTGAGTCTTTTGACCTTTGTGTTTACCTCATGATTGAGATGGGTCACTTGATAACTTAGGTATATGTATGGGCATATACCTAGGTAGTGGTTATCCGTTGATTTCATGATCCTTGTGTTTCCTCATGGTTGAGATGGATTACTTGATAACTTAGGCATATGTATGGGAATATACCTAAGTTGAGGTTATCTGTTGAGATCTTCTTTGTGGTTATCCTTTTTGGTTTTAGAGAGACCTTGAGGGTCTCGGGGTCCCTACTGAGTATCGTCATACTCACCCCTGCACGGGCTATGCCCGCACCTCATTGTGTTGGTTGCAGACGACAGGCAGTGCTGACGGAGGCCGAGTGTTCGAGGACTGGACGGTACCCGGAGGTGGACTACACGACGAGACGACACACGGAGGAGGTTGACGGATGAGAGCGTGGAGGAGGATATCTGTACCTACCCTTCAGGTAGGATCCGTGGTGGACGACCAGGAGCTGCGCCATCTGTACCTACCCTTCAGGTAGGATCCTTGGAGGACGACCTAGGAGCCGCTTCCGTCCTTCCAGATGTTATCTTTTCTGTTGTACTTGTTCAGTTGTAGTTGTACATTCTTTTGGGTTTGTATTCTGGACCATTTTCTTTTCAGCACTTCTCTTGTACTTAGTGTTTACGTATTCCGCTTGCTTACTCTGTGGTGCTTGTTTTCCTTTATAAAGGCAATGACTTCCCAGTTTTCGGGTTTTACGCCTTTGGTGCTAGTCGCCAGCCCCTGGCCTATGGAAGGCGGGCTTGGGGTAGTCACGACACGGGCCCCGAGGATGGGTCGTGACAAATTGGTATCAAAGGAGTTTGGTTCTAGCGCGAAATCTAATCTTTTCTATGTGAAGAAATAGTGTTTAGTGTATTGAGTGTGGTTATCAGTCCAGGGAGTCCAGTGTTGGTGTGGCGGCTGACGTATCCATACAGCAGGACCCTGACAACTGATTTCCGAATTTGTGCATGAAAACACTGATTGCGTGTGTGTTTCCAGAAGTTTTATTTAAATATCAGCTCAAACCAGGCCAGCTCACCAGGTATAATCATTTGACCGTGTCACGTTGTTTCTTTCAGGATGCCTTTTCTCGGACGACCAGCTAGAGCCCAGAGGGATGTGCGTACTGACAGCCTGTCGAGCGACGAGGCTTCGGTATGTGGCCCTCTTGCAGTTGAGGCACCATCGGTGGCACCAGCGGTACTACCATACGTTGGGCCACCGATGCCACCAGCCCCAGTAGTAGAGGGTGTACGTCGCTTGAGCGCACTGCACGAGTTCCAGCGCCAGAGGCCACCCAGGTTCCAGGGAGGGACGGACCCGCAGGCAGTTGAGGATTGGATGGAGGCTGTGGTGAGAGTCTTCAGGCTAGTGGGGATGCCGGCAGACTTCATGGTGATCTTTGCTGCCATCCTCCTTCAGGCAGCAGCAGGCAGGTGGTGGAGCAACTTGTTTCAGTTTTGCAACGGGATGGCCTTCGCATGGGAAGACTTCAAGACCTTCTTCAGGGTGGAGTTTGTGCCAGTTGCTATACACCCCGAGAGTGTACAGGAGCTTCTGCCTTTGCCGCGTGTTTTTCGATCAGTAGCCGAGTCATCTGTGGGTAGTAGACAGATGATACAGAGGTCCAGGAGGACCAGACTAGCAGTTGGATGATCTCGGGTTTTAGGATCGGTGGTGTGGGTAACCCGAGGTGGGGTCAGAGCCTTGCGGGCCAGAAACAGATAGTGTTACTCATGCGGCAGGAAGGGTCACCTGGCACGTGACTGTCCGACTCCTCGTACAGTTGATCCATAGGTGTTGGAGGAGCCACCAAGGCTGTAGAGCTCCAGGAACAAGTGGACAGGATCAGAACTAGTGGATATGTCCCTTGTACTTCTAGTTCCATGTTGCTGTTGTATTCATGTCTTTGTACTATGAGCTGCAATATTAAAAAGACACTTATCTTTGTTTGCTATCCTGTCCTTTTGTTTGGTTGATACTGAGTGGTCCCGGTTAAAACTGTTGACTTGACCCTCACTTTCAAGATTTCTACTGGAGGAGACCCAGTGACCTCACACTGATGCCGACAGTGTGACTCGACCCTTGGAGGCGAGAGTGACAGTTGGATCTCTTTGTAGTTACGTCGAGGCCTTACGGCGTCATCCATGGCATGAATGCGTCATTCATGTTAGGATTGACTGTATTAGGAAGTGGGCATGGTTCATCCAGGGGATGAGACTGAGTTTCTCTTTTCAGCAAAAGAGAAATTTTAGCATCTCTTTCAGATCATAGGCAAAGAAGGTGCAGATCATCCAGGAGCGGATGAAGACTACACAATGTGGTAAGAAGCAGGAAACTGGCTCCAGTCTTAGAGACTCGAGCGCGTTAAATGTTAAAGAAGAGGAATCTTAAAGGAGAGATGAGTCTATGAAGCAGCAGATGTGGAGACAGAGCTAGGAGAGCAGCATGAGGTGGTGTACATCCTAATATGGTACAACCACTAGCCTTAGTTATTCCCGCCAGGCTCAGGGAGCTGGAGGGTGGAGGAAGAGTGCGGCTGCATGCGGTCAAGGAGTGTGACCCAATGGCTCTAGAAATGATTCAAGGGACAGTCTGTATCCACTACTAGCTGCTGTAGTAACGGACGTCGATATGAATCATTCCTTGCTTTCACAAATCTTGTTCCAGACCTAGAGTTTCCGGTAAGCCGTGGACTTGACCCTCACGTCTGGAGATACTTTGGGAGGAGACTCGATAATCACACTTACGCCGATGGTGTGGTAAGACCCTCAAGGCGAGAGTTCCGATTGGAAATCTCTTGGTGGCAGCGTCGAGGCCTTACGACGTTAGTTTGAGTATGGAATGGGAAATAAGTGTTCATATTCAAATTGACGGTTTTAGGCAAATGTCAGGTTGGGTTTTCCTTGGTTGGCGAAAAGGAAACCCTGGGCAGCACAAGTTAAACTCATACACGGGAGGGTGCGACCGATCACTCTTGAGTCGGCCAACCTTATCCTCATGGCGGCAGTCGTTTCGAGTTCCAGTTCTAACAGGAATTGGAGACCTCTAGAGTTCGAGGATGACGATCACGTCCTTATACGGGTCTCACCTCGACGAAGTTTACGGAGTTGTGGTCGAGGGGGAAAGTAAAATCTGTGGTTCAACGGACCTTTCTAGGTCCACAGCTGGGTAGGCGAGGTGGTTTACCGCTTGACCCATCCACCTTAGTTGCACCAGTTACACGGCGACTTCCACGTATCTCAACTGAAGAGATACATGATCGACCCTTCGCATATCATTGACCATGAGAAGCTGGACGATGGTGATGAGGTGTTTTCCACGGAGGTTCTAGTGGGGATCAAGGATTTACAGGAGAAGATCCTATGAGGATGATCGATTCCTCGGGGCACTTTCTCTTACAGTACGGAAACCTCCGGGTGAGCACATGGGAGCGGAAGGCTCAAATGCGTGCTCTGTACCGCTTTTGTAACCTTAGTTTGTGTTAAAGCTTTACGAGGACGTAAATACCTATGGTGGGAGTAATGTAAAGACCCATAAAATTCAAGGGATATTTTTCTAAATTTTCTGTAGAGTTTTACAAAATCACGGTTTCTAACGGCACCTGATTCTGAGGCCTGGTGTGCCCGGAATTGATTTCCGAAGTTTGGCTTGGGTACGTTCAGTGAACGAACGAGCGAGTTTTCTAACTTTTGAACCGGTGCTCGGAATCGAATTCTGAGGGCACCGATGGAACCATAGCGCTGCTAATTGCTTAGGAACTCTTGTTCCGGAGTTGTGTTTTCTCAAGTGTTGACAATAAAAATTGTGGAAGTTTATTTTATATTTACACTACAATTTTTATAATTTTTTTTCTAAGTGTTAGCTCTTGATGGAAGTTTGGTAACCACCCAACCTCCCTTGGAAGGTTATGAGGGTGGTGGGGCCCACACGAACCCCACCTCTTCATATCCTCTAAAACCCCCCTCAACTCCCACTTAAATTATGTTAACTTAAGTTATAACCTATGACTTAAATGTTATGAGTTTAATGAGGTGAGTTGTGTGTGATTTTGAATTTCAAACTCTTGAAATTCAAATCTATTGTTGTGTTAATAAAATAAGAAAGAGTCTTATTTTATTTTTGTTAGAGTTTTGTCTCCTTGAGAGAGTTGGGAAAAGTTCTTCTTCTTCTTCATCTTCTTCAACCTCGACGAAGAACGTGAAGAACACCGTTCTTCAACGAAGAACTTCTCCGCCGAAGAACACGGTCCTTCGGCGACGCCGTATCCGCGACGTGACGTTCTTCTTCTGCGTCGTCTCTTCCGCGATGGTTTTCCACGATGAAATCGTCGTCAACGACTTCGATTCCTCGCTTCGCGACGTCGATGTTCTTTCCCCGCGACGCCCGACCTTCGCGACGCTCGTCTTCCGCGTGTCGTTGACGAACTCCGTTCCAGAACCGAGGTAGGGGTTTTATTTATTTAATTGTTCTTGATTACCGACTTGATGATCTTCGTAGATTAAAACCAAATGTTATCGAATAACGTGAGGGGGTCGGACCGCACAAACACGGCCGACCCTCCTCCTTATTTTTTCGTTTTGGTTTCTTTGTGGTTGGTACAAGAAAGCGTCGTGTCGTCGCACCACGCGGTTCATGCGGAAGGATATTCGCGGCGCCGTCGCGCTGCGCCATGGAAGGATGTTTAAGAACACGACGATGTCGCGCCGCATCGAAGAAAATGAAAGAACTGCAGTCGGAGTCGGACCGCGGCGAAGGGGTGCGGCGCCATCAGGTCGCGCTGGAAAACTATAAGACAACGCTAATCGTTTTGACGTGCGGATTGAAGGGCGATGACGAAGCAGGTCGTTTTGGCATTTAAATCCCTTCACAGTGAAGGTGGGGTCCCGGGGGACCATAGGCGAAGATTTCAGAAGGAACGGACCACCGGAGCGCGTCCGGTGGTCCGCGGAAGGCGGCGCCAGCGCCGGCGCGCCGCCGGAAGGGAGGCGACTGGCGAACCGCCAGCCTCAATTAGCGGCGAAGGGGGGGGGGGGGGGGGGGCGCACACCCCCGCCGCTCCGCGTCGAATTCCTGGCCATGGCTGGACCGGACCGAGCCGGGCCGGGCCGGGCCCAGCCGGGTCGGACCCGGGTCGGGTCGCCCCAGGCCCAGACCCCCGTTTTCGGGCCACTTTCGGTTAAATACCCGTAACATGAGCTACGGGCCTCCAAACGACTCTCCGTTAGTGGAAACATGATCCTTGGATCGAGACGGTCGTTTCGGTATATCGCACTCAAGGTTTCGGATTACTTTGGGTTCGGCCGGGTTGGTTCGGATACGAAACCAACCGGGCCCTCGGAGCGGAAGCACTTATATCTTGAGTTCTGGACGTCCGATTGATGTGTCGTCGACTTTGATGGAATCCTCTAAGTGGGACGGATATTTTGGCTTACTCCGCTCGAGGTTTGGATGCCTATGGAGTGCGGTCGGGTTGGTTCGCTCACGAAACCAACCGGGCCCCTGGAACGAAAAAGCCAATAACTCACAGACCGGGCGTCCGATTCATGCGCTGTCTGTTTCGTTGAATTCCTCTTGATGAGATGGATCTTTTGTCATACTTCGCCCAAATTTTGGATACAGTTGGTAGTGGACGGGTTGGATCGCACCTGAAATCCAACCGGGCCCCTGGAACGGAAAAGCTGATATCTTTCAGACAGGAAGTCCGTTTGACGAACCGTCAGTGGCGTTGTTGATCACGTTGAGAAACGGTCCCTATGAGTATACCCTGTGAGAGTTCAGGGTATAGTTGAGATACGGCCGGATTTGGTTCGCTCACGAAACCAACCGGGCCCCTGGGACGAAAAGCCTAGTAACTCACAGACCGGGCGTCCGATTGACGCGCCGTCTGTTGCGTTGAGACACCTATGACGAGGCGGTCCTTTGGGATACTTCTTCGTGGGACTTTGAGATACTTGGAGTATCGACCTGTAGCTTGTGAAGCGGACCCTCCCAGAGACGAGCGTGTGGAGTACGGAGACCGTGTAGCTGGCCGAGACCTGACGACTGCTTGACCGACTCGACTTGGAGTGAGTCGACTAGCCTAGTGGACGAAGCACTACATTCTGAGGTGCATACCCATGGCGGACGGAGCACTACCTGTGTGACAGTGCAGACCCGCGGTACTCGTCCAGAGAGTACCTCAATAGGCTACTAGGGGGTGTTCACTACTGTGTTTGGGTGACATACCTCGGTAGGAAGCACTACTGTGTCTGGGTGGCTGACCCGCGGTACTCGACAGGAGGAGTACTTCAGCAGTCTTAGGTTATTGAGCAGTACCTCGGAGTCGTGACAGGACCACTGTACACTCTAGAGACGGAGCTCTTCAACAGTTATTGTTTCGATAATAAAAATCCTGGTTTGAGCTGAGTCTTTTGACCTCTGTTTTTACCTCATGATTGAGATGGGTCACTTGATAACTTAGTTATATGTATGGGCATATAACTGGGTAGTGGTTATCCGTTGATTTCATGATCCTTATGTTTCCTCATGGTTGAGATGGATTACATGATAACTTAGGCATATGTATGGGCATATACATAAGTAGAGGTTATCTGTTGAGATCTTCTTTGTGGTTATCCTTGTTGGTTTTAGAGAGACCTTGAGGGTCTCGGGGTCCCTACTGAGTATCGTCATACTCACCCCTGCACGGGCTATGCCCGCACCACGTTGTGTTGGTTGTAGACGACAGGAAGTGCTAACGGAGGCCGAGTGTTCGAGGACTGGATAGTACCCGTAGGTGGACTAAATGACGAGATGACACACGGAGGAGGTTGACGGATGAGAGTGTGGAGAAGGCTATCTGTACCTAACCTTCAGGTAGGATCCGTGGTGGACGACCAGGAGCTGCGCCATCTGTACCTACCCTTCAGGTAGGATCTGAGGAGGACGACCCAGGAGCCGCTTCTGTCCTTCCAAATGTTATCTTTTCTGTTGTACTTGTTCAGTTGTAGTTGTACTTTCTTTTGGGTTTGTATTCTGGCCCATTTTCTTTTCAGCACATCTCTTGTACTTAGTGTTTACTTTTTCCGCTTGCTTACTCTGTGGTTCTTGTTTTCTTTTATAAAGGCAATGCCTTCCCAGTTTTCGGGTTTTACGCCTTTGTTGCTAGTCGCAAGCCCCTGGCCTATGGAAGGCGGGCTTGGGGTAGTCACGGAACGGGCCCCGAGGACGGGTCGTGACATGGGTTGTTTTTTTTCATCTAAAAAAAATAACTACTACATTTTAATTTAGGAGGACTTCTTAATCAATTAACATACAAAGATATACATTAGATAAGTGGTGGGGGGGGGGTCTATATGGAACACCACTCTCAATTGAATCTGATCGAGATATTATATTTATGTTCATGTTCTTGAAGAGTATCAAATATGATCTAAATAGTTTGTTGAAATTCAATACATCTTATCACCCCCAAATAGATGGAAAATATAAGCAAAATTTCCAAACACTAGAAGTCATGTTGAGATCATGCTTAATGGATATTAAAAGATAATGGGATTAGTATCTTCTTGTGGTTGAGTTCTTATAATGTAATAGTTTCTAATCAGGTAACAATATTTTTGCATATGAATCCATTTTTGGGAAGAGATTTAGAATACCTAGATGTTGGGATGAAGTTGTGAACACAAGTGACTGGGACAATTTTTTTTGAGGAAATGAAAAAATGGTCAAGACTATTAAATTACACCTCAGGGATAATCATATTAGGAAAAACAAGTTATACTGACTACCATTAATGATACTGGAGTTTGTGGGTGGAGATAATGTGTTCCTCCACGTATCTTCATAGAAGAGAGTCATGAGATTTATTAATAAGGGTAAGATATTCCCAAAGTACATCAACCCCAGTGAAATTATTGACTGCATTAGAGTTATTGATTATCTAATAAAACTCCCACAAACCCTCTCTTTGGTATATGAAATATTCCAAAAATCCCACTTGAGTAAGTACATACAATATCTATCATACATTCCAAATTTAGAGGGGGTTAATATGGAGAATTATAAATACATGACATTCATCTAGTGTAGATCATGGATCATAGGGATAGATTTATATGGAACAAGAAAACTCACCTAGAAAAATTACTATGGTGAAACCATAAGTATGAAGAGGAGACATATGAACCAGAGGAAGACATTAAATTGAATTAAAATCAACAATTTTCACCTTAATGTGTAAAATTAAAATTTTAGGGTGAAATTTCTTAAGGGGGTAACAATGTAATGGCCCAAAATTTTAATAAATAAATTTCCCTTCTTATAATTATGTTAAATTCAGTAATGAATTATAACATACATGCGTCACGTGATAATTCAACAAACAAAATATTATATTTAATTTAATATTACATTTACAGAATAAAAATGGGCATAAGAATTTAAAATATTACAATGGGATAAAAAATATAAAGTAAGATATCTAAAATATGAAAATTTGTATATTCTTGATCCAACATAATAACTATACTCAAATACCACACTATAGAAATGAGGTAAAATGTTAGAAATAAAATATTATTTCTGAAAATTAAAATATATATATCATTGAAGGAAAATAAATGTGAATGAATAATTTATAAAATAAAAGTTATTTATAGGATGCGGGGAACCCATATGACCATTAAAAATCAGACTATTAGAATAATAATCAGGTTGTGGGAATAGTACCCAAACCATTAGAATAGTAATCAAACCGTTAGGAATTGTAACCTAACCAATATAATAGTATCCCCACCAATGTATGTTTAATATAATATATGGGTTTATTATAAAATGAAAATATGACATATTTATAACATGACACAAATAAATAAATGTTTTAAAAATGATAAAATATGTGTTCATTTTTTTGTAAATAGATACGTTTAATTTAAATATATATAAAAAATAAATTTATTTAAATTTATCATTTATTTTCATAAAATTGGTTTATGAATTAATATCATTTTATTCGATAATGATAATATAAATTTATGGGATGTTATGTAAATTTTTTGATTGTAAGAAAATTGGTCATAATATTAAAATTGGTATCTTCAAATAAATGAGTATTTTATTCAAAAACTAAATTTCTCATATTTATAAAATTATATTCATAAAATATATTTAGTTTTTAGAATCTAAATGTCAAAATTTGTTATGGGATAATTTTTTTTATTTTTCAAAAAAAATATTTTTAAGTAAATAATGAAATGTGCCAAAATACGATATTTATCGTTATAAACTAAATACATGATTTTTTGAGTCCTGGATGATGTAAAATTAAAATATTTTGAAATCACATGCACCATTTACAATATATAATCACAATTATGAATACCACTGGTCTTCCTAAGCTAAAATAATAAACTAACTAATATAATATTCAAAAACACCCCTCTCATCCCCTTATAAATATCCCCTCTTCACCTCATAACTTATAAATCATTGAGATTTGTAAATTTATACCTAATTAAATTTAAAATCTTCTACCCCATGTAATAGTTCTTTTTGTGTCGTCAAAAAATTATTCCAAGGAGCCTTAAGGGGTAACCTACAAAGAAAAAACCAAAGGGATATGTAAACTCTAAAATAAATTTATTTTAATTTTATTCTTCTTCTAACCACACCCATATATTCTACATACAATTAAAAATAGTAACATAAGTATATTAAATATAATAAAATATTATTATAATAGTTTAATATGAATCTAATATCATACCTTCAGTCCTTTCTAAAACAAAATCATTGTTCACGGTATGGTTGGTTCACCACCTCTTTGACCAACATACTTCATTTTTATCTACCACCTTCAAGGATAGTTATTCAAATGTCAGTAAGGTTAAATATGATTATAATAAGTATAATGTCACTTATTTAATGTTATTTAAAGTTTTAATTGTCATTTAATTATGTAAAATTAATCTAGTTCATAAAGGTCTGTAAAACAAACTAAATGAACTAACCACATGAAGTTAAAAAATTTACTAAGTGAACCATACCTCTATCAGAACCCATATGGGTATTAGGCGACATATTATTTTATTAAGTAAACTAATACCATTTCATTTAACTTTTTTTTAGTTCAATTTGAGGAGAAATCTAATAATTATCCACAACTGATTCAACCTTGGAATCGTGAAACAAACACCCTAGGGACAACAAAATCGAACTTTATATCTCATTGAAATAGTTATAAATAAACCTAATACAATAATAGTTAATATAATATAGATGGAAACTATTTTTAATTAATTTATTAATTAATCTAATTTTATTTTCCAGGATATTATGTTAATGTATAGAATGATTCGAGATCATATGGTAAGGGATCTCTCTGAACCAACTTTTTTCTTTTGGTTATGACCTTTCTACTATTATTTTACTTTCTATCTCTCTTTGATGTAATTAAAATAATATAAATTCATTATATTTTTCTATTATATATATATAAATATATTATTATTCCTTATTTTTATTGGGTAATACATGCCTTAAGTTAATTTATTAAATGCCTTCTTTAAAATCATAACTGATTAAGGGGAAATTTTCTATCACTTAATCATTATTTTTCACTCTCATTTAAAATATTTATCACCATTAATGATTTCATTAAATAAAATAATGTTTTATATTTAACCATTCATATTTACCTGTTGTTTCAAAAAAAGTTCCATTCTTATTCTTTGTGAAAATGTCTTTAACTGATTCCTTAAAACTCCATTTTGAATGTTCATTTCTATACCATATTCTCTTCCCTTTACCATGATTTTTTCTAAACAAAAACTATATTTTGAGAGCAATGATTATGTAATCATATTTTAATACCTAAAATATATAATTCCTTCTTCTCTTTGGAATACTTATGAAATCCTTATTGATTATTATATGGGGAAATATTATATAACCTATTTCATTCATTAGGTAATTATTATGTTTATACCTTATGATTGGATTAGTTTTGTGAAAAATATAGGAATGTATATGTTATGATAGGTGTGAATAGATATAGCTCCAATTAATTAGGTAATTTTATTTCTTCATGAGACATTGTGTATGATATTAGGGTGTAAACCTAATCCATGATGGAACTATTTCCACTATGTAGTTTTGTATTGGTAGTTAGCCTTGACTTATACTCATGTCATGATATATTTTTCTACTAATTTTCTACGTTACAATGATCTTTATATTCAATGTTCTTTATGTTATTATCCCATAAAATTATTTATGAGTATTTCTTTTTTTATATCATGTTATGCCTTTTACTCATATGATATGCTTCTTTATCATGTTTATTACCTTACATGTATTTATAGTTAACCCCTTTCTATTATTTATTCCCCATATTATCTGAGGTAGTTTTGGGATCTCAAATTAATTTCTCATCTCATTATGCAGATTAGAATAAATACATTTTAATTGTGTTCACTTTGATTTTTTTATATCTATTCATAAAGACACATGGAAACTAAATCATTGGGTTGTATTTACTAAATATATATTAAAACTAAATTGATAATAGGTGTAAAAGGCTTGGGTCATTTTAATGAAAATATTAGGGTTTTCCATTCTCACAGCATAAAAAATTTCATCCTTAAATTTTTAATTATCATTCACTAATGAATATATCTTAGGTTATCTATAAGATAAACAATACATAAGATATTGTTGGAAATGAGGTATCTACCTCACTATCATAAGAACAACTAGAAAACATAAATTTTACTATTTTATAAGAATATGTTAATATTTTAATTTTTCATAG